>PITA01000795.1:23470-159078 GCA_004023965.1 Spilogale gracilis | reverse complement strand
AAATAAAGATTAGAGTGGGAATAAATGAAATTAGAGACTAGAAAAATAGAAAAAAATCAACAAAACCAAAAGTAAACTCATCTAGAAGATCACAGAATTCCCAACTCTTTAAATAGACTGGAAAGAAGAAAAGACTCAACTTTACTAAAATCCAGAATGAAAGCAGATTACTACATTTATATCTTTGGAGTAAATACCCAGTAGTGTAGTTGCTGGGTCATAAGGTAGCTCTATTTTCAACTTTTTGAGGAACCACTGTGCTGTTTCCAGAGTGGCTACACCAGCTTGCATTCCCACCAACAATGTAGGAGGGTTCCACTTTCTCTGCATCCTCACCAACATCTGTTGTTTCCTAACTTATTAATCTTAGCCATTCTGACTGGTGTGAGGTGGTATCTCATTATGGTTTTCACTTGTATTTCCCTGTTGCAAGTGATGTTGAGCACTTTTTCATGTGTCTGCTAGCCATTTGGATGTCTTTGTGTCTGTTCGTTTCTTCTGTCCATTTCTTGATTGGATTATTTGTTCCTTGGGTGTTGAGTTTGATAAGTTCTTTATAGATTTTGGATTCTAGTTATCTAATGTGTCATTTGCAAATATCTTCTCCCATTGTGTCGGTTGTCTTTGTTTTGTTGGCTATTTCCTTTGCTGTGCAAAAACTTTTTATCTTGATGAAGTCCCAAGAGTTCACTTTTGCCATTGCTTCCCTTGCCTTTGGTGATGTGTCCAAGAAGAAGTTAAGGCCAAGGTTGAAGAGGTGCTTTGATGGATTTCTATCTCACATTTAGGTCTTTAATCCATTTTGAGTCTGTTTTTGTATATGGTGTAAGGAAATGGTCCAGTTTCATTTTTCTCCTTGTGGCTGTCCAATTTCCCCAACACGATTTGTTGAAGAGACTGTCTTTTTTCCATTGGATATTCTTTCCTTCTTTGTCAAAGATTAGTTGACCATAGAGTTGAGAGTTCATTTCCTAGTTCTCTATTCCATTGATCTATGTGTTTTTATGCCAGTACCATACTGTCTTGATTACAGCTTTGTAATAGAGCTTGAAGTTCAGAATTGTGATGCCACTAGCTTTGGTTTTCTTTTTCAACATTCCTCTGGCTATTAAGGGTCTTTTCTGGTTCTATACAAATTTTAGAATTATTTATTCCAGCTCTTTGAAAAAAGTTGATGGTATTTTGCTAGGGATTGCATTGGTTATGTAAATTGCTCTAGGTAGCATAGACATTTTAGCAATATTTTTCTTCTAATCCATGAGCATGGAATGTTTTCCCATTTCTCTGTGTCTTCCTTAATTTCTTTCATGAGTATTCTATAGTTTGGTTAGTATAGATCCTTTGCCTCTTTGGTTAGATTTATTCCTAAGTATCTTGTGGTTTTTGGTGCACTGGAAATGGGATCAACTCCTTAATTGCACTACAGTACTTACCCCAAAGATACAAATATAGTCATCCAAAGGGGCACCTGCACCCCAGTCCACAATAGCCAAACTATGGAAAGAGCCCAGATGTCCATCGACAAAAGAATGGATAAAGAAGATACGGTGTATAGAGGGACACCTGGGTGGCTCAGTTGTTAAGCGTCTGCCTTTGGCTCAGGTCATGATCCTGGGGTCCTGGAATCAAACCCCGCATCAGGCTCCCTGTTCCATGGGGAGCCTGCTTCTCCCTCTTTCGCTTCCCCTGCTTGTGTTCCCTCTGTCTGTGTCAAATAAAATCTTTTAAAAAGGGGGGGGGGAGATGTGGTGTGTATATATACAATGGAATATTATACAGCCATCAGGAAAATGAAATCTTATATTTACAATGACACAGTTGGAACTAGAGGGTATTATGTTAAGCGAAATGGTCAATCACAGAAAGACTGTTATCTTATGATCTCACTGAGATGTGGAATTTGAGAAACAGGGCAGAGGATCATAGGAGAAAAGAAGAAAAAATGAAACAAGAAGAAACCAGAGAGGGAGATAAGCCATAAGAGACTCTTAATCTCAGGAAACAAACTGAGGGTTGCTGGAGAGGGGAAGGAGGGATGGCGTGGCTGGGTGATGGATATTATGGTAAATATGTGTTCCGATGAGTGCTGTGTATTGTGTGAGACTGATGAATCACAGACCTGTACCCCTGAAACAAATAATATGTTATATGTTAGTAAAAAATTTTCTTTTTAATTTCCATAAAGTCAAAAAAAAGAATGAAAAGAGACATCACTACAAGTCTTATAGATAATACAAAAAGGATCATTAAGGAATACTGTGAACAATTATATGCAAACAAATATATAACCTATCTGAACTAGACAAATACCTAGAAAGATACAGCTACCAAATTGACTTAAGAAAGATACTAAAAATCTGAACAGAGCTATATAATAAGTAAAGAAATTGAACTTATAACCAGAAAAGTTTCCACAAAGGAAGTCCAGACCCAGATGCCTCACTGATGAATACCATTAAAAATCTAAAGAATTAGTACCAACCTAAACTAGACAGAGACATGAGAAAACTACAGATGAGTATTCCTTATGAATATAGACACAAGATCTTAAAGATACTAGCAACCCAAACCCAGCAATGTATAGAATGGATTATATACCACAACTAAGTGGGTTTTATTCCAGGAATGCAAAAAAAAGGGTTCAACATACATAAAGTGGTCAGTCTAATGTATCAGTAATAGAAAAGGGGCAAAAATTACATGGTCCTCTATTTGATAGACTCAGAAAAAGAATTTGACAAAATTCAAACCCTTTTATGATAAAAATACTTAGTAAACTAGAAACAGAGAGGAATTTCCTCAATCTCACAAAGGGCATCTATTTAGGGCACCTGAGTGCCTCAGTTGGTTAAGCAACTGCCTTCGGCTCCGGTCATGATCCTGGAGTCCCGGGATTCAGTCCCACATCAGACTTCCTGCTCAGTAAGGGAATCTGTTTCCTCTCACCTTCCCCCTTACCTTTCCCCTCTCACCTTCCCCCCTCTACTGTGCTCTCTCTCTCTCTCCTACTCTCTCTGTCTCTCAAATAAATAAAATCTTTTAAAAGGGGGGGCATCTATTAAAAAAAAAAAAGCAACAGCTAACATATTTAATGGTGAAAGACTAAATGCTTTTTCCCTAAGATTCCTAAGAATAAGACATGGATGTCCTGCTGATCTCACTACTTTTCAACATGTTGCTGGAAATTCCAGCTTAGGCAAAGAAGCAAGTAAAGGAATTAAAGACATCCAGATTAGAAAAGGAATAAAATTTTCTTTATTCCCAGGTGACATGATCTTGTTAAAGAAAATCCTAAAATCTACTTAAAAATTACCAGAATTAATGAGTTTAGCAAGGTCATAGGATGCAAGTTCATTGTAGAAGAATCAGTTGTATTTCTACACTAACAATGACCAATCTGAAAATTAAATTAAGAAAACATGTCCATCTAGGAAGAAATTTAACAAAAAGTGTATAAGACTTACATACTAAAAATTGCAAAGCACCATTGAAAGGAGGACTTAAATGGAAAGAAATCTCATGATCATAGAATACTGTTAAGATTAAGATGGCAGTACTATCTAAATTGTCCAGATTGAACACTTTACCTATCAAGATCCCAGCTGAGTATTTGTAGAATTTGATAAGTACATCAGAAATTCATGTGGAAATACAATAGACCCAGAATATCCAGTCTTTAAAAAGAAGAACAAAGTTTCAGGACTCAACATTTTCTAATTTTAAAACTTGCTGTAAAACCACAGTAATCAAGACAGTGTGGTACTGACATAATAATAGATATATAGAGAGATCAGTGGAATAGAATTAAGTCCTGAAACAAACACTTACATTTACTGTTAGTTGACTGTCACAAGGATGCCTGATGATTCAATGGGAAAAGAACAGTCTTTTTAACAAATGATGCTGAGGTAATAGGATACCCACATGCAAAACATGAAGATGGATGTGTACCTCATACAGTGTACAAAATTTAATTCAATCATCTAAAATAAGCGCTGAACTTTAAAACTGTTAGAGTTAAGCATAGGGGCATATCTTCATGATATTGAATTAGGCAGTAGTTTCCTAGATAGGATACTAACAACACAAATAAAAGAAAAAGTGAAATACAGTATATTTCATCAAAATTGAAAAAATGTTGTATTTTAAGGGGCACTATCAAGAAACTGAAAACTCAACCCATAAATATTTGCAAATCCTGTACCTGTCTAAAAAGAGGCTCATTCAGAATATACACAGAACTCTTTATAACGGTAAAATGACAACCCAATTAAAATGTGGGCAAAGGTTTTAAATGGTAATTTCTTCAGAAAAATTATAGACATGGCCATTAAGCATATGAAGAGTTGCTCCACATCATTAGAAATGCAAATCAAAACCACAATGATGCCCAATAGAATGGCTAGAATCAAAAAGTCAGTAATAAGTGTTGTCAAGGATGTGGAAAAATTAGAATCCTCACACAGTACTGGTGGGAATGTAAAGTGGGAATCCACTTTGGAAAATAGTCTGGCAGTTAATCAATTAATCTTAGTTACTCTATGACCAGCCATTCTGTTCCTAGGTATATATTCAAGAGAAATGAAACATATGACCACGTGAAAACTTATACACCATTATTCATAATAGCCAAAAGGTGGAAACAGTCCAAATGTTTATCAACAGATGAATGGATAAATGCGATATATTCATACAGTGGAATGTATTTGGCCATAAGCTGGAATAAAATACTTCAGTATATGCAGCCATTTGGATGAACCTCAAAAGATTTGAGCTGAGTGAAAGAAGCCTGTCACAAAGTCTGTAAAAATTTCTTCAAGATGATGAAAACATTCTAAAATTTGCTTCGGTGATGGATGTACAACTCTGTACTTGAAACCTGAATTGTATCCCTTAAAGAGTAAATTTTGTGCTATGTGAGTATCTCAAAAAATATTTTTAAAATGTTTTTAAGCCCATCTGTGTATTTTAGCTATGTGTAATTATTAGTTAGATATATGTAGTTAGACATATGTAAATGTGATTGCTAGTAATCTGGAAGTAAATTATTATTTTTTTGAAGTAAATTATTACTGTAAGACTCTTACCAATATTTCTTTGATAAATCCATTAAATTTAGAGTGTTTCAGGATTAAAACATTGATAAATCATTTCTAGGTGTGTGTTATATTATCTGCATAGTGGTATTGTCTACTTACATATATATCTACATAAAGTATTTATAAATTACAAATAGACTATTGTAAGATGCTGAAAAGAAGCATAACATAACTTTTGCGAGCACTAATTGGCACTCATCTTTAAAAAGTGTTCTCATTGTTTGAAATGACTATATTTTATACATATATACACTTTTGATGTGAATAATTTATTGCTAAATTCAAAATAACCTGATCTTATTTGTCATCTATGTATCATTGTCATCATAAAACTTGAGATTTATAATTACTTCAGCAACTTCTTTTGACTTCATCCTGTTGTAAAATCTTACGAGTTTTCAATATTTCTCATCATTTTAATTCTAAATCTCAATATAAAAACTTGACCTTTTTTAGTGGACATAATGAATTGATTTCAGATTATTGATGAAGTTTATTTAAGAAAATGTATTTTGTGAGGAGACTGTCAGCATTTAAAGTGAACTTTTAGTTTTTAAACTTTATTTTGAAAAGTAATTAGTTCATTTTCAGATATTGCAGTTCACACTGGGAGTGTATATGTTAAAGGAATGTATGTTATTGTTCAAGTATTATCAGTTTGAATAATTTATTCATATTTAAACTTAGTCCTAAAAAAAATAAAATAAGTGTTAAACATGAAAATGCCTCGTTAACAAAGTACAACACACAACTCTTTAGCTAATAATGTTATTATCCTCTTGGGCAGTCTTAATACTTTGGATTTACTTTGTATTCCTTTTTCTTATAGTGTAATTGACACATAGTGTTGCACTAGTTTCAGGTGTTCCAGCATAGTAATTCAACAACTCTTATTTGTTATACTACCTTGGACTTATTTTGAATGCCAGTTTTTAAAAACTAGTAGGATGATTAAAAATATATGGACATGCAAACCCAAATGACATCTGAAAATTTGAACTGACAGTAATAGTTTAATACTAGTAAGTTCATATGCTCTTTCTTCTGAATAATTTAATTTTATATGGGAAAAATTTATAATATGACCTTTTAATAGAACGGGCTTTAGAAACTAAAGATTTAATTGTTGTCAGCCTTCACACACCCGTTCACTGGGATACATGGCATCTTGTGCAAGTATGATCCTTTGTACTAGGATTAACAAGAAAAAAAAGGACCTATCTTCTTACAAGTCATTATGAAGTAGGGGAAGATACAAATCATTACTTGAATATGTACTCATGGAAATGTGTATGTATGTACACACACCTGTAAATACACGTGTGTGCATACACTGTATAGATTTTTTTTTTTAAGATTTTACTTATTTATTTGACAGAGAGAGAGAGACAGCAAGAGAGGGAAAAGTGCAAGCAGGAGGAGAGGGAGAGGGAGAAGCAGGCTTTCCACTGAGTAAGGAGCCTAATGTAGGGCTCGATCCCAGGACTGTGGGATCATGACCGGAGCTAAAGGCAGACGCTTAATGACTGAGCCACCCAGGTGACCCTGTATGTTCTTTTATTTTATTTTTTTTTACTTTAAATTTATTCTATTTTTTTCAGTGTTCCAGGGTTCATTGCCCATGCCCCACACCCAGTGCTCCATGCAATAGGTGCCCTCAGTACCCACCACCAGGCTCTCCCATCTCTCCACCCCCCTCCTTCCAAGTCCCTCAGTTTGTTTCTGTGTCCAAAGTCTCATGTTTCATTTCTCTCCCCGAATTACCCTACTTCCCATTTCCTTCCCTTCTACTGTCCTCTATATTACCCCTTATGCACCACAAGTAAGTGAAACCATGTGATACTTGACTTTCTCTACTTGGCTTATTTCACTCAGCATAATCTCATCCAGTCCAGTCCATGTTGCTTCAAAAGTTGGCTATTCATCCTTTCTGATGGAGGCGTAGTACTCCACTGTATATTTGTACCACATCTTCTTTATCCATTCATCTGTTGAAGGGCACTTTGGCTCTTTCCACAGTTTGGCGATTGTGGCCATTGCTGCTATGAACATTGGTGTACCTATAACCCTTCTTTTCACTACATCTGTATCTTTGGGGTAAATACCTAGTAGTGCAATTGCAGGATCATAGGGTAGCTCTATTTTTAATTTTTTAAAGAATCTCCACACTGTTTTCCAAAGCAGCTGCACCAACCAACTTGCATTCCCACCAACAGTGTAAGAGGGTTCCCCCTTCTCCAGAGCCTCTCCAACACTTGTTGTTTCCTGTCTTGTTAATTTTGGCCATTCTGAGTGGTGTAAGGTGGCATCTCAGTGTGGTTTTGATTTGAATTTCCCTTATAGCTAGTGATGATGAACATTTTTTCATGTGTCTGTTAGCCATTTGTATATCTTCTGTTGAGAAGTGCCTCTTCATGTCTCCTGACCATTTTTTGATGTGTTCATCTTCTTTTTGGATGTTGAGTTTGAGTAGTTCTTTATAGATCTTGGATATCAGCCCTTTCTCTGTAGTGTCATTTGCAAATATCCTCTCCCATTCTGTGGGTTGCCTCTTTGTTTTGTTGACTGTTTCCTTTGCTGTACAGAAGCTTTTTATTTTGATGAAGTCCCAAAAGTTCATTTTTGCTTTTGTTTCCTTTGCCTTTGGAGACATGTCTTGAAAGAAGTTGCTGTGGCCGATGTCAAAGAGGTTACTGCCAATGTTCTCCTCCAGGATTTTGATGGATTCCTGCCTCACATTGAGGTCTTTCATCCATTTCGAGTTTGCCTTTGTGTGTGGTGTAAGAAAATGGTCTAGTTTCATTCTTCTTTATGTAGCTGTCCAATTTCCCCAGCACCATTTAGGCAGCTTCCAGGCACATAATTGTGAAATTCGTGAATCATAAAACCAAAGAATATGTCTTAAGGACAGCTGGAGGAAGCGATCCCTTACGTATAGAGGGAAGACCATCAGAATAACGTCAGACCTATCCACAGAAACCTGGCAAGCCAGAAAGGGCTGGCAAGACATATTCAGGAAGTTACTTGACAAAAATATGCAACCAAGGATAATGTACCCAGCAAGGTTGACTCAGAATGGAAGGAGAAATAAAGAGCTTCCAGGACCACCAAGGTCTAAAAGATTGTGCAACCACCAAGCCAGCACTACAAGAAATATTAAGAGGAGTTCTATAAAAGAGAAACGAACCCAAGAGTGACACAGAACAGAAATTTACAGGCAACATGATGTCAATAAAAACGTACCTATCAATAATCACTCTCGATGTGAATGGACTAAATGCTCCAATAAAAACCACAGGGTTGCAAACTGGATAAAACGACAGGATCTGTCCATATGCTGTTTACAAGAGACACATTTTGAATCTAAAGACACTTCCAGATTGAAAGTGAGGGGATGAAGGACCGTCTTTCATGCCAATGGACCCCAAAAGAAAGCCGGGGTAGTGATTCTCATATCAGAGAAATTGGATTTTAATCTAAAGACTGTAGTCAGAGACACAGAAGGACACTACATCATTCTCAAAGGGTCTATACACCAAGAAGATCTAACAATTGTAAATATATATGCCCCCAACATGGGAGCAGCCAACTACATAAACCAACTGTTAAGCAAAATAAAGAGTCATATTGATCCGAATACATTAATTGTAGGAGATCTTAACACACCACTCTCACCAATGGACAGATCATCTAAACAGAAAATCAACAGAGAAACAGTAGCCTTGAATGACACATTGGACCAGATGGATCTCATAGATATATTCAGAACATTCCACCCTAAAACAGCAGAATACTCATTCTTCTCAAGCGCACATGGAACCTTCTCCAGAATAGACCACATACTAGGTCACAAATCAGGGCTCAGCCGATACCAGAAGACTGAAATTATTCCCTGCATATTCTCTGACCACAATGCCGTGAAACTGGAACTCAACCACCATAAAAAGTTCAGAAGAAAATCAAACACTTGGAAGCTAAAGACGATCCTGCTCAAGAATCTGTGGATCAACCAGGAAATCATAGAAGAACTGAAACACTTCATGGAAACCAATCCAAAACCTATGGGATACAGCAAAGACAGTCCTAAGGGGGAAATACATAGCCATCCAAGCCTCACTCAAAAAAATTGAAAAATCTTGAATACACCAACTCATTACACCTTAAAGAACTGGAAAATCAACAACAAATTAAACCAACCCGCCACACAAGACAGGAAATAATTACAATTAGAGCAGAGATGAATGAATCAGAAACTAGAGATACAGTAGAACACATCAATGAAATTAGAAGCTGGTTCTTTGAAAGAATCAATAAGATCGATAATCCATTGGCCAAACTAATCCAAAGAAAAGGGAGAAGAACCAAATTAATAAAATTATGAAAGAAAGGGGAGAGATCATGACTAACACCAAAGAAACAAATTACTATCAACAATTATATGCCAATAAGTTTAACAGCCTAGAAGATATGGATGCATTCTTGGAAACCTATAAACTTCCAAGACTGAAACAGGAAGACACTGACAACCTGTATGTTTTTTATATATGGGATGTGACCTGATTTTTTTTTACCATTGTCAGGAAATATTCCACATAGTCTAGCTGATTAATTAGAATTCTCTTTGTACTGGATTTGAAGGAAATACTTGTTATTTTTGAGGGTCTGCTGTATGTCAGGCCCTGTGCTGGGAGTTTTACATAGTGTTTCTCTTAATCCTTCAAAAGCACTGTATTTTAGAAAAGAAAGCACTAAGATTCATAGAGTTTAAATAGTTCGCCTAAAAAAAACACACACTTGAGTCATAAAGTAGGATTTGAATGTAGACTTGCCTGGTGGTAAATCCGTGTTTGTTTTCTGTCACAGTACCTTTATTTCTAAAAAGCAATTATGAATACAAATGAGCTTAAACAAAAAAAAAATTGTGTTTTTTAATTATCATATATTATTCCCTGTACTCTTCTATCTTAGCACTATAATTGCTGCACTATCTCACTTACAGATTCATCCTTGTTTCCCCAACTCCACAAACTAACATATACTAGGTGCTTATTAATTATTTGCCAAATAAATGAATTTAGAGGGTGGATGGTTGACAGATCTCAGTTGTCTATATGGAGTGTCAAGCATATATTTTTTAAGATTTTATTTATTTATTTGACAGAGATCACAAGTAGGCAGAGAGGCAGGCAGAGAGAGAAGAGGAAGCAGACTCCCTGCCAAGCAGAGAGCCTGATGTGGGCCTCAATCCCAGGACCCTGAGCCAAAGGCAGAGACTTTAACCCACTGAACCACCCAGGCGCCCTCAAGCATATATTCCTAATTAAGTTTGTAAGTTATTATTCTTCAGAAAACTAAAAACTAAATTCACATTCAGTAATTTGATAATTGTTCTTTTCTTTTATTTCCAAACATTAGTCTCCATTTAGACTTTTGCTGAAATACATTACATCAGCCAGTGTATCTACAGATTGGCAGGGTCTAGTGAAATGTAGATAAAGCTTGATTCAGAGTTCTTATCAAGTCGTTTTAATAACACTTTGATATATAAGTAATTCAGACCTTTTGGTGAATTGATAGTATATTTAGCTGAAATATATTCCTCAGCTTAATTTCCTAGGAAAGTCAGATAATGAATTCTAATAAGATTGAAGTGCCTGCAATTTATCAAGGCAAATAAATCCGGAAAGTAGTCTGAAAAGTAATTTTGGAGCTTGGCAAATCTAGCATGGTAGCGTCAGACATGGTAGCCATTAACCACTAATTTAAATTAACTGAGCTAGTTAAAAGTAAATAAGATTACAAATGCTGTCTGTCATTTTTTTTCTCTGGTCACATTTTAAATGCTCAGTAGCACTTATGTATGCACAGAAGCCATATGTATAGCCACATGTAGCTAGAGGCTATCCTACCAGTTCATGTGTAATACATCCCGATCATTACAGAATTTCTTATAAGCTATCCCTGTTCTCAAAACCAGAGGAGAAGAGTTAGAGGAGTTATTTAGTGATGGGCAGTAGTTAATTCAAAAAATATTTGCTAAACTTCTGTAGCCTCTATAACTATAAAAATGATTGAAGTCTTATGAAGGGGTCATGTAGTGGAAGTGATGACATGTAAACAACCAAATACAGTTATGTACTAAGCATTATACTGTGAGGATGTACAAATTGCTGTGAGCTTTATTACAGGAATAATTTAACTCTAAAGTTCAACATCTTGAAGGACTAAGTTGAAGAAATTTTTTCTTTATAGACTTAAGTCCTCAAGCACAGAGATTCAGCATAGGAAAATGTTAGCAGAAGTCAAGTCTGAATCAAATACCATGCTAGAAAATAGTAAGTCACAGACCAGGAAATGAGAAGGAAGCTATTGACCATGGAACACTGTATTGAGAGAAGTAGAGCAGACTAAAGGGTCAGTACAAGAGTATATGGATAGGCAGCCAGGTATCAGACCAGTTCAGGAGAAATCTCTTAAACATTGTGTTCTGGGTATATTATCTCTTATCTTTAAGTTGATCAACTTCTAGGCTGGGACAAATCCTTACAGTGACAGATCTATACTATTAATAGTAATACTAAGAGCTACATATACAGGGGCGCCTGGGTGGCTCAGTTGGTTAAGCAATTGCCTTCGGCTCAGGTCATGATCCTGGGAGACCCGGGATCGAGTCCCACATTGGGCTGCCTGCTCGGCAGGAAGCCTGCTTCTCCCTCTCTCACTCCCCCTGCTTGTGTTCCCTCTCTGGCTGTGTTTCTGTCAAATAAATAAAATCTTTAAAAAAAAAAAAAGAGCTGCATATACAGTGCTTACAATAACAATAGCTAACATGTACAGATAGTGCTTACTTTATGCCATTAACCATCTTAAGCACTTGACACATGTTCATTCACTTAGTCACCAAAACAACTCCATTAGTATTGAGTTACTTTGAAAACCTTCAGTCATGGATTGAGAAATTACATTGCTAAAGGTATGTTAACTATTATTCAAGGGTACAAAGCCCAAAAAAAGATTTTCCCTTTTATTATTACTCTCAGCCTCATTGGCACTCTTGAGTAAGCATGAAGAAACAGTTGTTTAACAAACAAACAAAAACAAAAGAATTAGGCATTACAGAGAATTTTGCTCTGTACTTTCTGTAGTCCGAGGGTGCTATTTTGTGCTGAATTGTGTTTTCCTCAATCCATCCCAAAATTCATATATTCTAACCCCCAGTACTTCAGAATATTACTATATTTGGAGATAGGGTCTTTAAAGAGATAACTAAGCTAAAATGAGGTCGTTAGTGCAGGTCTTCAACCAATAGAATTCTCCCTTTTACTAGTATTTTTCTAATAAGAGGATATTAAGACAACACCTACAGCGAAAATGTGAAAAGAGGAAGAATGTAGCCATCTGCAAGCCAAGGAGAGATCCTTCAGAAGAAACCAACCCTCTTGACACCTTGATCTCAAACTTCTAACCTCTAGAGCTATGAGAGAATAAATTGTGGTTTAAGCACCAGCACCCCTGCCCAGTCAATGGTACTTTGTTATGGTAGCTAAGCAAACTAAGATGATAACTAAGATAATACATTCATAAATATTGGAAAGCATGAATACATGTTGATGATTTTTGGGTTGATTTGTTTGCTTTGCCTGCTAAACCAGGTACTAGGTTTCAGAAATAGAAATGTGAGGTACGTTGTTCTCAAACTTGACTTGTACAATGGAGAATGCAAGTTGGATGTCCTTTGGGGTGGAGAGTTGAAAATTAAACTACATCTGCAAGAATAGCTATCATTCATAGTTCTTGTCTTCTCCTTATCACAATGTACTATTGTTTATAATAAGATTATGGGACATTTGCACTGTGTTTGTGCATATGAATATAAAATGATGGAGGATTCCAGATAGTTTGAAGATACGTGAATTCTGCATTTTGGAGCTGGACAAAATCTTCTTGATTAGTTGCCAGAAACCTGAGTATTCTTAGAATTCAGGCGTGCACCTTTATTATAAAGAATAGCTCTGGTTTGATGTGTGGTGTTGGCAACAGTGAAGTGATTGGAGGTGTGTGTGTGTGTGTGTGTGTGTGTGTGTGTGTGTGTGTGTGTGTTTCCTAATCAGCCCACTTTTTTTTAGACTTAAAAATTATTTTCTTAATTGGTATTAGTGGCATAACTTGAATCCTATAGCTTTTTTTCTCTGCAGTAACATGAAGGCAGACATTTTTGTCCATTTTGTTTACTACTGTTTACCCATTACCTAGAACAGCCTCACTGTCATAAGACCTCAACAGATATTTGTCAAATGAATGAATGAACACCCAGTGCTCACTGTTTATCTATTTTGTTCTTTAACAGAAGTTTACTGAAAACCTATTATGAGCCAGGCTCTAGGGTATAGCATTTTGTAAAACAAGTAAAGATGTTGGCTTTCAGGGGACTTTTGTTCTAGGGAAATAGAAACTGCTCAGTAAACCACTGACCAAATAACTGCACAAAATAATCTCAGATTGTGACAAGTACTAGGTAAAAAAAAATAAAATAGATTGATATAGTAGGAAGTATGTGAACATACCCTAGAATTTGATGGTCAGGGAAGGTTTCTCTGAAAAGGTGACATTTGAGATAATGGAGTAATAAGGAGTTAGTCTCCTAACTGAAATCCATATAGAGAGATAAGTTCCTATATTTTTTAAAATGCATTTTAGGGGCACCTGGGTGGCTCAGTTGGTTAAGCAACTGCCTTCGGCTCAGGTCATGATCCCAGAGACCTGGGATCGAGTCCCACATCGGGTTCCCTGCTCGGTAGGAAGCCTGCTTCTCCCTCTCTCACTCCCCCTGCTTGTGTTCCCTCTCTGGTTGTGTTTCTCTCTGTCAAATAAATAAAATCTTTTTTTAAAAAATGCATTTTAAAGCCATCTACCTGCATAAAACCTCATAAGGCTCAGGAATCTTTTGGGGAGAAAAAATTTCCTAGCCGAAAAGACTACTTTTTTCTCTTGATTTGTTTTCTCTTGGTTATCCTTCACTGTGATTTCTGTTAAAGCTATTTTCTTATCCTCCAGCATTTCTTGTGTTCTGATTCATTATTTCTGTTCTTATTTTTGTTTCCTTTTTTTTTTTTAATTTTCTTAAAGTTAACTCTACCTTTTCACACTTACTGGACACATTAATTTTCAGTCTTTTCTGTTATAATTATTTAAAGGTCTATTTTTTTTTTTGATAAATACAATTTTGCCTGTTTTCCAGAGTTTTAACATATAATGTTTGGTTACAATTCACTGCTATGTTCTGTTTTTTGTTATGATTTCTTCTTTAACCCACAAAATTTGCAAATATATTTTTAAATTACTGATTCTAATTTAACTGTACATGGAAGATATGCAATATTGATACTTTGAAATTTGTAAGACTTGGTTTATGATATTCTTGATAGTCCATTCTTTTCATTTTCATGCCAGTTCCATATATGCTTCAAATATATATATATATATATATATTTTTTTTCCTAATGATTAGGTGCAATATTCTTTACATGGCCATTAAACCAAGATTATTGGTGGTGGTGTTAAGATCTTCCATATCCTTGATGATTATTGTCTACTTGTTCTGTTAATCACTGAGAAAGGCGTTAAAATAGACCACCAAAATAGAGGGTTTGACATTTTCTGTCTGTAACATTTTTTTAAAGATTTTATTTATTCATTAGAGAGAGAGAGAGACAGAGACCACAAGCGGGAGATGGGGAGGGACAGAGGGAGAGGGAGAAGCAGACTCCCCATTAAGTGGGTAGCTGGACGTGAGGCTCAGTCCCTGAACCCCAAAACACAACGTGAGCCACCCTGGCACCCCATTCTGTAACATTTTTAAATCTAAATTTATTTTCTTTCTTCTTAATATACAAGCTTAGTCTATTTATATTTATCTTATTTATGTATTTGGATTATCCTCACAATTTATTTTTTCCCTACCCCTACTTTTTACCTACTTCCCTTGAAGTGAGGGTCTTTCAGTCTTTGCCCAAAATATTAACCAAGGAGGGGGAAGATTTCTGCCCTGAAAACTACAAAACATTGATCAAAGAAATTGAAGAAGATGCAAATGAAGGAAAGGTATCCCATGTTCATGGACTGGAAGAATTAGTGTTGTTAAAATATCCATACTACCTAAAGCCATCTTAAGATTCAGAACAGTGTCCATCAAAATTCCTATTGCATTTTTTACAGAAGTAGTAAAACTCCAAAAATGTATATGGAACCACAAAAGACCCCAAATATCTAAAGCAGTCCTAAAAAAGAATAACAGAGTGGGAAGCATCACGCTTCCTGATTTCAAGCTGTATTTTAAAGCTATAGTAATCAAAACAGTATGGTTCTGCACAAAAACAGAAACATAGACCAATGGAAGAGAATTGAGAGCCCAGAAATAAACCCATGCATATATGGTCAGCTAACATTTGACAAGGAAAACAAGAACACTCAATACAGAAAAGACAGTCTCTTCAAAATGGTGCTGGGAAAATTGGATATGCACATATAAAAGAATGAAATTAGACCGCCTGACCTTAAATATCACTCAAAATAACTGGTAACGAATTAAGGAGAAGAAAACTACATAGAAATTGCTCACTTTGGTGTTGTTTATAATAATGGAAAAATTGAAAGCTACCTGAATTCCTTATTTTAAGAGAATGGTTAAGTAGTTTGTGGTATAGTCATTTGATGAAGCACTTTGAATGATTAATAGCATGGAAAAGTCTTTTTTTAATATTGAAATTCAAAAGATATCAAATTGGAAACCTTATATGTATATTTAAAGGGGAAATTAAGCCTATGCATAGGGAACAAGACTAAGAAATTTATCAAAATATTAACCGTGTTTATTACAGGATTGAAGGACTTCAGATATTTTTTCAGTTTTCTGTTTTTCAGATGTTATAAAATTAGAGTATATAATCTATATAATGAAAACTACTTACAAAGATGGGATGAATTTAACATATTCCCAGATATAATTTGAAATGTCCTACTAATTCGGGTATGCTCATCTCAAACTCTACTTATCAATTTATAGTGAACTAAGCATGGATCTGCCAGATGTTCTGTTTGACTCCATCTTTGTTTCAGAGTGAAGTTTGTTAAAAATTTCCAGTTAAAGTGTGCCACTGTATTTTTTTATTCCCTTACTTTGGCTTAAGTCTGACCTCCAGAAAAGTGAAGTAATACTTTTTTTAACAACTGTGTAAAATATATAATCCCATTTTCCTTCCCATTTTCCTTCAGTTAAATAGCTCACATACATTCTAGCAACATATAGTATTTTGTTACACTTATTTGCCCTATTTTGATTGTTGTTGTTTTCTCTGTTATTTTATTTTTTTGTTTTAATACTTCTTTCTCTCATTTTAAGGTCATTCTGGTACAAGTTAACCCAGGGGAAGCATTTACAATAAGAAGAGAAGATGGACAGTTTCAGTGCATTACAGGTAAGAATGGTAATTTGTTATCCTTAAATCTTAAATCTGTCTTTTTTTCTTTTAAAAGGTATTTTGACACTGATTTAGCAATTTGATGTTTTTATGTTTTCTTCATGAAGTGCTTTAATAGAATTTCAGCAGAAAATAATTCATCCTTGCCTGATAATTCTATATAGGAAAGTAAAAGTGTATTGAATGAGTAAATCTTCAGGTTTAGTATTAATAAATCTTTGTAATATGTGCTAAAGACTGCCCTTCTTTGTTTTGTGGGGAAGTGTGAAGAATAGAGAATTAATCAGGGTTTCTGAATTTGGGTTACTGGTAAGCATATTTCATAGACATTATATGGTGACTCTCAGATCCCTGTTGTAGAGCTGGCTTTTAATGGTGGTAAGTTGGTACCTATCCATCAGATGTCATCCGTTCAGTAAAGTGTTTGCAGAAAAGGTCTTCTCCCCCCCCCATTTCTCTCCTCATCTACTTCTGTATGCCCATATAGAAATAAATGAGGACAGAAATTACATTTTACATATATTTGTAGCCCTGGTGCCTTGCATAGCACTCAGCACATAGTGTTTAATTAAGTTGAATAAGGAAAAGAAAAAAACTAATGTTTTTTGACCATTTTCTATGTGTCGAGCAAATGGAATATATATACACAGTTTTCTCTAAAAACACTCCTTCCTGAAAGGCAGATATGGCTCACTTTTTTTTTTCTTTTATGACTCCTCAAAAAGAATAAATAGGACTAAAGAATAAGAACTTTTTTTTTTTAAGAACTTTTTAATTAAATATCTAGTGGCTTTGCATTGTTATGGAACTTCTACTTTGGTGTGATTCCATGCTACTATATGCAAAAGAAAGTTACAAAAAAGCAAAAAGAATATACAGACCAGCTATGCCTAAATAGTTTTTTATGCCCTGGCCCCTTCAAATTATGTATTTTAGAAAGATAAGCAATGATATTGGTGATTGTTTAATTTTATTAACCTAATAGAAGAGTAGTTAAGCCCATGGTACCTGACTTTGAGTTCCAGCTCTATTGTGTACTCTTATATCAGTCAGGTTATATAGTAAGCAATTTAGTGATTATTTTTACAACCTGTCTTACACTTGTTTGTATAAATGGGGTGTGTGTGTGTGTGTGTGTGTGTCCATCATGTAGAATCTGGAACATAATCTTTTTGGACATACTATTTATATCTGTGCAATCATAGAACCCAAGACCTGCATCAGACATATAACCCTTAATCATGCTGATCATGGATTAACCAGATCTACATTTTAATGATATATTTTGCAAAATTGCTTTCACAATAAAGGTAAAAAACAGAAGTGTATAAGCTGGCAATCTTATTTCTTCAAACTTATTTGACAGACTTTCTTATATAACTTTATATATCTTTTATATCTTATGTATCTTTAAGATGAAATGAAATTTGGTTACTGGCCCATTGCCAGTCTAAAGCTTTGCTTTTGTTGTATTATCCAGGACTTTGTCCTCTGGCGCTCCCTTTGACTTCCTTCCTTCCTTCCTTCCTTCCTTCCTCCCTTTTTTTTTTTTTTAAGATTTTATTTATTTGAAAGACAGAACGAGCAAGGGGAGGGGCAGAGGGAAAGGGGGAAGTAGACTCCCCACTGAGCAGGGAACTGACTTGGGCCTCCACCCCAGGACCACGGGATCATGAACTGAGCTGAAGACAGACGCTTAACTGACTGAGCCACTGAGGTACCCCTGTCTTTCTTTACTCAGTAGCTTTGACACAATAAATGGCATGTTTATAAGATTTTCAGGTGTCAGAAGGTTACCAGGGACAACTAATAATGATAAATGTCAAGCTCAAGAGATCAGAATATATTGAAATGATAGATCAAAACCAATAGTATAAAACATAGTAAGAATAAGTACAACATTTTACATTTTGGTTTGAAATTTAGCTATACAAGCAATGTGCAGATGTGTATTAGAGCTCCTTTTAAACAGACTCTTGTCTATTAAACATAAAAGGAATTTCTTTAAAAAAAAAAAAGGAATTTCTTAAGATGATATTGAGACTCTTTGTCTTCTTTCCTGCATGATACTTGAGTCCTAAAGCCATTAGGTGGTGCAGAACAATATAAACACCTGTCATAGTTCATAGGGTTGCCATAATGGTATAGCAGGGACTGGGTGGCTTATAAACAACAGAAATTTATTTTTCACTATTCTGGAGTCTGAAAGTTCAAGATCATGGTGCCAGCATGTTTGGGGTGTGGTGAGAGTCCTCTTTTCAGATTGTAGACTGCTGACTTCTCACTGTATCCTGGAGGAAGGGGCAAGGGAGCTCTCTGGTTATCTTTTATAAGAGCATTTATTCCATTTATGAGGGCTCCACTCTCATGATTTCATCATCTCCTGATGGCCCTACTTCCTGATACCATCACATTGGGATTAGGATTTCAATATATGAATTTGGGGGGAATACATTTAGTCTACAGCAGCACTGCATTGATAGGAGTGGGAGAGATGAGCTGCAGTGCTCCATAGTGGGATGTCAGAGCCTGAATTGGGTAAGGAGTTCATCAGATAGGAGAAGAGCCTACTTCAGTATCAGAACCCAGAGTGAGGAGAGAATTCACACAGCAAGGTGTTCTGGTATAGGGACTCAGTCTAAGCAGGCTAAGGAGAGTATCATCAAGAAGGGGTGGCCTGGAGTTAAGGTGTAAGAATCTCAGCAGGATAAAGAAGTCATCAATACTGTTGGGCAGCCCAGTTTAGGGAATCTGTGGCAGAATAAGATGAGAGTACCTATATGTGAAGGCATCCTGATGTAAGGAATCATGGCTCAGACAGAATGAGGAGGTCATCTGTGTGGAGGGGTGAGGCTGACGTGTTATTAGAGCCCCAGTAGGGTCAGATCATTTCACATGCTGGAGGTTATCCTTAGAGTCAAAGCCAGAATGAGGTAAAAAAACAAAACAAACAAACAATAAACATCCACACAAGAGGACAGCCTGCTGCTGAGTGTGGAGGACCGCACAGAGTGATAGCCTGACATGGGGTGTCATAACCCCAAGCAGGGTGATGAAAGGTGCATACAGTGGAGGCAATCATCAAGAAGAGTCAGAGCTGAAGCAGTGTGAGGGCATTTATGAGATAGGAGGTGACTTGGTTTAAGATGTCAGAACCCAAATGAAGCAAAGAGAATTAGATATCCTAATATCTAATTAGGGAGGTAAGGGGTGGGGTTCAGCAAGGAGAACCAGATCCTGAAAATAGTGAGGTATCCCTCTGGCATAGTAGGAAATATAAAGCCCAAGGAAGTTCCCATCTACATGTGGGGAGTAGCCTAGCATAGGAAATAATGAGTGGGGTGAGGTGAGTATCCCCATAGATGAATAGCCTGGTGTGGATTATCAGAGCTGAAGCAGGGTAAGGAGGTAGTCCACATGGTGGACTGAGGGGTGGAGTGGCCTTGTGTGGGGAGTTAGAGCCCAAATGTGGTAAAAAAAAAAAAAAAGAAAAAAAGAAAAAAAAAAGGAATATACACAAAAGTGGAGTGGGTAGTCCAGCACAGGGTGTTACAGCTTATGCGTGATGACGTGGGGCGAAGGAGAGAAGGACATCTAGGTAGGGGATTGTGGAGGTGGAGCAGGCTCAAAAGAGGGAATTGGAGCCTGAGTAGGATAAGGCCATCTATGCTGGGAGACAGAGTGGAGTTAGGACAACTTCACCAAGACAGGAATGGTGGCAGAGATGGAAGATTGATTACACATATAGGGGACTAATTAAAGAAACAGTTACGTTAAAAATCATGAGAGCTGGGTTTCTTACTATCTGAGGAGTTTTAGGTGTAGAGAGAGAAGAAACTAGAATGAATCCTGGTAGCAACTGTGTTGAAAAAATCAGATATTCCTGACTCTGGGTCTGGGGCAGAGAAAGTATAAGAGACTGTGGAACATATTGTTATCCCAGAAAGAAGTGCTCAAAATTGGTGAAGACACGTTGAAAAGACATAGTAACCAACTTGAAGGAGCTTCTGCTAGCATATTAGGCATAATTTGAGCATCAAAATGAGAAAAATTGATTAAAGCCCACTCAATAATCTAGGAAACTATGAGTCCACAGAATATAAATAAATAAATCGAAAGTCTGATGGAAGACTACTTAATAATTTCAAAGTACTCACAAAATACTTACTGATTGAAGGCAAATATGTGTGTGTCTGTATGTGTAGAGAGAGAGAGAGAGAAACTTAAAGTGGAGAAGCATGGCAGACACCATCTTAATCAAGTGATCAAATTGTATGTATCTTACACCTTAACACCAGCAGATATCAAGATTGTGTGCTACATGATAACGATGATTTTAAGAGGAACATGATGTCACTTCTCTGATATTTCTGCCGCAAATGCATTATCTGAATCTAAACATAAGGAAATAATAGACAAACCCAAATCAAGAGACATTCTACAAAATAGCCCTTAGTTTTCAAAAGTGAAGATGCTAAAAGTCAAGGGAAAACTGAGAAACTATTCAGACTGATAGACGAAAGAGACATGCCAACTAAATGTAACATGTGATTCCAAACTAGATGCTTTTGCATATTATTAAAACAATTGGTGAATCTTGAATGGGATTTGGAAAATAGGTGGTTTATTAGTTTCCTAGGGCTGCCATAAGAAATCAGGTGGCTTAAAACAACAGAAGTTTAATGTCCCATAGTTCTAGAGACTAGAAGTCCAACATCAAGGTATCAGCAGGATTCACTCCTGAGGGAGAGCTCATGCCTCTCTCCTGCTGTTTGGTAATGACAAGCAATCCTTGTAATTTCTTGGCTCATAAAGGCATTGCTTTAATCTGTTTCCATCTTCACATAGCATTCTCCCTGTCTCTGTGTCTTCACATTGCTATCTTCATATAAGGATACCGGATTGAATTAAGGACCTTATGAACTCCATAAGTTCATCTTTCATCTTAATTAATTTTATTTGCAGTGACACCATTCCCAAATAAAGTTGTATTCTGAGGTACTGGTACTTAAGCATATATTTTTTAGGAGCTACAATTCAATCCATAACAGATAGTAATAAGGTATCAGTGTTAATTGACAGATCATCATGTCAGCATCTTTCTTTCAAATAGATAGGGAAGAAAGTTCTTTGTGCTGGCTGGACATGGAACTTTTTTTTTAAAATAAATCTGTGATTGTTTCAGATTTTTTGAGAATGATTAAGAAAATGATATTCTGTGTCACATAGAATCTTTGGGAGGACTAGAGAACCAGACTCAAGGCTAAGCTTCAGAAACAATGCCCCCAAACCATGCTGTAAAGCCTATCTGATTAGGAAGACATTATCAATGCCAAGATTGTACCTGTTCCCTTTCTTTACTAAGAACTCAATATTATCTGCAACAGGAATTTTGTGCTACCCACCTTCTAAATTATGAGCGCTTAGATGGTCTTTACCTTGAACCAAGGTGACTCTTCCAGCATACAAAGGGGTTTCCTATTCTGTGCACCAAAACAAATGAAAGTATCCATGACAGTGCAGGAAAGGAAGACTTAACTTTATGAATAGAACTTGTTTATTTTAGTAGAACTAGAGCTAAATATGAGTCATATATTGAGTCTTCTTTGCAAAAGTGAAAACAGATGAAGTCTTAGACTGCAAAAACAAAAATGTAAGTTCAAAATGGATGGCATATTACTCTGGTTAGGTGGTATCCTTTTAGCATATTTGAAAGAAGTATTGACCGAGATTGAACCCAGAAGGGTAACAGGAGAGCACAGAGTCAAGAAATTATTCTTGTAAAAGACTCTAAAATACTTGAAGGATGTTTAACCTAGAAGAGAGCTGTGACTTGAAGACATTGTTCTCTGTACCTTTAGAGGGCAAAATTTAGACTAACAGGTGAGAGTTTCAGGGAAGCAAATTTTGACAGGGAACTATCAAACAATATGGCTCTATAAAAATGGAGTCATTCCTTTATTATGCCTGAATCCCATCACTGTATGCTCATGTACTGGTTGAGTGGCATTATGAAAGTAACTTGCATAGAAAAGAAGATAGGTGACTCCAATATGTATTCTAACTAAAGATTCTTTGATTCCAAAATTACTTGTTACTCAAACTGAAATCTCTTCTGTTAATTTTGGGAATGAGTACACTGGCTGACAGTCTTCAATTTAACAAGTATATCTGTGCTTGGACATATTTTGTAAAGTAGTTGAGCTAATGAATGGTAATTGCTCAAAACAGACCTATGAACAGGATGCCAGCTAGTTTATTAATCCCCATTCCTAATGAAATAAGCACTTGAAAAAGATACTTCAAACTTCTGAATTTTATAGGGGCAGGAACAATGATGCTATCTTTGTCTCAGTACATAAAACCTTACTTAACTCAAGTGTTCAGGGATTATTAGTTTCCTTCTGTTTGGTTTCCTGAATCAGAGAAATTGTCTCTTTTTCATCTCTGATTCTCTGTACTAAAATAATGCCTTTAAGTTATTAGACATGCTGTTAATATTTACTGAAATGAACTGCTAAAATATTTTAAGTGTATTGTTATACTTGTTTGCCTTCCAACCTACTATAAACTAAAAATATACTTTTATACTAGGGGTATTCAGTAAGAACACTAGTTCATATTGAACTGATCTACAATATGAACACCAGTTAAGATTATAGAGTAACATAGACATGTTAACTTAAAATGTAAATAGTGAATCAAAGATAATGCTGGGAATCTGATCATTTTACCATTCTGGATTTCTGCTTATTATGTTCTGATTCCTTTGTGTAGAAAAAGTGTCAAGGTGAATTCAAGTTTGTTGAGAAGCATTAACCTTTGCTTTCTCGTATCTCACCTTACATAGGGAAGCCGATAACATAACAGTCTCAGAGTGTGTTGATTCTGAGCCCCTTCACCCACTATAGTTAGTATAGGACATTAAGCTCTACCTCCAAGTCCTGTTTTCCTTTTTGCTTTCCATTCTGCATGGGAAACTCCAGTGGGGATTTATTTAACTCTTCTTTTACTGTTACCTCACTCAAAAAATGATTAGCACTGTTGCCCCTGGGGCAGTTATTATTGACACTTTTGTTCCCTTTTTTCTTTTCTTCATGTTGCTGCTGTTTATCACTGGTTTTCTATTTTCACCTTGTCTCCTCATGCCCCTCATTCTGACTCTTTATGCCATTATAGGGGTTTTTGAAGTTAGGGGAAGTTTAATCCCAACCAGTAAGTACCACTTTGTCCTTCTCTGTGTTCTGGAATTATGGTGAGTATAACCAAGTGTCTGTCTTCCCCACAGTTAGTCTCTTCTTTCGTATTTGTGTCTCCTTTGCAGAGCCTTTTTTAGCCAATCTTCTGAACTGATCCAGATGACTTTTGAGGTTTTTAATAAATACAGTGTTTTATTAAATACCTGTGAGCCCTGTTTCCCATTAATCCCAACTCTGGTACCTAGGAGTCAGTTCTCTGCCCTCTAAAAGTTAGAGTGCCTGGCCTTATTCTTCTTCATGTTCTTGTCTGAATCCCTCATGCCCATCAGATCTAATCAAAGCCCAAAGCCCATCTTTCAGGATGTCTTTGTGTGGGAGGAAAGAGGAAGATGGAGTTGTTCTGTGAGTAGGACTCCCAGTTGATCTGCTTTGATATCCTAGAATCCCCAAGACATGTATACAAACTATACCTCAGCCTCCATGACTCTTCTTACATATGTCAGGTGTTTGATACTAAAAATACCTCTGAAATTTATTAGAAGTTAAATGTCTGTTGTTTTAGATATCCTGGTACAGTTACTGTAATTAGCATCATGAAATACTGCACCTATAACTTTTCTTCCTAAAGTCACAACAATAGAACATCAGAGAAATCACAAGGTATATGTGACTCAAATAATGGTGCATTGTAAAAGGCAGAGGTCTGGGAGTAAATCAGCCTGAGCTCTAGCAACATTGGGGTGGGAGTTACAGGAAAACAGATTTAGCTCAGTATAAGGAAGAACTTTGTAATAAACAGAACTGGCAAAAAGGCTCAGAAGTGATGAGTTCCCATCCATCTTTGTAGCTGGTAACGCGTATGCTGGCTGTTCACTTGATGGTGCTATTAGAGAGGAGATTTCATTCCTTTTGAGTGGATGGTTGAAGTTGATGCCTCTTAAGGTTCTTCCTAAGTCTAAAATTTTATGATTCTGTAGGTTTGCATAGATCACTTAAATTCTGGTCATTATTTTGCACATATGGGAAATGAGGGTGGGCAAATGCAAATTCGATGTAATAAGTTTCCATCAGCTCTCAAGTTTTTAGGTATTTTTAACTCTGCTAATATGCTATATTTTAGTATATTTTAATTATAGGGAGATCAGTAGTCTAAGAATTTTTTTGTAAGACCACTGATTATCTTTGGCTCAGACTTTCCATCACTACAGATCTGACTGAACTTAGCCAAGTTCTTTAGGTTCTATATAAATTATAAATGACTCAAAAACCATATGTAGTAGATTCTTTTTTGAGGTTTTATTTACTTATTTATTTATTTATGAAAGAGAGAGAGAGAACTCACAGAGGGAGAGGGGGGCAGGGAGAAGCAGACTCCGTGCTGAGCAGGGAGCCCAGTGCGGGGCTAGATCCCAAAACCCTGAGACCATGACATGAGCCACCCAGGCATGCCCCCCATATGTAGGAGATTCTTATTCCCATACAAGTAGGCATTATTTTACAGTTCAGCAAACTAAACCATGGAAAAGTTAGGTCCTTTTTGTATTACTTAGAAAATCTTAACCACCCTTAGAAAATGCTCTAAAGTATAGGTGACTATTTTCATAGTGGTAGAAAATCACGTAATTATGTTAAAGACGTTGCCTTTTATAATTCCTCCCCCAGGAGGAAAAAATCATCAGTTCTAGTGGAGAGGGTTAAAATACTAGTTTTAAAGACTAAATGAGTCTTGTTTGTGAAAATGAATCATAACAGATCATCCATTCATAAATTCAGCCCATTTTAGGTTGAGTGAATGACTATGACTCATCCTGAATACATTGCGTAGTAGTCCCAGGTTGTCCCTAAAACCTATTAAGTGCTATTTTTTGAGAGAAACCTTACTATATATGACTTAGTTAAGAGAAAATTGCAATATTTATGCCAAAAAAGAAAATATAGGCAAATTCAGTTCTCAATTGTTCATGTTCCTAAGGAATAAAATATCACTATTATAGTTATTTTTCTGGAAGTAGAAAATCTAAACTGGTTTAGTGAGTTCTGTTAAAATAATTGACAAAATCTTGATTAAAAATGTTTTAATGAGTAATGGCAAAAGGAAATTAAGACCCAAAAATACGAATAGCTTGTATTAACTTTTCAGGAAGTGTTTATAAACCTGTTGGGTTCTGGTATTTTTTATATTGGTTAGTGACTAAAATGGACCTATCAGGATCTGTGCCTTCTCTAAACTGGTCTTACAAAACAGTATTTTATTAAATACACAGAAATTTGGATGTACAATGGTTATTTTGGGTGCAATTCTCTCTCCTTCAACTGACCTAGGTTTTCTTTTTAGGTAAGAAGCCACTTATTAAAGGTAGATTGTGAGGTGGAAATGAGAAGGATAAAAAAAAAAAAAAACAGATTGGCTTACGAAGGAAAGTGTAGAAAGATTAGACAGTTTTAAAGGCAAGAATGAAAAATGAATTGGATGCTTTAATTAGAGTCAGAAGTTAAAGAGCTAAAAAAAAGAAGAGCTAAAGGATCAATAAGTGGATTTTAAACTCTTCAGAAGGATATATCTTTTTTTGCTTATTTTTATAATAATATATATTATATATATTATATATAGTATATGCTATATATAGTAATATAATATGTTATTTGTTTCAGGGGTACAAGTCTGTGAATCATCAGTCTTACACAACTTATAGCACTCACCATAGCACGTACCCTTTCCAATGTCCATCACCCAGTTTACCCTATCCCTCCCACCACCTTCCCCTCCAGCAGCCCTCAGTTTGTTTCCTAAGATTAAGAGTCTCTTATGGTTTGTCTCCCTCCCCTGTCTCATCTTGTTTCATTTTTTTCCCTCCCTTCCCCCCACGACCCCCACCCTGCCTCTCAGATTCATCATATGAGAGATTATATGAAAATTGTCTTTCTCTGATTGACTTATTTTACTTAGCATAATACCCTCCAGTTCCATCCATGTCAGAACAACATATCTAGAACAGTTTCTATTTAGTTTGATTTTTAAAGCTACCTGTTAATATATATGGTTATAAAGTCAGTATGTCTAAGTAAAAGAAAATGGTAACATGCTTTCACGAGGGAGAGGTTGGTTGGTTTTTAAAATTAAATGACCATTCTAGGTAATAGAAAATTAGAATTAGTGCGCTTTCTATAGAAGAAAATTTTTGCTGTCTTAATCTCTCAAATACTTGCTTCTCTCTAGATCATAATATGATTGGATTTTTTATTACAATAAAATTTTCATTAGAGGGGAGGGGGGTAGAGGTAAGGGTTAGCCTGTGATGGGTATTAAGGAAGGCATATATTGCATGGAGCACTGGGTGTTATATGTAAACAGTGAATCATGGAACTACTACATCCATAACATAATAAAAAAAATTTCATTGGCCTTTGATTAGAATTACTATCATTACTTGTTTGCTTAGTTTAAGGTTAGCCGAACAGTCATACTGAACATTCAAATTTCTTTAATATCTTAACATTTTTAACCTTTAATATCTGAAACAGTTAAGGAAATGTGTAGTTAAAATGAAATCTATTCCTGGCACTATGTAGGCACTTAGTAAATATTTGTTAATTGAATAAATGACCTCAGTAGATTCTTATGGGCAACATATAGGTAATATTTTATTTTTTTGTACTACCCATATTTTTCCCTGAAATACTTTTTTAAAATTTCATTTCATCATGAAATGACTTGAAAACTGAGGCCAAAGGAATTGTGTTTGGGCTATATTGATTTTGTTTCACTTTGTACATCTTAGCCTTGACTTTAGAATTCTTACAGCATGGGAAAATAATCCACAATAGGTGGTAACCGTGATGATTATAAAATATCACACTTTTGTGAAGGTCACCAGTAACCTCTGTTTTGCCAATATGAGTGGGCTTGGTTCTCGTCAGACTTAACCTTTCCCTCAGGATTTGACACAGTATATTTATTCCCTCCTTCTTGGAACACTCTTCTCTTGACTTTTCCTTTTATAGTTTACATATTCTCCTGATCTTTCTCCTATTTCCCTGGCAACTCCTCCTCAATCTTTTTTGATATGTATTAAGATATGAGTTCAAAAGTATGTGGCATATAAATGAAATAAGCCAGTCACAAGAGGACAAATACTGTGTAATTCTTCTTAGTCAGATTCATAGAGACAGAAAGTAGAATGATGATTTCTAGGAGATCAGAGGAAAATGAGGAGTTACTGTTCAATGGGTACAGAGTTTCAGTTTTGAAAGATAACAAAAGTTCTGGAGATGGATGGTGGTAATTTTTTTTCCCAATGGTGGTAAGTATTGCACAACAGTGTCCTTAATGCCCCTAAGCTGTGCATTTGAAAACAGTTATAATAGTTAATTTTATCTATATTTTAGCCACAAATTTCAAAAAATAAATATTAAAAATTTATTTTTATTTTTACCCCCCCCAAAAAAGTGTGTAGAAGATACCTGAAGGCAGAGTTTAAATTATGTGGTAGGTAGAATTCTAAGACGGCCTTTAAGATCAATGGCTCCTGTTGTACACACCGTATGTAATCCCTGGGACCATGAATATGATGAGTTTTACTTCCATAATTAGGTTATATTATACAGTGCAGCTGACTTTCAAGAAAAGAGATGATAATGGCTGGAACCTCACCTAATTACATGAGCCCTTCTAGTAGTAAGAGATTTGGGAAAGGGCCATGTAGCAAGGAATGTGGGTGGCCTCAACCTGAGAGTGACTTCCAACTGACAGCCAGTAGTGAAATGCAGGTTTTACTCATACAGCCACAGGAATCTAATTCTGCCATAACCACATGAGTTTGGAAGTGGACTCCAACCTGCAGTTGAGAACACACCCTAGCAAACATTTTGATTTTCACTTTGTGAACCCTGCGCAAGGAACCCAGTCACATTATGACTTTTGAACTACAGAACTGTGAACTAATAAATGGGTATTTTTTTAAAACCACTAAATTTGTGGTAATGTTACACGGCAGTTGAAAAACAAGGAAAATAATACAAACTTTTTTCTCTTATGAATTATAGTTCATAGGTAGGCAGTTAGTGCTTGCATGGAGTTCTCTGCCCCAAAGGTGATATAGGGACCCAAGTTACTTCTGTCTTGGTCTGCCATCCCTAGGATATTGTGCTCATCTGCATGAACCAAGATGGCTCACCACCCTGCCTATGTCCCAGACAAATGGAAAAGGGGAAGAGAAGAAATATGAGGTATACCTCTATCTTTAAAGACACATCCTGGAGATTGTACAGATCACTTCTCACTTTCTCATTGGCTGTGGTTTGAAACAATACTGGAAGGTAATGAATAAATGTCACAGAGTACAAAAAATAGTAATAAAAAATCTTGAAAGATCTTCCAAAAGTAATTATAGTGTTTACTTACGGGGTTGTGGTGCATGAAACAGGGAACAAGGATGGGATGAAAGTTTTCTCTGCATACTTTTTTACATTTTTCATTTTTTAAATCTTGTAAATGTACTTCCTATTTATTTGTTTGAGAGAAAGATAGAGAGAGCACAAGTAGGTAGAGCTGCAGGAAGAGGGAAAAGCCGGCTCTCCATTGAGCAGGGCGCCAGATGCGGCGCTCAATCCCAGGACCTTGGGATCATGACCTGAGCCAAAGGCAGCCACTTAACTCACTGAGCCACCCAGGTGCCCCTGTATGTCGTACTAAAAATAACATGTTAAGCAAATAAAACAAGGGCCTTATATAAGAAGCTTCTACCTCCTTTCTTTCTTTTTACTCAAAAAATATTTATTTACCTTAGCAACATTTCACCTGTCCTTTGGGATTGGCATCTCTCCATAGATTAGATTTTTGAACTTTATCACGAATGATTTTGGCCCAAAGGAGGTCATGTCAGATATATATGAGTAAGTTATATTTGGCATTTTTAAATGTTTGATACATTCAAATGTATTTTACAGTAATTAATAGTAAAAGGTCATTCTACTTTTCATTGCATGTACATAGTATTGTAACTACATTTTAGACCATATCAGTTTTTATTGGTCACTGTTTATAACAGAACCTTATTATCATTTGTAAGTTGAGAGTAATTAGTACATTCTGGATTTGAAATATCCATCTTGACAGTTTACTTGCTAATAAGTTGAGAACTAACTATATGAAGCAATTACCTCTTTTTTTTAATAGATTTTATTTATTTGAGAGAGAGTGAGTGAGAAAGAGAGAGAGCACAAGTAGGGGGAGCCACAGAGGGGGGAGAGAAGCAGTCTCTCTGCTGAGCAAGGAACCCAGTGTGGGGCTTGATCCCAGGACCCCGGGATCATGACCTGAGCCAAAGGCAGACGCTTAACTGAGCCTCCCAGGCACCCCACAATTACCTCTTCTTAAGTAAGATGGAGATAATGTGATTTAATCACATCTGCCTAACTAGATATATAAACTGGGGAAATTGTAGCCACGTTAGAGAACTGAGCTTCCTAACCAGACTTGATTAAAACGTGTCACGAAAATCCTTTTAAGCATGTGTTACACCTGAGTAGTTTTATGGCCTTTTAAGAACATAAGTCCCACATTAGTCCCACATTGATAAGGACGCAAATTTAGTTACAGAAAGGTCTGTGTCACTTTTGTGTGTTTATTTCTATAACTGGTGTTCTTAAAACATTTCTTTTTTTTATTACTGTGCTAAAAAACCAAAAAACCTTGTCTTTTCCTGTTTTCTGTAGTATAGAATCCTTAGCCTGATTTTCTAGGCACTTTATCCCTGGTTCCAGCCTTTTCTTCCAGCTTTATTTACAGAAATCTTCCACTCCAAATATTCTAGGATTCATAGATACCTTAGTCTCTACATATTTCTTGCTGATACCCTCCCCCATATCTTTTTTGACATTGCTTTTTCTTAGAAAAATCACACAGGAGCATGTACACACATATCTATTGTCTCATTTTGGGGGGAATAAATCTTCAGTTGGGTTTAAAATATTTTTTATGAAGATCATATTAATAGAGGGAATAACTATAGGTACTAAAGTGTGTTTTAAACTTGAACCTAGCACAGGGTGTTCTTTAAAAAACACCCTTCCAGGGGCACCTGGGTGGCTCATTCGTTAAACGTCGGCCGTTGGCTTAAGTCATGATCCCGGAGTCCAGGGATCGAGCCCCTACATCGGGCTCCCTGCTCAGTAGGAAGCCTGCTTCTCCTTCTCACACTCCCCCTGCTTGTGTTCCATCTCTTGCTGTGTCTCTCTCTGTCAAATAAATAAATAAAATCTTAAAAAAAAAAAAAGTACCTTTCTGATTAACTGAAAAGCAGGCAGCCTTTTTCCAAGTCAATTTACTGAAAATGTTTATAAAATAAACACATTTAACCTTGGTAAACAGATATAGAAAAGAATTCAGAATCATTATAAACATTAATACTAACTACAGTACTGTTGTGTGGATTATTTAGAAAATTGAGTTGATAAATTGCTTACCCTAGATTGGAGTAAATAGTTTGGAGTTTTTTTTAAAGACTCATTCTTTTATTTAGCAAATTATTATGAACTTAGTATGTACAGTCACTGTTGGAAAACTGAAGATTTAATGATGAGTAACATAGGCTTTATCCCTGCCCCTCGCAAAGTTTACAGTCTCCCAGGGAAGACAAACAGTTAAGGAATTCTCAATAAATTGAGAGAAGTGCTCTGATGGAAAAGAACAGGAAGGTGCTATGGGAGCTCATAGCAGAAGCACCCAAATCAGTCCTGGGGTTGGGACATTCAAAGGATACATTCTGTTCTTTACTTTTTACCTCCCCAAATGGAACATTAACAATTTTTCTTAATTATTGGCTTTATTTAATTAAGACTTGAATCTTGAAGGCCCTTTATTTGATTATACTTAAGGATATGAACAGAAGTAGCTTTTTTGGTAATTAGGAAAAATAATTACTTTTAATGAGTATATATGCATCAGAAAAATTTTGGCACATTTCCTTCAGGTAACTATCTCCCTGTATGGTAGGATTATCGGAGTTTTTCTTCCTTATACTTTCTATATAATTTGATAATTTTTATTATCAGTATTATAAATTATATTGATCATATTAATTGCTTAAATAATCATATAAATGATGTTTTAGCCTCTTTTAAATTATTTAGTTCAACTTTCCTTTTTAAGAATTTATAGATTATTTTCTTTAAAGCTAAGGCCTTATGCTCATTAAAGAAAACGGTGGAATGTATGATGTATTTTGGTGCAGATAAGTGGATGTTATAATTAGTAAAAACTAAAACATGGGATTACCAAGCTTATAAGTACATAATAATAGTCTGACAATTTTTGGAAGTTAAGGGAGTAGTAGAAGAAATGTATAAACTTAATATAATATAGAGCTGACTTATGGTAATACTGACATTCAGAAGGACATATAAGAAACCCAGGGCAAGAAAACTTTAGATGTTGAGGATTTTGTCGACCCCAAAAATATATCAGTATAAGCCAGACTGTATTTATAGAAGAAGATATATTTGTTTGGATCCTCTCTGTTTAGCCAAACCATTCTTTAAGGGGATGCTAGAGAAAGAAACCAGTATTACTTCAGACCTACTTTGTGCTCTGCATACATTTTCTTAACCCTATGAAGGAATGTCTTAGAAAGATTACCTTCCTTATAAATAAAAACCAGACTCTCTAAGCTTCAATAATTCTGGTGAGAAGGGCAACTGAATTACAAATAAAAAGATTTACCTTAATTTAACCTTGTAGTAGCTACAATCACAATTTTGGACTCAGAGAAGTGTTAATTAAGCATTCTAACAAAGGCATAAATCTTTCTAATTTTTACCCAAAGCACAGCTGGGATAAGGCAAGGCTAGGATATTCAGAGAACATTTATATAGAGAGACTACCATGAATTTACATAACCCTTGTACCATCTGCAGAGAGTATCCCAGGAAACAGAAAAGGTCTTTCCTCGTTCCTTTTCTTATATGACAGCATATTGAATGTGATTTTTACTCTTTACCTAGAAACAGAGAGATGGAAAAAAATCATTCTGTCTTCTAACTTATCTAGGACTCATTTTCACAGTTCTCATTTCCTCTATTATAACAATCAATACAATTTCATTTCTTAGAAAAACCCTTCCTAAAGTATGGCTTGTGCCCTGACCGTGACAATGGTGTTATATGGAGGCACATCCAGACATGTCAACCGTGAGAGTCATGCAATAGCATAATAATTGTGGTGGTAGACTATTTTCTTGCAGGTATGTATTAATTGCTCTAAGGCTCCAGAGGCTTGCCAGAGTCGTAATTTAAATGTAGAATTATGCTCCCAAAACCTGTACACTAACATTTGAAAATCATTGATTCACTTTTAGAGATTAAATAGTCAAACCCTGTTTTTATTCTCTGTGGATCAACAAAGTTCTCTGTTTTCACCATCCCCTCCTGCTTCATTTTATCATGTAAATCTTTCACCATTTTTGGAAAATCCCTTCATCATTACAATGAAAGATCATTTCGATATTGTTACATTTTTAAGAGTCTTAATATGTTGGAATTCCTTACCCTTTTGTACTCAGTCTCCTATACTTGGACACTTGCCAGAACACAAAAGTGAAGAACTAAATGCCTATTATTTTCCTGGAAGGAGAATTTGCCCTAAATCTCTTTCACTGTCCTGAAAGAGATTTTGAGAAACTTAGACCCTACTTCCCTGACTAAGGGAAACAGGCAAGTAATCCACATTTAAAAGAGAGCAAAATATATACTATAATGGCATTAGTTATGCCCAAATATATGTGGGAGGCCAGAGAAGGAATACCTAACACAGCTTGGAATAGTCGTCGAGTACTTCCAGCAAAAGTTGATGCTTTAGGGGCCACCTGGGTGGCTCAGTTGGTTAAGCGACTGCCTTTGGCTCAGGTCATGATCCCAGAGACCTGGGTCCCTGCTTGGTGTTCCCTCTCTGGCTGTGTTTCTCTCTGTCAAATAAATAAAATCTTAAAAAAAAAAAAAAAGTTGATGCTTTTAAAAATGGAAAATTTAGCCAGGAGGAAAAAAATAGAGGAATATATTTGAGGCAGAAGGAATCACCTATGCAAAGGCATGGTACACAAACATTAGAGGAGATTGAAAGGTATGATGACAAAGAGATTAGAGAACCTTATACATAGAGGGATGTCTGGAAATGAGACTAAAAATGGAAACATAAGCTATGTTACAAATACCTTTATTATGTCATGCCAAAAATTTAGATTTTGGGATGTCTGGGTGGCTCAGTTGGCTAAGTGTCTGCCTTCAGCTCAGGTCATGATCCCAGGACCCTTGGATCGAGTCCTATATGGGGCTCCTTGCTCAACAGGGAGCCCATTAATCCCTTTGCCTGCAATTACCCTTGCCTGTGTGCTCTCTCTCTCTTTCTGGCCAATAAATAAAACGTCTTAAAAAAAAATTTGTTTAGGTTTAATCCTGAAAGGAACAGGGAGCCACTGAGGATTTTAAGCAGGGAAGTAACCAAAATGAGTAGTAATAATGATGAGATGTGGGGGATGAGAAGAGACTAGGATGATTTCCAGTTTTCCTAGTCAATTGGACAGAAAGATAAATGAGAGCACCCTTTACTATGCTAAATAATATAGAAGAAGAAAAGAATTGGTTTGGGTAGGAAAATGGAAATGATGAGCATATAGGTTCAAAATGCCTTTTGGTTTTATTGCTCTTGCTTATAAGAAGGCTTAGAATGTGTACTAGTCAGGACTGTCCAGAGAAACAGAAGCAATAGGACATACATAGGATATAGAAGGAGAGATTTTTTTTTTTATAGCAATTAGCTTACATGTTTACAAAGGCTAGGAAGTTTCATGATGTGCCTTCTGCAAGCTGGAGAAACAGAAAAGTTGGTGGTAAAACTCAGTTCATATCCAAAGGCCTGAGAATCAATGGGTTGATAGTAGTCCCAGATGCCAGAAAAGAAAAAAATAAATGGTTCTTTCTTAAATGTTTAATATGGATATTCAACCTAACTCATAAGAAAATGCAAACTAATCTATATTGAGATGCTGTTTTCACCTTTCACATTGGCAAATATCAAAAGTTTGATAACTACTGATAAGGATATTTTGAGGAAAACATAAATTAGTACACACTCTGAGATTTGGTAATGTTGAAAATGTAAATTCTGACAGGGCAATTCCACCTCTAATAATTTATCCTACAGATATACTAACACATTTATGAAATGATGTTTATACAAAGATTCTCATTCAGCATTGTTTGTAACAGTAAAAGGTTGAAAATAGTAAAAGGTTGAAAATAACTAGTAAAAGGTTGAAAATAGTCTATCAATAGGAGAATAGTTCAATAAATTATGGTATAAAATTATGGTATGTTGTTACAGTGAAATACTATATAGCTATTAAAAAGTGAAGCAGCCCTACATGTACCAATATGGAAAGATCTCTAAGTTATATTATTTATTTATTTATTTATTTGACAGAGAGAGAGATCACAAGTAGGCAGAGAGAGAGGAGGAAGCAGGCTTCCTGCTGAGCAGAGAGCCCGATGCAGGCCTGGATCCCAAGACTCTGAGATCATGACCTGAGCCGAACGCAGAGGCTTAACCCACTGAGCCACCCAGGCTCCCTCTAAGCTATATTATTAAGTGCAGAACAGTATGTATAGTACACCATCATTTTGTATTTTTTTCATAAAGATTTCATTTATTTGAGAGGAAGGGAGGGCGCACAAGGGGGGTTGGTGGAGGGGCAAAAAGGAGTGGGAGAAGCAAACTCTCTGCTGAGCAAGAAGCCTGATACAGGACGTGATCCCAGGACCCTGAGATCATGACCTGAGCCAAAGGCAGGTGACCAACTGAGGCACCCAGGTGCCCCTATCATTTGTATTTTTAAAAGAATATATATATAGTTGCTTTTATATGCATAGGATATCTCTGAAAGGATTTATAAGAAGCAAGGAATGGTTGCTTTGGGGGAGAAACTGTATAGTCGCGAAACAAGGTTGAAAAGGAAGGTCCCAAACCTGCAATCTAAATATCTCCAAAATGTTTTATGGCCACAAATGAAGAGCCTGGGGAAAGCTCCATCTCCTTTCTTTCTTGGCTTAACCTCATCATAAATGATCTACATAAGTAAGACTCCTTACTTTCCAGTCTGGTGATGCTTGAATTTGAAGAGAATGAAAGGGATATGAGGCTTCTAGTTCTGTCTTTCTCTTGTGGGAGTTCTTTCCTCTCTTCAGTCTTTAGTAAGCCATTAATGTAGTGAATTTTTAATCTCCTTTTTTCCACTTAAGATCATGTTAGCTGATGGGGACTTACCCTGAGAAGGTTGGAATGAATAGGGTAAAATAGTGGCAAACAGCAAATGATCAAAATATACAAATCATGACAGAAAAATGAGACCTTATAGTTCAGGGCCTTGTCCTGATGAAAGTTGATATATAGTGAAAAAGTACAGCAGTATCTTTAGTTGCGAAATGGCATTTGGTTTCTGCTATGAAATATCTATATTTAAAAATTACCCTTCAAAAAGAATCACAGAGGCAACTATTTCAGTAATTTTTATGTCTTCCAAATATTTCTTTCAGATGGTTAATAGTTTTTAAAGAACAAACCAAGGCGTCTGGGTGGCTCAGTGGGTTAAAGCCTCTGCCTTCGGCTCAGGTCATGTTCTCAGGGTCCTGGGATCGAGGCCCACATCGGGCTCTCTGCTCAGCATGGAGCTTGCTTCCTCCTCTCTCTGCCTGCCTCTCTGCCTACGTGTGATCTCTCTCTCTCAAATAAATAAATAAAATCTTAAAAAAAAAAAAAACAACCTAAGAATAAGGGAGAGCCCATGCTTTTTCTTTAAAAACAAAAATTCTCATAGGAAACAACATGAAAGCAAGTGGCTGAGAGCATGGTAAAGGATCCTTGGCTTGTTTTCAAGTTAGTCCGATTGTGTCAGGTTAATGATGATAGAACCAAAGTTTATTAAACTTTCCTCCAGCTCTGATCTCCCTTCAGCTTTCCAGTTCTCCTGGAAAGCGACAGTCTTTGAGGGAAAAGAATGTTAGTGTTTAAGTTTAGAGGCTTAATTTTCTTTTCAGAAGACTATACAGAAGAGTGTGAACATTCTGTGGCAAGCCTCCAGAGCTAAGTTCTGTTCCTGTTAGGGGATAGGAGCTCTCTAATTCTAGGTGGGGTAATGCAGGCAGGATATATTTTGAACCTTCATATATACTCATTGGGCGCCTGGGTGGCTTAGTGGGTTAAAGCCTCTGCCTTCGGCTCAGGTCATGATCTCAGGGTCCTGGGATCAAGGCCCCCATTGGGCTCTCTGCTCAGCATGGAGCTTGCTTCCTCCTCTCTCTGCCTGCCTCTCTGCCTCTCTCTACATATCAAATAAATAAATAAAATCTTTTAGATACTCATAATAAACCATCTTTTCCAATACATCTGTTAAAAAATAAACTTCAAAAAAAATCAATATTTTGATGTCAATAAAACTAAAAATAGTGAAAGAAAGCCCAAAGAAGATGACAATGTAAAAGACACTGAGGTAGCAGTGAATTGTTAGGCCACAGAATGTAGTTTTGTGTAGCTCCAAATCTAAATGTAATGTTATTTATCAGACACAACATTTTATACAAAAAGCTTAATAAATGGTGGCATATTCTGCAGAAGATGGTCTAAAGAGTGGCTATAGAAGCCATTTTCCAGAAAACTCATGTGGGTGGTAGAACCTTAAGACATGTTTTTAAAGGTCCAGACCTTAAATCACAGAAGCTGTGAGGAAATTTAAAGATAAATATAGAGTCAGTGATGTGGGAAGTCTATAATTAAAATTAAAAACTTAGCTATTATGTGAAAAGAACTTATCACAACCCTTTTTAACATCAGCAATTTTGATTTAATACAGTCTGTGCATGTTAGGTGACTGGTCTGCTCTGTAAGGTGGGCATTTTTTTTTCAGCCTCTGTGGCCTTAATGTTTGATCCTGACAGGATTTGCGTCATTGATCCGTATCACTGCCAGTGTGATGTCAGCATGTGGGTGTGCAGTTTTTGAGAGATAGTTAATCTGATGTGCTGCAGTAAAACCCAAGAACTGTTTCCTACTAAAATGACAAAGAATGATTCATCATTGTTCACATTAGACTGATACTAAAAATAGTGTTCACAACCTGCTGCATCTATGCACATTAATATCACAGCCTTTATAGCTTTCTAAACAAGAACACTAAAAATAACTTCTTTAGAAGCAGGTACTTGATAAATACATCTCCTACTTCAAGTTTTTTTATCTGTATACAGTCCAGTTTAGTGCTAAAGATAAATTCTAAACATGATATGTCATTCTTCACATTTTTTCTACTTGGTCTGTTTATCACTAATAAATCTAAATGCTTAGCAAATTTAATTATAGAAATTTTCAAATAGCTATACACAGATAAATTACCCATAATTCTGAATTCTACTTAGAGTCCTAATTTAAGCAGTCTTTATCCAGCCTTTATTTTTTTTTTTAAGATTTTATTTATTTGACAGAGAGAAACACAGCCAGAGAGTGAACACAAGCAGGGGGAGTGAGAGAGGGAGAAGCTGGCTTCCTGCCGAGCAGGAAGCCCGATGTGGGGCTCGATCCCGGGTCTCTGGGATCATGACCTGAGCCGAAGGCAGTGGCTTAACCAACTGAGCCACCCAGGCGCCGCCTTTATCCAGCCTTTAAAAAGAATAATGTATTTTCATGGAAAAAGCCTTAAACATCTAAGCAGTGAATAATGACCTTGATCTTTTCTTTTTCTTCTGTAACTCTCTGCCTTATTCTGTTCCCAGATTATGATCACCAACTTGTTAAATTCTTAGATTTAAGGCCTGTACTAATTCCCTGCCTCAAGAGAATAAATGTTACCTGGTGTTTTGTAAACTTATCAAATAGGCATCTACTATCAATAGGGTGACTTTATTGGTCCCAGTATGTCTAGGAGAGTCCCAGTTTATGCCTCTCATCTTGGTATCTAAGCAGTTTATCATTTGTTCCAGACTCTTCATTGTTTAACAGAGTATAATTAGTGGTTCCATTAAAATAGGCTGTGATGCATCTAACCATCCGCTATTTTGTATTTCCAGCTTCCGCCATGATTTCCTCTAGTAAGCAGTATTTCCATCTCTTGTTTTCACTTCAACCTATGATTAAATTGTAAAGGCAACCAGAGTAAATTGTTTCTTTTTTTTTTTTTTTTTTTGACCCTTACCAGAAGCAAGTCAAGGATAGGAGTTTAAGGTAGTTAGAAGTAAAATAAAGAGTTATTAGATATAGAGAGCTAAGGTCTGCTAACACTTTCCTCTCCTGGTGGTGTGGCCACTGAAGAAGTATGTGACGCTGATGCCCTTGCTGGCCACTTGGCATTATGAACCTACTGGTTGGAGGTTACCAATGGGAAGCATATAGGTTAGACGAATATAAAATACATGCAGGAAATAAAATCCAAATATCCCTGCTGCAGAATATATGAGAAAAAAGGTTCTGAATGGTTTTGTCATTTATTGTATAAATCTGTAACTGCTTAGTATTGACAGTGCTTTTTTTTATTTTGCAATAAGCCCTTTCAGCAACAGTGACCAAAAAAAAAAATCTAAACTTGGTGAAATATTCAAAAGAAGCATAGAGACAATCCAGTAAGTTTTGTTTGTTAAAATTTTGAAGGTATTATAATTCCAGTGAAAATATTTAGAGTGAAATATCTACACATTTCAATACGAAAAAAAAAAGTATTAAGAATATCCTCTACTTTGGGGCACCTGGGTGGCTCAGTTGGTTGGGCGACTGCCTTCGGCTCAGGTCATGATCCCGGAGGCCTGGGATCGAGTCCCACATCGGGCTCCCTGCTCGGTGGGAGGCCTGCTTCTCCCTCTCTCACTGCCCCTGCTTGTGTTCCCTGTCTGGCTGTGTTTCTCTCTGTCAAATAAATAAAATTTAAAAAAAAAAAAGAATATCCTCTACTTAGCAGAATTGGCTCCCAGCTTACCAGATGGCACCTAAGAATCAGAGTATTCTCTGAATATAAATATTGTAATCTTAAAACATTACAGAAAAGAATCAATTGAAGATATCAATAGTTTCAAAGTTATTAACCATAAAATATATAACAGGCAGTTTTATGAAAAAATTAAAAATGAGACTGTATTGTTAAAAAAGAAAATTTCCAGTCACGTATCAGAGATATGGCATTAAGAGACAGATGTAGCTAATAGATTGACTAAAATACATGGACATGTAATTGTTCCATTAACACTACTCTAATATCAATATATTCAATATAAAGAAGTCCATAAAATATTCTTTAATATTTTTGCATATGGCTTTTAATAAAACATTTTTTAACATTTTCAGTAGAACTTTTCACGTCCTTCAGTGTAATAAAAGTTTGTCAGTCAATAAAGAGTTATTCCAAATTATATAATTCTAATGATTTTTAGGATGTTCTTTCAGGAGTGTCCTAGATTGCATGATGATAATATGTTTACCCTGCCTCTGCTCTGCTTTCTCCCTCTTGCATCACTAGAGCTTTACCAGCCTCAAAAACAAATCCTTATTTCTCTTACTACTAAGAGTTATTCCCAAATCCTTGTCCATAGATTTAGGGATACTTCACCAGTCTAAGCAATGGGAAAAATTAGGATAATGTAGTGGTTTTTCAGTAGGCTAAATTTATTTAATTTGGAGACTTTTTTTTTTAATTCTGAAGTTAAGTCCATTCTGTTTTGAGGTTAAAATGTTCCTTGTGAATGTTGGAATAATATATAATAGAGTTCCTTCTGTTCTTAATTTCTTTCTTCTTTCCCTTTAATGTCATAATTTAGCCTTATCAAACTGATTACCTTAATGAGTCCCCAGAATTTGTTTTAAAATTTTACTGGCACATAAATCAAAACGCTTGGGAAATACTGTATCAGAACACAGATATATTTGTTCTATTAACCAGTCTCTAGCTAATATCTGTCCTCTTCATCCAGCTGCCTCATCTAAGTCAATCCAAAAACATACCTGGTTTTAAGATGATCCTCACATTTGTTTTCTATTGGCATGAACCATGTAAAGTAAAACTTTTATTAAATTGATACCTTAGTTTAATATACTAAAGAGGAAATCATAGAAAAAGAAAAGCTACTATGTGACCAGATCTGCAAGGTGACTGGGGTCCCTAAAAGGGAAAGAGGAAAAGCATGGGCAAGCAAATCAGAGAGATTTAAAAGAAACAAAGTTTGACTTGTTCCCACCTTCCTAAGATTATTTGCGTATGTTATTGTTAGTCACTCCCCAGCAAGGGAATCTTCCCATAGAGGATTAGTGGCAGATGTCATTGACCTTTCCTAGGTCCCTTGACTGCATGGACATGCATCAGTTATGGTCCAAGCTGCTTGAGTTTAACACATGTTATTTAGATGTTAACCCAGAACCTGTACCCCAATACTACCTCGAGTCAGGATCATAGTCATAGTCTTTTGAAGAAATGGATATATATTTGTAGAAGAGTAGAATAAGATGTATTTCACATCCCCACTCTTAAATTAATGTCTTAATGATTTGAAACCACTGAGTTAAGTGAGTCTTTGTCTTAAATTTTTTAACATGCAAATGACCCAGACTGATTACAGTATAAGAGCGACCTTAATAAACAATGATCTTGTTTATTTATTGCCAAAAAGAATTTTATAAAATGAAAGTCAACTCTTCCAGCTTTAATTGCCTCATTGCTAATAATCCCTTTTTGCAAGTCAGCTTATTCAGCCCTCTTGCTATCTTAGCTGTTTATTGTGCAACTGTTTTTGAGGATACATTGCTAAAAGTTAGACATTTATTGATGGATTACTAAATTTTATATGTGGCAGAAGTCAGCATTAGGTTATACCTGTTTTAGTTTTTTTCAAGCCAAATAATTGGGGCTGTGCTCTGTGGCATTTTGAGACACTTGATCTGCAGAAGACAAGGACTAGCTGGACAGTGTGGTCCTTGATGTCTTAGTTATAATCTTAGTTCAATTCATACAAACCAGAGAGGTTTTATGGCCCAACACTAGAGGGCATAAGACCAGCCTTATTCCTTATTTATATTTTCCATATTAATTGTCCCTCTCCTTTCTTCATCAGCTATTTTGTTTTGGGTTTTATTTAGTTATGTTATTTTGGGATTTTTTTTTTTTTTTAGCTTTCGTTTTTGTTGTTGTGTGTATCTCTTAAATCTCCTGGAGTTACTTTTGGAACATGTTTGGCTATTAAGTAACTCACTAACTGTTTTCCATATGATATCCTTCACTTAACTAAAAACTTGTAGAGTCTTAACAAAAGTTTCAGTGAGATATATTTAGGTGCATTTTGCTTTGTTATCATTATATGTAACTAGCAGATACTTGAGGTATATTGTGTGAGGTCTTTCATTCAAATGTTTGGTGCTTTTCTATTTGTAGCTCATTTTCAAGTGAATTTTGGTATTATTATGCTGTAGTTTTCTCATTCATTTTATAATGTGTAATAAATTAGTTATGTCCTAAACAAGGGAGGCAGCATAATGTAGTGGTGAAGAGCACAGATTTCAAAGCTGCACCACCCAATTCTTTTGACAGCTTATTTGCTGTGAGACCTTGAAAGTTACTTAATTTCTTTGTGTCTTAGCTCTCTTATCTAGAAAATGGAAATAATAGTTATCCCACTTCAGAAGGATATTATGCAGCTTAAATGAGTTAATATTTATAAAGTACTAATATCAGTGCCTGGTACCCAATAAAAATTGGGAATTTTGTGGGGAGGGGATATAAAAGGAAGACATCCATGGTGTCCCAATAAGTGCATATAAGCAGTGTCACCCAAATGTCACCTACTGGTGGTTGTATTGACAAATCTACCTGAAAATCAGTAGTTCAAGAATACTAATAGTTAATGTGTTCAAATGTTATCAGAAAGTCCAAACAGTTGCTGTGACATGTCAGGCTATTGATTTAAGAGAACCCTTTGCAAAATGTTTGAGACAGTGTTGTGAAAATAAAAACCAGGTGCATTTTAAGTTTGCTAGGATTCTCATATGATCAGGTAAGAAAGGGAAAATGAAGAATATGCTTATCACTGCATAATGCATTCCTGTAATTATAACATTCTTGATGCATCCTTTCTCTTCATTTATTCCTCTGGTGAAATTGTTTGATGCACATTGTTGAATTAACAAGGTCTTTAGGGAACATGAAATATGTCTGTTTTACATTGTCCTTGTTATAACTGAAGAATTCTTAAAAGTGTGGGCCATGTCACTAATCCTGGGCATTAGAACTCTATGGAAACTGTAAGGATAATGAGGGTGGAGATCTAAATCTCATTAGAAGGGTTGAAAATAGAGAATGGGACAGAAATAACAGTAGAGCAAAGAGCTAATGGAAGACGAGGTGGAAATCAGATGAAGAATAGAAGGGAAGAGATAGCTTTGACCTTGTGAAGGGACAGTGATTCTTCTGAAGATAGAAGAAAGAGGTGAGAAAAGTTTGTAAATAATATTGAAATAATTCAGTTTCATCCTGACATATGTAATTGAGGTCAGGTTGGGGGAAGTCCTTAAAAGGTGGTAGAGATTGCTGCTAATTACTCTAGAAAACAGGATAGGCTATTAACCAGGGATAAATTCATAAAAGGATTCCTGAGCAATGCTGATGGCTGAGTTAAGGTTGGAGATAACTAAATTTTCAAACATGACAGTCTGAGTACCATTTGATTTCTATAGTTCACGTCTAAGAGAAGTTAATTATCTGGTTACAGTTGGGGACTTTGTGGGGAGGGGATATAAAAGGAAGACATCCATGGAAAGGAAATCAGGCAGTGAAGGCAGTATTTGATCAAGAGGAAAGGGAAATCATTTTGATAAAGAACAAATGTTAAGGAAAGAGAAAATGGAGAGATGAAGGATATATGTAGTGGCCAGAGACTGAAAGAAAGTCTAAGATTTTTAAGATGAGATAGTGGAATTCTTAGTGATATGTTCTAGGATGGTGTCTTTGAATATGAGTTACTAAAAACAGAATGGAAGAGTTCAAGAAAGTTTGATGCTAAGTTTTTTGGTCATTGAAGTCATTGTGCTTATGGACCAGAGTGGGATAGAAGGAAAAAATTGTGAACATGGTGCCAAAGTTCTCAGTAAATGAGATATGCATATGGCAGTATTGAAAAGGGTAGAGGGTGGCCTACTCATATGACATTATCTCAAGGAAAAAGAAACTTGAGCATGAAACAGAACAACAGTGGTAATGGGAAGCAGCCTTGGGGTGTCTGGAAACTGCTTCAGGAGAGAACGGAAAGCCTTTGCTCCCAAGAGCTGCTAGAATTGTCCTCAGGAAGGCCAGATTTCATTTAAAGGAAATAACATCAATAGGTCTTCTGTGAAAAGGTTGAGGATATAAGGGAGTTTATTTATAATAGGTGAAAAGGTTCTAGTGAGCACAGTGGAAAGAACTGAGAAGGCTATCAGCAATTAAAGAGTGAAGAAATGGAAACATAGCTGTGTGGGAACATGAGTGAAAATGAGGAATTGGGATGCCAGGGCTTGCTTTTTGTTTAAGGACTGAAGATCAGAGCCACGGTTAGATCTGCTGAGAGGCTAAGTTTAGCATTTGCAAGCAGATTTTGTTGAGACCAGAACAATCTTTACTCTCAGGCCTTGGTCTTCAGAAGCCTTGCCTTTCTGTAAGAACTTTGAAATTAACAATTACCCTTTGCCACTTTTGAGAATGGTCCTTGGGGGAGTTGACATGTATTTACTAAATCTCCTCTGGGGAGTTGACATGTATTTACTAAAACCTGTTGCTCCAGGTTACATCTCCTGCTAGTTCCTTTCCACATTCTTAGGATAGTCGGGCTTTGAACATGTTGCCTGCGTGCACATGCGCACGCGTGTGTGTGTGTGTGTGTGTGTGTGTGTGTGTGTGTGTTAACTATAGCCTTATCATTAGATAATCCTGGCTTTGCCTCTTTTGTGTGCCCTTGGCAAGTTACTTAACTGTATGCATTCTGCTTGTTTCCGTACCTCTAAATGATGCCTCCTTCAGTTATTGTGAGGACTGAGTTAACACATGAAAATCACTCCAAATGGTGCCTGGGACATACTCTGAAATATATAATTATTATTTTTGAAAACACAGAGCAATCACACTTTTATTTATAATAATGACTATCATTTATTGAGTCATGCCAACCAGTATACTCAGTAGTTTAAATATATCTAATTTTATTTTCACAACAATGCTATGAGGTTATTTTAACCTTTCTACAGAAGGAAACAATCTCAAAGAAGAGCAGTAAATTTCCTTGCTAAAAAATATTGAAGTTTTTATTAAAATTTAAGTCTTTTGGTGCCAAAATTTATTTTCTTTCCACTGTGCAACTTGTAAACAAATCACAATCATTATCATTACCTATACATTTGTATTAGCTATTAATAAATTGCCTTAACTTACTGAGAAGCTAATAAAGTAATGAAAAGACCTCCAAAAGTTCTTACAGTCTTCTTCCGCTCACTTGTAACATTTTTGGTCCCTTTCCTGGTCTCCAGGGGAACTCAGGTAGAGTGCTATGATCCTGAAGCATGGCCTGCCTTTTAAAATTTCATGGACATGAACTAGAATGCCATCCATCAAGTATCTGTATTCATGTCCATGTTAAATGTTAAAATAAACATACAACAAAACAAAATCAGAAATAAAATAAAAACAGCACTTAAAGTAGTAGCCTTTATTAACTTGAAAAGTGAAGGCCAGCCTGAAACAAAACCCGTGTTTGAGGAGCACATTAATCAAGTTCCAGTATTCTATAGACAATTGTGCTGTGGGCATAAGCAGGAGAGGGGATCAAGTTACAGAAGGACATTTCAGAGCGAATCCTCAAGTGTTAAAAATATCTTAAACTTTCTAAGTGAAAGTAGCGGACTAGATAATAAAAACTGAATTTAATAATGCCTATCCTAAAGAGGGAAGTGACAACAGAACAGTTTTACAGCATATATGTATTTCTGTATGTTTATTTTAATGAGATTTGGGGTTAGCTTAGGAGGAAGTCTGAAAGATTGCAAAATTCAAGGCATTAGCAATAGAAGTCATTTAATCATTTACTATATGCCAAACGCTGGCAGCGGGAATGTTTGCTTTTTTTCCCCCTTCCTGTCCACGAGTCCCTGCAAGTCACATGATAAGCCTCACGTGACTCGGTCAAAGGATCTTTTCCTCTCGCTGCTTTGCAAAAAAAAAAAAAAAAAAGCGGAACCGTTCTCCAATTAAAGCTGTTAACGTGTACTACGCTGTTTCCTTGTTGGATTTTGTTCTCTGCTGCTACTGTAAAAACAAAATGAGTGGTAAGATTTGCTGACTGTTTTTGAACATTCCTCTTTTATTTTAAAACATAGAAAGGATTGTATTACTCTAAAGTCATGCCGTGTGTGTTTTTTCATTAGATGCCAAATCTGTGGCAGTAAAAATATTTTAAATTGTGGCCATGTAGTTACAAAACGATTAGACTCTATTTGGAGATGGGCTGATTTTATATTCCATAGAGTATTCCTTTCCAGCCCCTTTATGTTACTAGGTTTTTCTTTTACCACCAAAATATTGGCATCAAATTATTTGGAAGCCATTGTGAAAGCTTGCTTACGAAAAGAATGTGTAGCACGTCAGCAGCCCGTTGCATTTTAAGAATTTAAACTCAAATTTTTAGTTTAGTAAAAAAACAAAAAAAAACAAAAAAACCCTCTTTAAATGTGAATGAATGCTAATGAAAAATAAAGAATTTAACTTAGAGTAAATGAAATATCGTCTTTATTAAGTTATTGATGGCACTTTTTGAGGAATGGAGGTGAGGGGCTTCTCAAATTTCTTAAGAAAATTGGTGAATAAGAATTGTTTGCTTTTCTGCCAGTATGCAGAATAGGAAATATTTTCTTAAAATAATTTTAATAGCTTTATGTTTTGGGGTAGATTTTGCTTACATTTTGTAGATTATTAAAGAGCTACTGGGTGTATCTACAGTTGTTCAGATACAGCTACTCTTGTTCCATATGTACATTTAATGGTATAATCTGTAACAGACTTGGCTTTTTACTGGGACAAAATACACCCCCCCCCACCTTCACTGCATTTACAGGGTTTGTAGTTAATCTTTCAGTATTTTCAGTATTTTATTCCAGCAATAAAAGTATTTGTGAAACTAAGGGGGTAGATGAACATTTGCATCATTAAACATGCAAGGTGTTAGGAGTTTGCTGCTGTAGACAGAAATAGCAACTGAAGTGTGCTCTAAATACTGTAGTTCTAAATTGTATTTATTATGTTTATATAATGGGAGTTTTATGTGTTCAGTGTTGGATATTCATATAATTATTTCACATATAAAATATGGTTTCCATGAATTGTCTTTAAAACACTTTACCATGTACCATTTCTGCCTCAGGGTAAGAAAATTTACTTGCTAGAGTGAAATGATTACTTCCTAGGGAAATGGGTTAATAGTTATTCCTGGACTGCAACTAGTAATGTATTTACTGCTGGTTTATTTTAGGTTGGGTTTGTTCTGTTCTGTTTTCAGTATCACACTTAAATATAATTAAAGAATAGAGTAGAATTTTGTTCTACTAAAATATAAACTGTAAAGTAGCTTTCAAAGTATATGGTTTGAATTGTAATTATGTAGTATTTATGTATTTATATTTTTAGTTAAAGAAGGGCAGTCCAAGCAGCTGTGTAGTTTTGCGATTTTAAATGTAATCAGCAATAACTTATTTTTTATTCTGGTAGCTGAAAAACAACAAAAACCTATTCTGATGACTTATGGTAAGAATTAAATTTGACAACATATGAAAGGAACCACAGTCCCTGGCACATTTAATAGAAGCTCAAAAATACTAATTTCCTTTACTAAAATTGCAAATAGGGTATTTGATGAATTCTTTTTCATCAAAGAATGAATTTCACATATTATGAATAATATCTAAGCCAGTTTCAGGATTAATAAAGCTAGTTTACTGTAGATTTATATAAATTAGCTAATAGACATAAACAGGATTTTCTTAAAACTGTTCTCATTTTCTCGAATCCAGCCTAGAGAAGTTAATTCTTGCCTAGAGGTATAAAGTACCTCACAAGTTTTATTTTGTAAATTAATAGGTTAATGTTGGCTTAAATGTAGGAAAATTTTGTGTTGCCTTTCTCTCCTCTTTTTTTTTTTTTTGAAGATAATGAAGGGCTTAATTTTCCTTAGAAGCTTTGAAGCCTCAAAGTATATCAGTTGCCAGTAATACATAATATTTTAATGTTTACTAAATATGTTGTAAATCTGTATCCTTAAATGAAGCTGTCTGGTTTTGAATCCTTTTTCTACCACTAGGGCAAAGCCTTAATTTCGACATGTAGAAAATGGGAGTAATAATAATAATACTTACCTACTTATAGAATGATTGTGAGGAGAAAAAAGAACACAAAAGGCTTAGCATATAATTAGTATTAACTATATATAGTTAGCTCTTTCAAGAAAATATTCTGAACAACTCCATGTATTTGGTGGGCTTATTTGGGATGGGAAGAATATTTTGTTGAAAAGTTATTTTTAGGCACAACCTGGGTAGCTCAGTCGGTTAAGTGTCTGCCTTCGACTCAGATCATGATCCCAAGGTCCTGGGATGGAGTCCCTCATCAGGCTTCCTGCTTAGTGAGCAGTCTGCATCTTCCTCTGCCTGCCCCCCCACCCCCTGTTCATGCTCACGCTCTGTCAAATAAATAAAAATTTTTTTAAAAAAGAAAAGCTATTTTTATAGTCACATATAGCATAATTTGGTAGTCTGCCCCTATACAGAACACATACATAAGCTCCTTACTTCCTCATACTCACTTAAACCTATTCTCTCACTCCGCCTCCCTATCTCTTCTTTCTTTCCTCTCTCCCTTTACTTTTCTCTCTTTCCCTCCTCTTCCTTCCTCTGTTCCAGCTCTCTTCACCCTCTCTTATCCATCCTTCCCTTACTCCAGTTACCTCTCTTCCCCTGTCCCCTCCCTTTCAAGTCTGTATTTTCTCCTCCTTTGTCCTTTTCTTCCCTGACCACTGTTTAGCATTTACCCTCCCACACCTACCTTTTCGTACATTCTCTTTTCTCTTTCCTTCCATATGTCTCACCCTCTTTCCCCTGCCTCAACCACCAACCACTTTGCATTCACCAGATACATTCGTAAAGCAAGTATACTGACTCAAGACCCCACTGTAAGCATAATGAGGAATCTCCAGGAAAACCTGGAAATCTGTGTTTTAAAAAGCTCCCCAAGTGACTCTTAATGATCATCAGACAGGTTAAAGAAAAAAAAAAAACACAACTGTGGGTAAAGAAATAATCAGTGCATTTTACAAGATAAAGTTTTATGTTTTATAGCAGGTGAATATCGGAATTTCTTCTCATAGTAGTATAGTTAATGATTAATTTGAGGATTTAGTTTAGATGAAATATTCAAAATAAAATTCAAATTGTTTTAAATGTTAGCTTACAAGTAAACCCTGGATTAACACATCATTTCTGTGATCCATTCAGGTCCTGCTCAGGTTCCAATGATGTCCCCAAATGGTTCTGTGCCTCCTATTTACGTGCCTCCTGGATACGCCCCACAGGTATGTGTTTGTGTTATTTTTCTTTTTATATTTATATAGTAGGGAACATAATATTACTATTTAATTCAGATAAAAAATACCATTTCAGTACTGAAGCTTACCCAATATAGTATATGTTTGGTATCTGTTTCATAATTCTAGTACATTTAGTGTACTAGTACATTTGGAAGGGAGGAAAAATTAAATTGACAGCATTATCATTTGGCTTTGGCTTTGGGTGTTGAAATTATTATAGAAAATTAATTCTAGAGCTTTATTTCCCTGAGTATGTGAATAATATAATATCTTAAGGTTTAAAGGTGCCTACACTAACATTTTTAATTTAATAATTTGCTTGGAAGTAACCCTAGACAGTGTTCCATCTGTATTCATAAAATATCTCAAAAACACCCAGAATAATTATATGGCACATTGTGGTACATAGAAGAAAATTTAGACCTTTAGACCTGCAGCCCTAAGGGCTAAGGGAAGCAGTATCATTACACACCTATAATGCTTTCCTGTGCACCACTTGGGAAGCCCTGACTTAACAGCTAACTTATTTGCACAGGCAAACTGGATTAAACTGTAAGGTCTCAGGTGTTCTGATTATCTTCTACTACGAAGATTCTGTGTAGTCTGCACCTCAGATCCTTTTTAGAAATAATTCCGTTTCTTTTTTAAGTACTTGAAATTTTCTTCAGGCTCTCTCTTAGTTCCTTCATGATTATGTTAGAATTGGTAAGATATTGTGGTAGATTAACTGCCCATACTATGAAGCCCACCACTATAAATGACAGCAAAAGAAGACCATGTTGGTGAGGAGAATAGAAGTAGTAGTATGAGAATTAGAGTCTGGAAAGCTGAAGCCATATCTTATTTCAAGCTCTTGCTGGCTGCATGGCCTTGGACAAATCAGCTTCCTTAAGTCTTCTGTGTCCTAACCATAAGATGGGATATTAACATGTAAAATAACATTTGAGAGTATCTGTAAGCTTTTCAGAAGCTATCTCTACTTTTGTTTGACATACTGATGGTCTGCATTCTGTATTGTCCTACTAAATCTGCTCTCTGATATGGACCAAACCCAGAGTCCTTTTTTCCAGCCTTATCCTTTTTGTGACCCCCTAATCATTTGACACCACTGATACAATTTACCCCAAATTTCCTTGATGTAATACTATCCTGATTCTTTCTACTTTTCATGGTTGCTCCTTCTCAGACCTTTCTCCACTAAGCTCTGTATTTGGTGCTACTGACAATTTATTTCAGTGCAACCAAAGAGTATCCTGCTCTTCTCACATCTAGCAGTACTTTTAGTTTTATGGCGCATTCCTACCCTTCTCATTTCATTCAGTCTTGACCTTCTGGAGGTACCTTTCCTTGAATGTTTCCAGGTTCCTCTCCTTTGGGTTCTCATGGCATACTGTGTATATTCTTCTTTTAATGAATTTCTCAGTTTAATAATTTTTCTCTTCTGAGAAGATTATGAACTCTTACAGTTCCTGTACTCAACAGTGTTCAAAAGATACGTACTGAGTGCTCATATATGTCAAGCAGTCTTCTAAATGATTGCGATTTATCTGTAAATAAAAAGCAAAAACATCTGTCTCTGTAGTTAACATTCTTGTGGGGAGAAGAAAACAATAAGCATATAATACATGGATAAATTATGTAGCATGTTAGATGGTAAGTAGTGGGGGTGGAAAAGAAAAGAAAATAGACCTTGGTTACATTTTAAGATAGGGTAATCAAAATAGGCCTCACTGGAAAAGTGACATTTGAACCAAGTCTTGAAGGTCAAGTAGGAGTCTACATGGCTTAATTTCAGTATTGTTGTGTCTTGGGAAATAGACCTGAAGAGATGAAGACAGATGGGGGAATAGCCACTTGATGGAGCAGTCACAACACACACAACACTTTTTAGTTAAGTCCACCATCTTATATGGATGTAGTTCATGGCACGCAAAACAATACAGTAATAATATCACAGATCAATTTAACAAATATAATAATAATGAAAATGTTTGACGGATGCCTGGCTGCTCAGTTGGTAGAACATGGGATTCAATCTCAAGGTTGTAAGTTCAAGCCCTACATTGAGCCTACTTAAAAAAGGCAGAGAGAGAGAAGAGAGAGGGAGAAGGAAAGGAAAGGCAAAGGCAAAAAGGCAGGGCAAGAAAGGAAGGAAATGTTTGAAATACTGTGAGGATCACCAAAATGTGACACAGAAACACCAAATGAGCAAATGCTGTTGGGAAAATGGCACCAGCAGATTTGCTTTAGCACAAGGTTGCCACAAACTTTCAATTTTTAAAAAATGCAGTTTTGTAAAGCTTAATAAAGCACAGTAAAACAAGGTACGCCTATATTCATATGCTCCTTTGATGTTTTCCTTTCTCCATGATTTTGTTAATGCTGTTATCTGGGGAATGTTACTCATTTGTTCATTTCTGCCTTTTAAAAATCTACCCATCCTTGAGAACCTAGATCAGGTTATTTGTCCCAACTCTTGGTTATATATTATATGCCACCTAGTATTATAATTGTGGAATTTTATGGGATTTTAAGTTCCTTGAGGATAAGAGCTGCCTTTTAATTATTTTTATTCTATGAGAACTCAAATACAGTAGATATTTCATAAATATTTGTCAAATAAGTGAATGAACTTTACGAGTAATCTTACTGGAAGGACTATGTGAGGGTAGTGGGCTACTGTTATTTACCTTAATTTGAGATTAATAAGACTGTCTGTAGGAAATATATCATTTTCAAATAGGCAGGAGTAATCAAGAGACAAAAATGTATAATCTCATCATTATTGAAATAATTTAAGTACCCACTACGTAAGACTGGATTCTAGCATTTTGACATCACTGTGGAAATAACCCATTTCCTAGCATACACAGTTTCTAATGTTACAAAATACTTAAGAATCAGGTTGTGGGCACAGCCAAGTGCTTAGTAATTGTCCAAAACTTGACACATAAGGAAACATAGTTATCTTAGCAAATCTAGAAGCTGGGAATTGAGCCAAATGTTAAGACACATAAAAGGCTATAATAAAGTATAGGTGGTATTTCTCTCAACAGGAACCAAATAGCACAAATATAAACATATGAATAGCTATCATCTATGGTCTTTTAGACTTTGATGTACTTATCTCCCCTTGTGGCAACAGGTTTCCTCATCTCTGTCCCTTGCCATATATCTGTATATGTATCTTTTGATGAAAGGCAGTGATCTAAGCGAGGGGGGGGGGGTATCACATAATATTTTTGCCATATAATTGTGTAATAAAGTACATTGATAGGATTCAGCAAATACTATACATCCTAAAAAGTTGTCAGGCAAGCAAAGACAGCAGAAATAAAAATCCAGTGTTGGGACTGTTTAGCTCTATCACTGAGGAAATAGTAATACCATGTACCTAAGAGCATATTGGGGCAGAAAAGTAAAAGATCCCAAAGATAGATCTTAATTTAAAATTCAAAGCAAGAGGACAGTTTTCCCCCCTTTACCACGAGTGAAAAATAGCTCTTAAAATAGTCAGACTTAATTTTTTAGTTACATGGATTTTATTGTTGGATCAGAAAATGAATCATTTTTAGAAATCTTTATTTATTTTTTTTTTTAAGATTTTATTTATTTGACAGAGAGAAACACAGCCAAAGAGGGAACACAAGCAGGGGGAGTGAGAGAGGGAGAAGCAGGCTTCCCGCCGAGCAGGGAGACCGATGTGGGACTCGATCCCTGGTCTCCGGGATCATGACGTGAGCCGAAGGCAGTTGCTTAACCAACTGAGCCACCCAGGCGCCCCAGAAATCTTTATTTTTTAAGAAGCAGTTTTTTATTAACCATAAAACTCTGTAAGTTACTATCCAGTATGACAGAAAGACTTAAAGCTAGTTTAAATGATATGCAGAAAGAGGGGCACCTGGGTGGCTCAGTTGGGAAATTTATTATATGTTTATTTGTTTAACTACAAAATTACAAACATAATTTTAGACATAACCTTAATTTTATTCTTGTAGTTTAATAAGAAAGGGAGGTTTGTGAAAAAGATTGACATGCTTCAATAGAAGCAGGAATATGTGCCAACTGAACTTAGATAATGGGAAAACAAAAACTGTAAAACACAGAAAGCGAATGGTGATAGAAGTAGAAGTAACTTAATTACTGGCAAATAATACTACCTTAGAGTACCTGAGAGCATTGCAGCACAGAATAACACTTCATATTTTAGTGATGAAATTAATGATTTATCAAGAAAAGATTATATAGAATGGGGCACTTAAAAAGCAGCATCAAAAGTTCTGTCCTGCCTATTTTTAATGGCTCCCCTGTTTTTTTATGGAATGTGGGTTGTTATGGTGATCAGAGGGTACCTAACAGGAAGGGGATTGTAGATCTCATAATGTGGGGAAGGGAGCTATATCAACTTCAGGAAAACTCTGAGATTACTCCTTTGAGCTGGACTTGGTATTTCACTTTGCCTTTATGTCAGCACACAGCAGTGAGGTCAGTACTTTTTTCAAAAATTCTACATGCCAGTCTGATCTCCATCTTCTCTGTCAAATATTTCAGCAGCAGTAATGCTACCAAAAAAACATGGGCAGCATTTTGTGTGTGTATGTACAGTTAGATATATAAAATAAATATCTGTAGAATGAATGGCCAGAAATACCTATATTATTATTTAGTAGCTTAAAGTGGGAATAGTTTGGGTTCATGGTGAGGCTGTTGAAGTAGGTTGCTAAAAGGCAGAAACGAAGGTTGTAAGAATTGAGGAAATCACAGAATTCTAATAGCATGGTGTTAAGAGGAGGAAAAATAATGTTGCGTTCTAGTAAAACTAATGGTATACATTTATTTCTGATCATATTTTCTTTGAACATCTGCCCTGTGCTGGGAGTTGTTTCAAGTATTGGAAAGAAAATGGTAAGCAGAACAGATTTGTCATGAAATGTATATTCTGGTGAAGAACACACACACAGTAGAAAATGTAAACACAACCCCCTCTTTCTGTAGCCCCTTTTAATTATGTCTGTGTTCAGTAAAGGAAAAAACAGGGCTTTGCCCAATTAGAAATTGTGTGGCATGTATGGTTAGGTAATCAGACTGATGCTGAGAGTCTTAGTTATACTGTCTTATCTTTGTTTTAATTTTTTAACATAGACTAATTTTGATTATATTTTATCTTTTTTTTCTTTTCACACTTAACTGATTTCATTTTAATCATCACCATTGGTATATCCTGTTAGTATAAAATTCAGTGTCTACATGGTTAGCCATTTGTCAGCAACTGGATTTAGCAGATAGTTTTGAGACCCCCAGCCTCACTCCTGAAGTTACTGACAGCTCAGAAGGTTACTTGAAGTGGTATAGTTCTCCACATTTTCTTGGTCCTGGTCTGTCTCTTTTTTTTTTTTTTTTCTTTTTTGTTTCCTAGCTTTCTTTTTTTAATTGTGGTAAAAAATATATAACAAGAAATTTAGCATTGTAACTTTAAATGCACTGTTCAGTGGCATTAAGTGTCTTCACTGTTGCACTACCTTCACTACCATCCATCTACAGAACTCTTCATTTTGCAAAACTGAAACTCTATACCTAATAAACAATATTTTCCCATTCTTCCTTCCCCTGGCTTATCTTTATATCTCAAATGTTCTTTTTCGGTAGAAAAGTATTATTTATTTTTGTTAAAGATTTTATTTATTTGGCAGAGAGGGAACACAAGCAGGGGGAGTGAGAGAGGGAGAAGCAGGCCTCCTGCCGAGCAGGGAGCCCGATGTGGGGCTCGATCCCGGGTGTCCGGGATCATGACCTGAGCCGAAGGCAGTTGCTTAACCAACTGAGCCACCCACGTGCCCTTCAGTAGAAAAGTATTTTTAATTTCATAAGTAATTTAGCTGTTTCTTTTTAACCAATGAGGCCTTGCTTGTGTTGTGACATTTAAAAAGACACTAGAGAAACAGGTACCTCTGTTCTGGGTTCTGTGCCCACAGCGTAGATAGACATGGAATTAAAGCCAAAGTGCAAGATTTCAGTTGTTAGCTCCTCCATTTACTGCTAATGTGACCTTAGTAAGTTACTTAACATCTGTATGCCTCAGATTCCCCATCTGAAAAATGGAGATAATTATGCTGTTTGTAATATTATTATGAGGATTAAATAGTTAATACATGTCCCTTGAGGAACTTACAGTTAAGTTATAGGGTAAGACATATGCTTTTGGAAAGTTAACAAATACTACAGTGTTATAAATTCCTAACAAGTGATACAGAATAAATGTAATATAAATGATAGGAAGGAGAGGTCATTAAGATTATGGTGCCCAGGATAGAGTTCATGGCAAACAATCAAAAGAAACCTTCCACAGACCCCTAGCCCCGGAATCTCCCCCAGTGTCTGGGGTTACGTGCCTGCCATCTCATGTCAACTCACCACTCTTCCTTTTCATCTAGAATGGAGACAGACTTTCCTGCTTCTGGATCCCATTCCCTTTTGCCTGCATTTTTCTCTCTGTCTTCTACATTATCAATTTCTTACTGTCTAATGGGTCATTCTCGTCTCAGCATGTTGTCATTGCCGTCACTAAAAACAACACATTTTTTAGTTTCTTGACTCCACTGCCAGCAGCCACCACCTTATTTCCGTATTCCCCTCTTCAGGAATACTTGCCAAAATTGGACTATCAGCTCTCTAGTTCTACTCCACACGTTCCTCCCTTAAACCCACTTCAGTTAGGGTTTGCCTCTGTGATTACACCAAAACTGATCTCATCAAAGTCACAGTAATTCCACATTTCTAAATCCAGTGGTCATTTCTTACTCTGCATATTATTTGACCTTTCAGCAGTATTTGACAAAGTTGTTCCTTCCTCCTTGATACACTACTGAACTTCCAGACTCCACACTCTCTTAGTCTTCTTCCTATATTACTTGGTTATCCTTCTCCAATCTTTTCAGAACTTCAGGCTAGTATATCTAACTGCCTACTCGATGTTTCCACTCAGATGTCTTACAGACTTAAATAAATTCCAATGTCCAAAATGTAAAACTTTAGATTACCCCCTCTAAAATAACTTATTCCCCTTCACAGTTGATAGAACACCATCCTTCCATAATTTCTTTTTCTGACTTCTCCAGTGGCATCATCAGCTAATCTTTTTCTACCATTAAATATATGCAGAATATGGACCTCTTTTTACCACACTGGTCCAAGCCACCACCATTTCTTGCATTTTTCTGCAGTAGCGTTCTGGTTTCCCTGTTGTTGTTTTGCCTTGTCCTACATCTGTTCTCAACTCAGCAACCAGAGTAATCCTTTTAAATATAAGGTTATATCAGGAATTCTCAAACTCAGCACTACAGACATTTTAGGCCCAGTGATTTTTGTTGTAGGAAATTGTCCTCTACGTTGTAGGTATTTAGCAGCTTCCTTGACCTCTCTACCCACTGGATGCTGGTAGTACTCATCCCCAGTTGTGACAACGAAGAATGTCCCTAGATACACCAAATGTCTAATGGGGGCAAAATCACCCCTGGCTGGGCAGCAGTGACTTAAACCACTTTTGTGCCCTAAACTCTGTGATGGTTCCTCCTTGCACTAATGTAAACATGGAATTAAAGCCAAAGTGCAAGATGAGGTGCTGAAGTTGAGGTACTTATTAATGGCTCATATGGTCCTTCCTGACCTGGCCACTCCCTTTATCTCCTTGACCTTACCTGCTTCTACCCTTCTTCTTCCTTATGTTGAACCAGGCACACCAGCTTCCTTCTAAAACTACTTCTCTTAGGCGATTTGTTCTGTCTTCTCTGCCCAGAACACTCTTTCAGATTTTTACATGGCTAATTCATTTAGTTACTTCAAGACTGCTCAAATTTCATTTTGTCAATAGGCCTGTCCTGGTCACTGTATTTTATATTGCAACCTGTTGCACTCCCACAATACTTCTGATCCTGCTCACCTGTTTTTTTTTTTCCATGATACTTATCACTTTGCAATATGCTAAATAATTTACTCTTCTTTTTGTGTTCATTGCCCCTGTTAGTATGTGTGCCCCATAAAGACATCACTAACATTTTTTCTGACCTAAATTACCAATGTTTTTGTCATTTTTTAAATGAGTGGAGAAGGTAAAGTTATAGAAGGATAGATGGTATTTGCATAGCTGTATATTAAGGGGAGGCAAAGTGAAAAGAAAGATGTTGTAAACAGAAGTCCAAGATACAGAAATGTATAGGTTTGTATGAAGATAGGTTTTTAGTATACCAGCCTACCTGGAGTTAAGGGTTCAGAATTTGGTATATGTCATGTATCAGTCATGTATATGTGTATATACAGAATTTGCTATTCCATTTTTTTAAGTTTATTTATTTATGTAATCACTATGCACAACATGGGGCTTGAACTCACAACTGCGAGATCAAAAGTTGCATGTTTTTTCAACTGAGCCAGCCAGGCACCCCCAAAATTTGCTGTTCTTAAGAATAGTAAAACTTGTTCTTCCTGAAAATAGCAGGATTTGCGTTTAAGTTAGCACAATTTTGTCTTTTCTTAAGAAAAAAGTATTAGCCATTTGTTATACCTTGATAGTAATCTTTTAAGTCTAAAAAGTTAAGGGACCTATTTTAATAGAGGGATTCCTAATTTTGAGATAAAATCCTATATCCTGTTGGGCTTTCCTGTATGTCCTTGCAGTTCCAGTGAGGTTCAAAGGGAATAAATCTGTTATTTTAAGAATTCCTTTCCTGCAGTGTAACCCCTATTTAAAAATGTATAATATCTAAGATTAGGGTTCAGTTTAGGGCTAGAATAACGGTTAGGTTTAGGGACCATGTGAGGGTATGTGCCTGTTATCCTGCAGTTCAGAGACCTCTCCAAAGGAATAATTTAGGGTTAGGGTTAGGGGTTAGGGTTAGGGGTTACGGGTAAGCACATACCCTCACACTGTCCCTAATTGTAACCATTATTCTGTCCCTAACTGAACCCTAATCCTAGATCTGAGGGACAAAAAGAGGTGGTATATGTATAAAATGGAATATTACTCAGCCATAAAATGAATGAAATCTTGCGATTTGCAATGACGTGGATGGCACTAGAGCATTATGCTAAGTGAAATAAGTCAGAGAAAGACAAATACCATATGTCTTCACTCATACATGGAGTTTAAGAAACAAAAAAAAATGAGCAAATGGAAGCAAGGAACAGAGAGGCAAACCAAGAAATAGACATTATAGAGAGCACCCTGATGGTCACCATAGGGGGAGGTGGGTGAGGGGATGGGTTAAATAGGTGATGGGGTTAGGAGTACATGTGTTGTACTGAGCATTGGATATTGTATGTAAGTGTTGAATCACTATATTTTATACCAGAATCTAATATTATACTGTATATTAACCAACTGGAATTAAAATTAAAACTTTTAAAAAATGTATAATTTCTAAAACTGAAAACCACAGATACTTTTCTTAACTGGAAATTAATATATTAGGTATTCGTCTCCCTTGAAAAGATCTTTAGCTGTTAAAATTGTCCTAGTCATATTCGCAAGAATTTTGTACCTAAATGCAATATATGATTGATCTTAGGAATCTGGATCCAGTTTTTTCCCCATTTCTATTTGACAGTTTGTGTTCTTTCTATAGCTTATATCTCCTGACCCCCATGCGTAGTATGGGAAAGAAAATTAATTCCTGACCCTATTGTGTTTATTTTTTTAATTTAATTTATGTATTTGAGAGACAGCAATAGCATGTGTGCACAAGCAGGGAGAGGGGCAGAGAGAGAGGGAGGAGACTCCCCACTGAGCAGAGAGCCAGACATATTGTGGGTCTTGATCCCAGGACCCTGAGCTCAAGGCAGATGCTTAACTGACTGAGCCACCCACGTCCCCTCATTGTATTTAAACCAAAATTTCCTTTGAGTTTCCCTTTGTTTTTAATGCATCCGTAAATGGACATAACAAAAAGAAATAAATACCTAATGTTGTAGCTCATTGTTTATATTATTTAGCTAATCCCATCATTGATTTAAGATTTATATTGCATTGTATAACAAAAACTACTTCATGTTTTCAGTACTAATTTATATGTACTTAGTGTATTTAATAAGTTCTTTTCATATTCTGTAAAATTTCGTAATTAACTTGTAATGGTATAAAAGTTCTTATTCTAACCCACATCAGAAGATTTGCTTAAATCTTATGGGAGAAATGTTTAATGTTCATTTTGTAGGTTATTGAAGACAGTGGTGTTCGAAGAGTTGTTGTGGTTCCTCAGGCACCAGAGTTTCATCCGGGCAGTCACACAGTCATACATCGTTCCCCACATCCTCCTCCTCTGCCTGGTTTCATTCCTGTCCCTACCATGATGCCCCCTCCACCACGCCATATGTACTCACCAGTGACTGGAGCTGGAGACATGGCAACACAGTATTTGCCACAGTATCAATCTTCACAAGTATATGGAGATGTAGGTAAGAGATCTAAAAATATTCCTGTCTATGGAGTTAGTTCTTCTTTACTTGGATATAATAGATGCTTTCTTCCTATTATATAAAAGAAATGACCAAACAGTAACAATATCACAATTATGTTCTCTGACCCAAGCACCATGTTAAGTATTTCGTCCTTGTGATTACTCCTCAAGGCAAAAAAGGGAACAGAAAATCAAAGAGGGAAAATAACTTAACAACGTGAAGCAATCTTTAGTGGGGACATATTCAGACAAGAACTTTTCTTCTCTGTTCTGCCATCAAGACTCTGAGGAAAATTTTCAGCCATAAATAATCACACTGTTGTTAAATCCTTAAGGTTGTGATGCCACTTACCAAAGTTGCTAGGTTCTAGAAAGGACTGGAGAGGGAGGCGGAGGAAACAGGACATAACCGTGGCCCCCAGGGAGTTAATAAATTGCTGGGAAGAATAGATAACCACGCACACACAAAATAATCTTCTTTCCTATGTATTTAAATACCACTATATACTGACAGGTCTCATATTTGTGTCTCCAGCCACAACTTCACCTCTGAGCTTCAGACTTACAGTTCTGACTTTTTAATAACCACTTAAATGCCTCATGCATATCAGTTACATTGTTTCTAAAACATAAATCTCAATTTATGTAGCCTGTTTTTCTCTGTCATCTTCATTTTGATACATTGTTTCACTGCTCAATTTGCTCAAGTGAAAACCACATGATCAAATTCATTCTTCTTCCTTTAACCCCCACATCAATTGGTATCAGTTTTATTTTCAGAAGTTTCCAAATTTTACCTACTTTTTTCCACTCTTATTCAGATCTCGTCCAGTCTCAGCTCTTATCAGGATAACTGCAGCAGTAGCTGACTTCCAGTTGGTTTTCTGCTGTCATTCTTGCTCCCAGCCATTCAGGCTTAGCCTGAGTAATCATTTAAAATATAAGTCAAACCATTCTCATATTTAAAAGATTTCAGTAACTTCTCATTACATTGAGAATAAAATCCTGAACCTTCTGCTAGACCAGGATTTTTTCACGTCTGCATTCATTGATATTTGGAACATATAAGTATTTGTTTTACAACTGTGCATGGTAGGATATTCAGGAGAAGCCATGCCCTACCAGATGCCAGTAGCATACAACTCCTACCCACCCTCCCCTATCCTCACCCAGCTGTGACAACTAAAAATATCTCCAGACATTGCCGAATGACCCGTAGGGGCTAAAATTGACCCTGCTTGCAACCCACTGGCCTTGACAAGGCCAACCCCTGTGGCCTGTGACTGCTTTGTCCCACTTGTCCTATCCCACCCCCCTTCAGTTTTTCAAAACCTCCAAGTTCTTTTTGCCTCAGTGCCCTGCATATGATGATCTCTCTGCCAGGAATGCTCTTTTCCCTTTCTGTGGAAGGCTCCTTTTTTTCCCTTTAGAGTTCAGCTTTCAGAGAGAACCCTCTGTGACCTTACCTTATCAGTCTCTCACACTGAAACCTCTTTCTTTCACAGAACTTAACACAGTTTGATATTTTTTTGTTTTGTTTTACTTCATATATCTTTATCCCTTGACTGTACACCCCCTGACAACTAAATGTCTTACCCATCACTTGGCTTAGCAGTACCTACCATTAATGTTTAGTAAACTTATAGAATAACTCTAAAACAGAATTTTAATTATACCATAGAGCCTGTAAGTAATAAGTATATGTTATGTCATATATATTTTTCAAACTTCTGATGCCCAAGTAACACATTGATTCTGTACATCTGGATGGGGTTTGGGTTTCTGCATCTCTAACAAATTCCCAGGTTAGGCTCTTTGAGGTGGTCCAGTGAAAACTTAAGCAGCAAGAGTTTATACTACAAATCAGTCTCATCCTCTGTTTTCTTTACTGCTAATTATTACTTATTTTTTAAAAGGTGTTTGAGAAAATTATTTTAAAAAACCCTAGATGTTATAACTGTTGCTATTTTGCATTATTAAAACTCATTGTTTTTCAGTGGGGCTGTTAGAATACATGGATATGATTCACAATGTTGTGAAAGAAAGTGAAAAATACAAATCCACATGGGGTACAAATCTAAAGACTAGCTATCCAGTAATGGAAGACAAGAGTCATATTGTGTTTGAGTTTATAAGCCAAAGTGTCTATCACTAGATCCTAATAATGAGAGTAGTTTTATAAGTAGTAGCAGCTTTATGAAAAGGAAATTCTAGCTCTTTCATGTAAATATATGTACAGTATGTATTTTTAATATAAATGTTCATACAGTATGTTTATGTCTAGCTTTTTTTTTCACTTGGGCTATTTTTTTTTAAGGCTTAGTTCAAAAGTGAACCATAATCAGTATTCCATTTCTTCTTATGGCTGAAAATATTACATTATATGGATATAATTTGCTTATCTATTTATTAATCGATGGACATTTGAGTTTTTTCCACTTTTTAATCCATTTTGAAAAATGGTGCTTCGACAGTTGTATACAAGTTTTTATGTACACATGTTTTCACTTCTGTGATATACCTAAGAGTAGAATTGCTGGCTTGCATAGTAATTCTGTGTTTAACTTCTTGGAAAGGTATAAAAACTGTTTTCCTTAGTGACTGCACCATTTTACATTCCCACCAGCAATGCGTGAGGGTTCTAATTTCTCCATATCCTTGCTAAAACTTGTTACTGTCTTTTGATTCTAACCATCCTGGTGAATGTGAACTTGTGTCTCATTGTGGTTTTGATTTGCTTATTTCTCTTTACCGATTTTGAAAAACTTTTCATTTGCTTTATTAGCTGTTTGCATGTCTTATTTGCAGAAATGTCTATTCAGATTCTGCACCAGTTTTTTTAGTTGGATTGTCTTGTTATTGTTAAGTTGTAAGAGTTTTGATAAGTTATGGATTCAAGCCCCTTAGCAGATGTATGATATACATATATTTTCTCTTACATTGTCTTTTTACCTTCTCAATGATATCTTTTAATGAAGAAAAGAAAAATTTGGGTGAAATCTGATTTTTCTTGGATAGCTTATGCTTTTGGTGTCCTAAGAAACTGTTACCTGAACCAAAGCCATATATATTTACACCTGTGTCTCCTTCGATGAACTTAGTAGTTTTATCTCCTACATTTAGGCCTTTGATTTATTCTCATTTTTGTATATGGTGTGAGGTAGGTGTGAAGACTCATTCTTTTGTATGTAGATACTCAAATTCCTGTGTTTTTTATTTTAAAATTATTGTACATATCCTCCTAGTACTAATTTCAAAAATATTGTACTGATTTTCCTAAAACAATGATAACTATAAGTTAAAAGTTACTGAGATTTTTGAGCCTTTTTTAAAAATATCTTTCTCATTACAGATTTTAAAATTAAAGTAAAAAAAACTCTGGGACAGGTAATGATATTTTTGAAGTGTATTGATTTTATTATACTGCTGTATGACTTTTATTAGAATAAATACATTCTTCTAAATCACAATGTTGAGCTTGTGATAGCCAGAGATGCAGTGTTTTTTACCTAGACTCTGTTCTTAGTAAGCAATCCCACTTTTTATTAACTCTATAACTTTATTTTTCAGTGATGATTTGGTTTGGCTGGGCTTTTTGTGGGGCTTTGTTTTATTTTTTTGAGTCATAAGGGAATTTAGGCAGGTGGTGATTTTCTGTTTATCTACTTTATATGTTTGAAGTTGAAAGAAATGCTAAAAGTGATTACAAAAGAGTAAAAGAAAAAGAACTGTACACAGTTCAATTCAGTTCTTACCTCACCTATGATTATTTATAACATACCACCAAGCTGCTTCTGTGAAGGTTAAGAGTTAATTGGAAAAAGATGAAGAAAAGAAATGTCTCTGTAAATTTATTTGATATATAGTTATAACCAAAAATCTTGGTTCTGTCAGTAGATGGAGAAACAAAAATAGCTTTGTTTTGCAGCATTATTCTTTGAAATATTTTATAATCGTTTTTATGCAATATAATGATAGATTTATTTCCTATTCCTTTCTCATGTCATAAATGTATTTGGAGTAAATGATATTTTAAAATGTTTTTTTTCTTCTTAGATGCTCACTCTACACATGGAAGGTCCAACTTTAGAGATGAAAGATCTAGTAAAACATATGAACGTTTGCAGAAAAAATTAAAGGATCGCCAAGGAACACAGAAAGATAAAATGAGCAGTCCGCCGTCATCGCCCCAGAAATGCCCTTCTCCCATAAATGAACATAACGGGCTTATAAAAGGGCAGAATGCTAGTGTTGTAAACGTAGGATCAGCAAAGAACAAGTCAGGGAAAGGGAAAGGTGGTACACAAATTGATACAGAAATCGAAGGTAACTTTAAAATACTCAACTATTCCTGTTGGTACTTTTCATCATCATTTAATCAACTAAATATATATTCTTTTAGTTAATTCATCATGCTCCAGATAAACTGTTTTTAACAACCCTTCCTAAATGTGAATAGTGTTAGAACCTAAATTGTTACTAGGGTACTTCTTTTTACAATTTGGGAAGGCTCAATTAGTAATTTCACCTAAATTGCAAATTTTACCAGCTAAGAGAAATTGTTTGAAAGGAAAACCCTTGTAAAGTTCATCCAGATTCATTTTCCTCTCTTTCTTACCCCTTTAACATGGCTTTGCTGGTTTTTATCAAAACTCTTTATTTTTACCAACTTCCTTATATTTAAAGTCCCTGAAAGCAACTCATTGTATCATTCACCATTCTGTCTATATACTCTGTAGGAATATATATTCTTCATTACTTTCTTCAGAAGTTCTTTTTTCTTAAAAATCCCCTTATCTCCCTTGGACCTTTCCCCTAACCTATGACTTCCACCATATGAACTCTGAGCAGTACTTCCTTTTCTTTATAATTTCCATTCCCTACCAGTATATTTTAATGCTTTAACAGCCTCATGATTTGTACATTAACATTTATATTAACAAAGTATTTTCCCATATTTTTGAGACCTTCTGATCAATCTATTTTAGTACTGATGTTTTACAAGAGTTAAGCTAAAGTTGCAAATATATCAGTTTGTATATAAGTTATAGTCAGATCAATTACATTCTTATTTTGGGAACCACAGTTAACTCCTGCTGAGGCACAGATACTTGGGTGCTTGGGTGACTTAGTCAGTTGAGCATCCGACCTCTGGTTTTAGCTGAAATCGTGACCTCGGGGTCATGGGATCAAGCCCCATATCAGGCTCCACACGCAGCGAGAAGTCTGCCTGAGATTGTCTCTCTCTGCTCCTTCTCCTCTTCCCCATGTGTACACTCACTCTTTCTCAAATAAGTAAATTTAAAAATATATATATATATTCAGTTAACTTGTTAACTGTTAAGACATAGGAGATTGGGAAATGAGAATTCTAGAGAGTATTTTTTACAGCTAAGAATAAAAATATACTTTGTATAAAAAAACATAGTGACTGGATCAGATATATATAGTAGTATTATAATTAGGGATCACAGTTTAAATGGAAATAGAAACAAGCAGAAGAATCCTGAAGAACTACAAACTGCTGAATATGAACTAAAGTAAAAACTAGGAAATAAAAATCTCAGATTACCAACATAGATTCAGAAGACATATTGTGGAGAGAGAGGGAAGATTGTATTTAAGTTCATTTTTAAAATACTCTTTTTTTCCTTTATTTTTTTTTTTTTTTAGAAAAAGACGAAGAAACTAAAGCTTTTGAAGCACTTCTTTCCAACATTGTCAAACCAGTGGTAAGTATTGCTTGTATTTTCTTAAAATTTATATTAAGTATTTTTCACATAGGATTTTGGCTTATTTTAATTCAGGCCTTGCTTAAATCTTAATTATGTTAAGGGCACTTGGCTGGCTCAGTTGGGAGAGCACATGACTCTTGATCTTGTGTTTGTGAGTTCAAACCCCACACTGGGTATAGAGATTACTTAAATAAAAAAAAAGAAAAAAAAACTATAAGAATGTGATATCAATAAGGAATCAATGTAGATCTAGCATAAGAGAATTGTTAGTCAGTGAACAAAATATTCGATCAAGAATTCATTTTTTAGGGGCACCTGGGTGACTCGGTTGAGCAACTGCCTTTGGCTCAGGTCATGATCCCAGAGTCCTGGGATTGAGTCCCGCATCAGGCTTCTGGCTCCAGGGGGAGTCTGCTTCTCCCTCTGACCTTCTCCCCTCTCATGCTCTCTCTCACTGTCTCTCAAATAAATAAATAAAATCCTTTAAAAAAAAAAATTCAAGGGGCGGGGGATGGGAGAGTCTGGTGGTAGGTACTGAGGGCCTGTATTACATGGAGTACTGGGTGTGGGGCATAAATAATGAATCTTGAAACACTGAAAAAATAAATTTTTTTTAAAAATTCATTTTTTAAACTAGGATTTAATATATGCTAAATGACATTGACAATCATTGGAAGAAACAAAGATATAATAAATAGTGTGGGTACAGCTGATTATCAGTTTTTTAAAAATCATGTATTTGATTTCCATAAAAAATATATTCAGTTAACTCCAGATGCAAAAAGAGTTACTGTAGAAGAGGTTTATATTTCCCAACCCTTTGTAAATATACATGTAATAGAAGAAATAAAATCAGCAAAAGGTGTGGCAGCAAACCTGGCTACATAAAATTTTCTGCTTACTTTTTAAATAGCCTAAATAAAGTCTGTCATCTTAATAGGAAAAATATTTGCATCAGATTTAACAAAAGATTAATTTTAAGTGCTCATACAAATCGAACTTTTTTTTTTAAGATTTTATTTATTTATTTGACAGAGAGGGAACACAAGCAGGGGGAGTGAGAGAGGTAGAAGCAGGTTTCCTGCCAAGCAGGGAGCCTAATGTGGGGCTCGATCCCGGGACTCTGGGATCATGACCTGAACCGAAGGCTTAACCAACTGAGCCACCCAGGCACCCCCAGATTGAACTTTTTAAAACCATTAAGACCCTAAAGTGTTTTTTACTAGTAATCAAAATTAAACTTTTCTGAAACCATTAGGTCCCATTTCTTAATAAAAAGCTACACAAAAATGTTTTTTGCAGCACTAATATTAATAAAAGAGTTCATAAATTGGGATGTTTTTACAGACAAAATATTTTAACCACTTAAAAATATGATTTTTAAGACCAAAAACATGCAAAGGAACAGTGCTAGTGATCAAACTATTTAGACACTGTGATTACAGTCTTATAAAGGAAAGAAAGATTTTAGAAAAAGGAAGACAGAAGAAGGAAAAACCAAAATGTCACAGTATTATGTTAGTCATTTTTCTTCTCTGCTTTAAGAGTTATAACTTCACTCCATTTTAAAAGTAAGTTAATAGATGTGCTGGTAATTAAGATTGGATTTTTATTTTATTAGTTATATGTGAACTCTTTGATGGTGGAATATGTAAGTAATACATGAATATAGTGAGTAGAAATAAACTAATTTTACCTACTCCTCTGATTTAGTCATACCTAAGAGTTTGGGTTTCCAGTTTCACTTCATTTGCATGTGTTCATCCATTGAAATATATTTTTTCTAGGGTCTTTTATGAGAAAAGGATCATATTGTACCCTATTGTTCTGTAGCAGGCTTTTTTTTACTGTGCCGTGCCTTGGCAATGTGTGTCATTATGTTATTCTTTCAAGAGCTACATAGTTATTCATTCAGTCAGTCAAGGTATTGCCATCATGACAACCAATCAAAATATTATAGAGATCCCATTATATACCAATAAATAAAAAGCAAATATACAAACAACATCAGGTACTACAGAGAGGGGAATTACATTCAATAGAGCAGTTAGGAAAACCTCCTTGAGCCTCTGAAGAGTTAGAAAAATTCCAAAAGTTGGAAGAAATGGGAGAGGGAAAGCAGAAATAATCCTGGCAAGTTTTCCAGGTAGTCCCAGCCTCATTGGAATGTAGTACAGTGGGGGAAAGAGAAGTACAGATATGGTGGAAGCAGATTACATGCTTTCTCAGGCAGGATAAGCCCATTTATTAAACATTGATAAAGGGTGCCTGGGTGGCTCAGCGTGTTAAGCCTCTGCCTTCGGCTCAGGTCATGATCTCAGGGTCCTGGGATTGAGTCCCGCATCGGGCTCTCTGCTCAGTGGAGAGCCTGCTTCCCCCTCTTTCTCTGCCTGCCTCTCTGCCTATTTGTGATCTCTCTCTCTCTGTCAAATAAATAAATAAAATCGTTTTTAAAAAAAGTATTAAACGTTGATAAAAATATTTCTTGATTCACAAAACAAAACCTATCTTCTCTGCCAAAAAAAAAAAAAAAATCCACAGTAAAATATCTTGTGCTAAGTTACCAAAAAAAATACTTTGCTCTATTTTTGTATGGAAACAGATTAGAAAATTTGTTGTTACTCTCTTAATACCCTCTCCACAAAAGCTTATCTTTTAATTTTATCCTGTTTTAGGAAGTTTGAGTATGCCAGTCACTTATCTAGTAAGCTACTATGAACCTACTTTTTCCAACAACCCTAAATAGATTTGGATGCTCTAGTTTTCTTTCATTCTAATTTGGGTTCTCTGTAAGTATTAGGCTTACACATGTAAATTAATGTAAACATACACAGAATTATTTCATAATAGCTAATACAACTTTACTAGTGTCAGACTCTGTTCAAGCTACTTTGAAAACATTCATTATTTAATTCCTAGAACAACCTTCTATGTACTCTTTTCTCTATCCTACAGATGAGTAAACTGAAGCAAGAGCAAGTTTAATAAGAAATTCAGTCAATAGCTTTCCAAAATCTATGTCTATCCAAATGTATATCACTAGATTAATAAAAAGAATTTTCAAGGGGCGCCTGGGTGGCTCTGTTGGTTAGGCAACTGCCTTCGGCTCAGGACATGATCCCAGAGACCCGGGATCGAGTCCCACATCGGGCTCCCTGCTCGGCGGGAAGGCTGCTTGTCCCTCTCTCACTCCCCCTGCTTGTGTTCCCTCTCTCGCTGTGTTTCTCTCTGTCAAATAAATAAAATCTTTAAAAAAAAAAAAAGAAAAGAATTTTCAAGCCTTAATAGAATGAATATTTGAATGAAATATTAGTTAATACTAGCAGCATTTACTTGTTACAGTCTATAAAATCAAAAGTATTATATTTCAGGCCATAAATCTTGAAACAGTTCTTTTAAAGAATTTCTTGCCCAATATTATGAAAAAGGTGTAATTTTGTAAAATAAATCCTGTGTCATAAAAAAGTCATATTGATGGTTTTGTTTTGCTTTGTTTTTTTTCAATTTGTTTTTATAGTTTGGTTAGCTATAACTCTTTTACTCAATTACTTGTGAGCTGTGAAGTATAGGTCAGGGGTGTGTGTGTGTGTGTGTGTGTGTGTGTGTGTGTGTAGTTGTTTTTTTGCATGCTCTAGTTCATTTAGAGCACCACACTAAATGTATCATTTACTCCATAAATATTTGACCACTAATAAAATGCCACATGCTGTGCTAAAAGCTGGAGATAGAGTGAAAAGCAAAGGATAGGCATGCCCCCTGTCCTCAGAACTTTGGTTAGTAGATTAGGTCATGTAATAAATGTAAGATTGTGTCTGTGGAGTACCAGAACAGAGATATAGTACTATAAGAATATATAATAAGCGAACTAAGCCTTGACAGGGATGTCAAAAGAAATTTCACTAAGGAAGGATGATGAACTGATTTTTCATCATGATATAAAAGATTAAAAAAAGGTGATGAACTTTTTTTTTAGATTTTTGATTTATTTATTTGACAGAAAGAGAGTGAGTGAGAGAGGAAACACAAGCAGGGGAAGTGGGAGAGGAAGAAGCAGGCTCCTGCAGAGCAGGGAGCCCGATGCACCTTGGGATCATGACATGGGCCAAAGGCAGACGCTTAATGACTGAGCCACCCAGAAGCCCCAGTGAACTGAAATTTAAAGGAAAAATGGACTATAGGGGTTAGTGTGGGGACGGTATTGCAGAGACCAGCATTTGAGAACTACTGAACATGATGCATATGAGGAACCAAAAAAAAAAGAAAGAAAGAAAAAGCTCGCTCATGTGACTCAGGTATCAGGGAATAGCAGAAAACATGAGCTAGACTCAGGCTCAGCTGCACACTTGGGACCTGGGACAAGTCACTCAACCTTTCTGAATCTATTTTTTTTCCATAAAACAATATAATGTTTTTGTATTTCCTAATATGTTAGACATAATTAATTGTATTAGATGGAAGTGCTTATCTTATTATTGTGCTTCTTTGAACGGCTCCTTTGAAATTGTTTTTAAGTCGCATTCTGTCAGGATACATTGATATCTATATTTTTTTAAATGCTTAAAATTAAACATGTCTTGCCTTTTATTCATTACCTTTTTACTTTCAGAATTTTTATCCCTTTCCTTTTCCTTTTTATAATCACTGGAACATCTGACTCCAAATTTCCTTAGACTCAACCTTTGAATTATCTTTAGACTAACTCTCCCACTTCCTATTCCCCACACCCATACAAGGAGATTGTCACTTCAGTAGCTTCCTAGCTAGACTTCATTTAACCTGACAGCTTTACCTCAAGAGTGGTTTTGATTACTGCCTAATAAAGACCATAGTCTGCCTCAAAAATTAAAATATACTGTATTTTCTATGCATAATATAATCCAACCACTTCTTTTTTCATGTTTGCTTACTCTACCTTTTATTCTTTGTCAATACTCAGACATATTTTTACATGGTTATTTCGATTTTCAGCTACTAACTAGACATGGATTCAGGATGGAAGCATTGTGTAATGGAAAAGGAATTGAATTATTCAGGTCCTAGTCACTGATGTGAAATGTTGGAGTGAGCCAAACTGTCAAGAAAGAGTTCTTGTGACATCTTTGGTACAAAAAGGGAGGGGGGGGGTATTAAAGCACAGGGACAGGACCCGTGGGCAGAAAGAACTACACTGGCATTGTGAGGAGTGACTGGTCATATACTTTTAAGTTGGGAGAGGATTAGGGATAGCCTAAGTCTCTAAGGAATTTGGAAGTAAGCTTTCCAGGACCTAGAGGGGCTAGCTCCTATTAGGGTAAGGTCATTTACTAATACCTAATAAAACCTTAGTCTTGAGACCCTTTGGATGTTTATCAGTGGGCCATATGTTTGGAGGATGATTGCTAACATATGTCTTGGGGAGAGTAGAGATAAAGGTAGTTTCCAAAGGGATTTTCAGATGTTAAAGAAGACTGGGTGGAAGGCAGTACCTCATGTCAAGCTAAGGTTGCCTTTTGCCTTTAGCAAAATATTAACATTGAGGCAGTTGAGTTCCTGAAGAAAGGTCACTGTGGGTGTCCCAAGCATTTACAATGGGCTGTAAGTTATAAGGAAGCTTTTTTTTAACTGTATTCCTTTTGCCTTTGTTCTCCGCATCAGTCACTACTAGTTAAGTGACTCCAAAAGTTACTCAAGCTTTCTGAATATATTTCTTCTATAAAATGAAGATAGTTATATCTTTTTTGTCTACTTTAGAAAGTAACTTTAAGAATCAAATGAGATGCTTATATGCATAAACAAATTTTATTTCTAAAGTAGCATACAAATAGAAGACTCATTTCAGATGATTTCCAAACTGTATTTTCTTCCTTCATTATTCACTACTTTCTCTAGAACCACATCTCCTAAGGCATCCTAAAGAATGCCCCAAGTTCTGAGGTACCTGGGTGGCTCAGTTGATAGAGTGTGCAACTAATCTTGGGATCATGAGTTCAAGCCCACATTGGCCATAGAGCTTACTTTTAAAAAAATTTGGGAAAAAAACATTCAAATATGTATGTTTTGCTGACAACTTCATCTAGAAAATCAGTTTCTTAATCTTTTCTAAATTATTTTCTCTGTCGTTTCTCTGAAATGAAGAAGAGGTTGAATTAAATAGCTCCCTTTTTTCTTATCACATACCCTTCCAGGTTTTCCTGATCACAATATCAATATCATCTTACATTTCCTCTTTACCTTTAATTCTTTAGTGCCAAACTGAACTCCAAGCTTTATCAGTTCTTTTACTTCTAGTTTCTAGGATCCACTCTTCCCTGGCTTCCCACATACACAGGTACTACCTCATCTTTACAGGAGTTGCACAGTGGCTTTATTGAAATCTAACTCCCTTTTCTTTAAAACCCTTTATAATCCTTTGAAACTAGCACCCAGGTAACGTTTTTAGGCATTGTTCAGATTGCATTCATTCTCATTGGCCTCCCTGCACTGTTTGACCCTGTTGATTACTTACTATCTCAAAACCATTACCCTTGTCTTTTCAAGGCTTGACTGTCTTCCTCTTTCCTCTGTGATTCTCTTCATGATCCTTTATGTTTCTGTTTTCCCTTTAATCTGTGGTTCTCATGGGAAATTACTGGAGTGCTTTTCAGAATACACGCATACGTGTTCCTTGGACAACCAGGTTATAAGTACAAGCTTAGGAAATTACTCATTCCTATAATAATTACCCATTTCTTTTCTACCAAATTATATCCCATTCCAAATCCTTTAAAATTTTATTTAAAGTTTACTTTCTCAGGAAGTCTTCCACAGCAACCCCAATGTAATTACTTTTTTGTGCCTTAAAATTTATGTGCAAGTAATAAGATACCTTTTTAATAGACTGAGTTGGGATCAAGACTTTTTCTATAAAAGCGGATTTCTAGAAAAGTTGGAATTAGCAGTGTGTCTTAATTTTTTTAAATATTTCCTAAATTCAACATTGTATCCTGGAAGCCTATTTTAGTTAAATGTTAGAAGTATAGATTAGTTAAAATTTTAGTTAATAATATTCTACCATTGTTAATTTCTTGGTTTTGACAAAAATACATTATTATGTAAGCCATTAACAATAGAGGAAGCTGGGCAACAGTATATGAGCACTCTGTATACTTACTATCTTACCAACTTTTCTATAAATTTAGATTTATTCCAAAATAAAAGCCTTTTTAAAAATATTATATTTGAGGGGTGCCTGGGTGGCTCAGTTGGTTGAGCGACTGCCTTTGGCTCAGGTCCTGATCCCGGAGACCCAGGATCGAGCCCTGCATCGGGCTGCCTGCTCGGTAGGAAGCCTGCTTCTCCCTCTCTCACTCACCTTGCTTGTGTTCCCTCTCTCGCTGTATTTCTCTGTCAAATAAATAAATAAAATCTTTTAAAATATATATATATTATATTTGATTAGTTATGGTAAATAAATCATCTCAGCCACTCACTTTTGTAGGGACCCTAAAGGTTTGAGAGTTCAGTATCACCAAGCAAACAGTGGCAGGTCTTTTGCCTTCCTATTTAAGGTCATCTCTACCACCTATACTTTTCATAATGTAGTCAGTAACCACAAAGCCTGATAAAGTAAACTTCAAAAAGTAGATGCCAGTTAATGGTTTTGGCTGACCTACCTTCAGAATATTGTTCACTTATTCTCACAGTTTAACAGTTAGTATAATCTCATAAAATCAAGAGACTTGAAAGGTTGCACATGTATATATGTTAATAGTACGTTTGTTTAAAGAAAGAAAAAAACCTTGTAGTTACAGGTTAATAGCCAGATGGATACTGATTAAAACAAAGAATCATTTTTAAGCCCATTGTAAATGAAACAGTACTAAGACTTTTTTAAGGTAGTATGACAGTAAGTAAAATATATTTCTGTTATTTAACAGAAGCAAAATATATACAGTAATAGCCTTCTAAATTTATTCAGGCTTTGAGAACTTTGAAAAGGGGTAAATGCCATGCTTGTGTAGAGACCACTTACTCTACCTAATTCGAGATAGGGGTGGTCCTCATCTAGTGGTTAGTGTTTTTATGTTTTTCAAGCAAGCTTTTACAGTAGAGTCTAGGTGTGATCTGATAACTTTTCTTACCAATCTTTAATCCCTAGACTTTTTTCCCTCCTTATTATATTTTTATTATAAAAAATACATGTGCATAAATTATTCTAATAATCAAAAATGTACAAAATACTACTAAGACCTTCTGTTTTTTCTCACAACTCTCCCTGTATCCCACCACACATATGCACAAAATCCCCAAACGTAAGAATTAGTACATTTGTACAGTATATTTCCAGATATTTGTGTGCATTTTTAAATTTTTTTTAATTTTATTTATTTGACAGAGAGAAACACAGCTAGAGAATGAACACAAGCAGGGGGAGTGAGAGAGGGAGAAGCAGGCTTCCTGCCTAGCAGGGAGCCTGATGTGGGGCTCAATCCCAAGACTCCAGGATCATGATCTGAGCTGAAAGCAGATGCTTAACGACTGAGCCACCCAGGCGCCCCTTTCAGTTTTTTTTTAGCACAACTGAGATCATAGCATATCTATTGCTCTGTAGCTTTCCTTTTCCCCCATATTATATAGCATCAGTATATTAAGGACATGTTTAAATATCAGCACATACATATATCTTTCTCTTTTTTGAACACCTGCATAATAATATGTTAAGAAACTGTGCTAATATTCCCAATTTTTTGCCATTAGTAGTAATGCTGCAAAAATATTCTTTTTTTTTTTTTAAGATTTTATTTATTTAACAGAAACACTGCTAGAGAGGGAACACAGCAGGGAGAGTGAGAGAGGGAGAAGCAGGCTTCCTGCCAAGCAGGGAGCCCAATGCGGGGCTCGATTCCAGGACTCCGGGATCGTGACCTGAGCTGAAGGCAGACGCTTAATGACTGAGCCACCCAGGCACCCCGCAATAAATATATTCTTAAGTACATGTATTTTTGTACTTATATAAGTTCATAGGATATTTTCCTGAAAAAAGTTTCTAGGAATGGAATTATTGAACTATAAACACGTTGTAAATTTTTATAATGGTTCCCAAGTAGCTCTACACAGGGATCATACCAGTATATACTCTTCCCTACATTTAAGAGACTGCCCATATCTCCAAACCCTTAACACTGTGGATATTACTAGCTTTTTTTTATTAGCACTTCTAATAATTTATTTTATTTTTTCAGTGTTCCAAGATTCATTGTTTATGCCCCACACCCAGTGCTCTATGCAATTTGTGCCCTCAATACCCACCACCAGGCTCACCTATCCCCCCACCCCCTCCCTTCCAAAACCCTCAGTTCGTTTCTCAGAGTCCAGAGTCCCTCATGCTTCATCTCCCTCTAATTTACCCCAGTTCACATTTCCTTTCCTTCTCCCACTGTCTTTCATGTTTCTCCTTAAGCTCCACCAGTAAGTGAAACCAGAGAAAGTCAAGTATTACTAGCTTTGTAATCTTCCCAATGTGTTAGTGGAAAGGCGGTACCTTGTTTTAGTTTGCATCTATTTAAATTATGAATGCATTTACACAAAAATAAACTCAAAATGGATTAAAGGGACCTGAATTTGAGACCTGAAAACATAAAACTCCTAGAAGAAAACATGGGCAGCAATTTCTTTGACATCAGCTGTAGAATGTTTTTCTGCATATGTCTCCTTAGGCAAGGGAAACAAAAGCAAAATTACACTATTGAGACTACACCAATATGAGATATCACCTTACACCTGTCAGAATGGCTAAAATCAAAAAGATAGGAAATAACAAGCATTGGCAGGGATATGGAGAAAAGGGAACCCTTATATACTTTTAGTGGGAATGCAAATTGGTGTAGCCACTGTGGAAAACAATACGGAGGTTCCTCAAAAAATCAAAAATAGAACTACCATATGATCCAATAATTCCATTACTGGGTATGTTTCCAAAGAAAACAAAAACACTAATTCAAAAATATATATACACTCCTACGTTACAGCATTACTTCTAATAGCAGTCCAAATAGCCATCCATAGATGAATGACTAAAGATGTGGTATGTATATTACCATATATACAATGGACTATTACTGAGCCATAAAAAATGAAATGTTGCCATTTGCAACAACATGAATGGACCTAAATGGTATAAAGCTAAGTGAAATAAGTCAGAAAGACATTTCATATGATTTCACTCATATGTGGAATTTAAGAAACAGAACCAATGAGCAAACAAAGAAATAAAGAGACCAAAAAACAGACTCTTAAATGCAGAGAACAAGCTGGTGGTTTGCCAGAGCGATCATGAGTTTGGGGATGGTAAAACAAATAAAGGGGATTAAAAATACACTTATGGAAGCACCTGAGTGGCTCTTGAACATGAAGCCTGCTTAAAATTCTCTCCGTCTCCCTCTGGCCCTACCTCTCTGCGCGCTCGCGCGCTCTCTCTCTCTCTCTCTCTCTCTGTCTCTCGTTCTCTTTCTCTCCTTCCCTCCCTCTCCCTCTCTAAAAATAAACAAATACACTTATCATGTATGTATTTGACTGAGAAATGTGTCAAATTGTTGAATTACTACATTGCACTCCTGAAAGTAATGTAACACTGTATGTTGATTGTACTTCAACCTGTTTCTCCAAACCCTTACCTTAGCACAGTGGAGATATTGCTAGCTTTTTTAATCTTCCAGTCTGTTGGATGAAAAGTGATACCTTGTTTCAGTTTACATTTATTTAGTTATGAATGCATTTACACATCATTTCTTGCATTATCCATTTATATTTATATTTCTTTGGTCGGTCCATGACCTTTGCTCATTTTTCTCTATTCTGTCTTTTTCTTTTTTTAAGACACTTTCTAAATTGAGGAAATGAACCTTTTCAATACATTACAAGTGGACTTTTTTCTATTCTTTTTTAACTGTACGTAGTGTTTACACTAATAGTTTTGAGTGGCCCATAATGATCTTTAGATTTTTATTGAACCCATCTGCCCTTTTGTAACAGATTATATCTCATCTACAAATGGACAGGTTTCTATTTGTGAGTCATTTTATGTAAGTAGATACAGATAAATTTTATCTACTCTTGAAATCTCATTAAATTTTCACTGTTTGTTATACACATTACAGTTGTTTCAAATAGCTTTTTTAAATACTATGTTTTTGCAGGCCTCAGAAATCCAGGCAAGGACAGTAGTACTTACCTGGTCACCTCCTTCCAGCTTCATTAATGGTGAAACAGATGAGACTACTATACCAGAGCTCTATCGTTACGAAATTCTGGTCTCAAGTACTGGAAAAGATGGGAAATATAAAAGTGTTTATGCGTAAGTGCTTGTTATGTTTTACTCCTCCCATTATGTAAGTCAGTGGTTTATCATAAAGAGTTTCATACTAATTTTGTTCTGTTTTTCCCTCTCAGTGCTTTTATTTTGAATCTGTAAGTTGATAAGTGATACTGATTTCAATGTGTGTAGTCCAGATTCCAACTGATGAACATCTGTCTACATGCCCTTGAAATATTTGCTTTCATTGGCCACAGTCAGCTTTAGTATTTTTCAGTAGGCTCCCTAGTAGATGTTTCACTATTCACATATTCCTGAGACCCCAATATAAATTTTTGTAGGTAGAAGCCCACAACAGAAATAGGGAACTGTTTGTTAGATTGTGAACTCATGAAATAAATGCTCCTCTAAAGAGTTGAATTTAACTTAATATGTCAAGCTAATGCCCTATTGTAAAATGAATTTATATTGTTCCTCATTTGTATGTTGGTATGTTAATAATCATATTTTGAAAACCTATCATAGTTCTCTTTCCTTGATTCCAAAGTGTTACACACTGAAAGCCTTAGAAGGAGTTGGTGGCTAAACTGTGACATTTATGACTGAGAGTTCTAAAATAAATAATTTTTTGTCCTTATTCATATAGAAGTTGCGTATCTAATGAAAAAGTAGAGAGTAAAGTCAATTAGTAATAATAATTTATATACTGAAAAGATTATAAGGAAATGTTTAGTCATTTGAATGATCATAATTAACAGAACACTGGACATAACTTTCTTGGTGTTTTTTCAAAAAATAGCTAATATAAGGAAGAAAGGAAAGTGAAACTGCTCCAGTATTTATTATCTATCTTCATAAGGTTAAGAAAATCCTGTCTCCTCCTCTCTATTGACATTTCCCTGTATTTATTCTATTCATATTTCTTAAAAGAGACAAAGCTACCTTCGGGGTAAATAGGAGATAAAGGACCATCAACAGATTTCTTTTATGGTAATGGCTGTTTCTAGTTAAATATGGCTGCTTGCTAAGAGGAAGCATTTATCTCCATTTGCATCTTGACTGAAGGAAAAGGAACAGAGAATGGTGGTTTTAAAAAAAAAAAAAGACAGTAGGAAATGGGCTGGGTTTTTTGGCCACATATATATGTAATAGTTGTATCAAATGATTATTTTAAGAAAGTAGTATGTGCTGTTATATTTAAAATGTGAAAATGTAATAGTGCTCATGAGTGAAATGCTTTACTTCAAATTACTTTTTTTATGATCTCATTAAACCAATATTTTACAGAAGTTCCATTTTATAGTCTAACAAAATGCAGAAGTGACACACTCCTTATAAAAACTTGGTGGTTTTGCTTTCAGTAGTACACAGGTTATTTAACATTTTAATTGTGCAAGATGAATTTTTAAATAATTGAAACTGGTTTCATTTCTTTAATAAGCTAAGTATCTTCCCTGATTACACTAAAAAAATAAACAAGTCTGGCCTATGCCATTGATTTGCTTAGGACACCTTCTATTTTTTGTTTTTTGGGTTTTTTTTTTTAATTTAGTGATTCATCACTTATATACAGCACCAAGTGCTGAACATAAAAACTCCTTAATTAATACCCATCACCCATTTAATCTATCACCTCAACTCCCTCCATCAACCCTCAGTTTGTTCTCTATTCTTAATAGTCTCTTAGGGTTTGCTTCCCTCTCTCTTTTTTTCTTTTTTGCCTTCCCAGATATTAATTTGTTTTGTTTCTTAAATTCTACATATGAGTGAAATTACATGGTATTTATCTTTCTCTGACTGATTTATTTCACTTAGCATAGTACACTCTAGTTCCATCTAAGTCATTGTGAATGGCAAGGTTTTGTACTTTTTTGATGGCTGAGTAATATGCCATTGTGTGTATGTGTGTATCTCTGTCTGTCTGTCTAGCATCTTCTTTATCCATCCATCGGTGTATGGACATCTAGGCTCTTTCTCTAATTTGGCTGTTGTTGATGGGTGGGTTGCATGTGCCCCTTCAAATCAGTATTTTTATATCCTTTGGATAAATACCTAGTAGTGCAATTGCTGGGTCATAAGGTTGGTTCTGTTGTAACTTTTTGAGGGACCTCCATTATGTTCTCCAGAGTGGCTGCACCAATTTGCATTCCCACCAACAGTATAAGAGGGTTCCCCTTTCTCCACATCTTCACCAACATTTGTTGTTTTCTATGTTGTTAATTTTAGCCATTCTGATATGTGTGAGATGGTATCTCATCGTGGTTTTGATTTGTTTCCCTGATGATGAGTGATGTTAAGCATCTTTTCATGTGTCTTTTAGCCATCGTATTCTTTGGAAAAGCATTTATTCACATCTGCCCATTTCTTAACTGGATTATTTATTTTGGAGATGTTGAATTTGATAAGTTCTTTATAGATTTTGGATAATCCTTTATTAGATATGTCATTTGTAAATATCTTCTCCCATTCCATAGGCTACCTTTTCATTCTGTTGATTGTTTCCTTCACTGTGCAGTTTTTTATCTTGATGAAGTCACAATAGTTTATGTTTGCTTTTGTTTCCCTTGCCTCCAGTGACGTGTCTAGTAAGAAATTTCTGTGGCTGAGGTCAGAGGTTGGTGCCTGTTTTCTCATGTAGAATTTTAATGGTTTCCTAGCTCACGTTTAGGTCTTTAATCCATTTTGAATTTAATTTTGTGTTTGGTATAAGAAAGTGATTCAGTTTCATTCTTATGCATGTGGCTATCCAGTTTTCCCAACACCATTGGTTGAAGAGATTATCTTTTTTTCCATTGGATACTTTCCTGCTTTGTTGAAGATGAGTTGAACATATAGATGAAGGTCCGTTTCTGGGTTTTCTTTTCTGTTCCATTGATCTACATGTCTGTTTTCCTGTCGGTACCATACTGTCTTAATGATAGCAGCTTTGTAGTAGAGCTTCAAATCCAGAATTTTGATGCCTCCAGCTTTGCTTTTCTTTTTCAGGCTTGCTTTAGCTGTTTGAGGTCTTTTGTGATGCCATACAGATTTTAGGATTGTTTGTTCTAGTTCTGTGAAAAATCCTGGAGGTATTTTGATAGGAATTGCATTAAATGTATAGATTGCTTTTGTAGTATAGACACTTTAACAATGTTCTTCCAGGAGTCTACGAGCATGTAATGTTTTTTCTATTTCTTTGTGTCCCCTTCAGTTTCTTTCGTAGTTTTCAGAGTACAGATCTTTTACCTCTTTGGTTAAGTTTATTCCTAGGTATCTTACAGTTTTTGGTGAAGTTGTAAGTGGTATCAATTCCTTGATTTCTTTTCCTGCTGCTTCATTATTGGTGAATAGAAATGCAAAAAAAAAGTCTGTACGTTGATTTTATATTCTGCATCTTTGCCGAATTTTCAGTTTTTTGGTGGAGTCTTTTAGTTTTCTACATTAGAGTATCAAGTCATATGCAAATAGTGAAAGTTTGACTTCTTCCTTGCCAATTTAGATGCCTTTTCTTTTTGTTTTTGTTGTCTGATTGCTGAGGCTAAGACTTCCAGTACTGTTTTAAATAGTAAAGGTGAGAGTGGGCATCTCTTGTCTTATTCCTGACTATAGAGGAAAAGCTCTCAGTTTTTCCCCATTGAGGATATTAGCTATGGGTCTTTCGTATATTGCCTTTATGATGTTGAGGTATGTTCCATCTGTACCTACTTTGTTTTGAGGGTTTTTATCAAGAATGGATGCTGTATTTTGTCGAATGCTTTTTGTGCATCTATGAGAGGATCATATAGTTCTTATCCTTTCTTTTATTAATGTGATATATCACCCTAATTGGTTTGTGAATATTGAACCACGCCTGCAGTCCAGGAATAAATCCCACTTGATTATGGCGAATAATTCTTTTAATGTACTATTGCGTTTTTTTGTTGTTGTTGAGATTTTTTGCATCCATGTTCATGAGGGATATTGGCCTGTAATTCTCCTTTTTAGTGGGGTCTTTGGTTTTGGAATCAAGGTAATGCTGGCTTTGTAGAATGAGTTTGGAAGTTTTCCTTCCATTTCTGTTTTTTTGGAACAGTTTGTGAGGAGAATAAGTATTAACTCTTCTTTAAATGTCTGGTAGAATTCCCTTGGGAAACCATCTGGCCCTGGGCTTTTGTTTGTTGGGAGATTTTTGATTACTGATTCATTTTCCTTGCTGGTTATGGATCTGTTCAAATTTCTATTTCTTCCTCTTTCAGTTTTGGTAGTTTGTATATTTCTAGGAATTTGTCCCTTTCTTCGATTGCCTAGTTTGAGGGCATATAATTTTTCATAATATTCTCTTACAATTGTATGTCTGTGCTATTGGTTTTGATTGCTCCTATTTCATTCACAATTTTATTACTTAAATCCTTTTTTATTACTTAAATCCTTTCTCTCTTAAATCCCTCTCTTTTCCTTTTTTTTTTTTTTTTTTTTTTTTTTTTTTTTTTTTTTTTTTTTTTTTTTTTTTTTTTTTTTTTTTTTTTTTTTTTTTTTTTTTTTTTTTTCCTCTTTTCTTTTTGGTAAGTCTGGCCTAGCGGTTTATCAGTTTTATTAATTATTTTAAAAAACTGGCTCTTAGTTTCATTGATTTGTTCTACTGGGGGTTTTTATTTGTTTCTTTTGTTTATTTCTACTGTAATATTTATTATTTTCTTTCTGCTGGCTTTAGGCTTTCTGCTATTCCTTTTCTAGCTCTTTAGGTATAAGGTTAGGTTGTGTATCTGAGACTTTTCTTGCTTTTTGAGGTAGGCCTGTATTGCAAGGACCTTTTAGGTCATCTTAGGATCACCTTTGCTGCATCCTATAGGTTTTGAACTGTCTTGTTTTCATTTTCATTTCATTGAAATTTTAAAAATTTTTTTCTTTGATTTCCTGGTTAACCCATTCATTCTTGCATTGGATGTTTTTTAGCCTCCATGTATTTGTGGTCTTTCAAAATTTTTTCTTGTGGTTGATTTCAAGTTTCATAGCATTGTAGTCTGAACATATGGTATGATTCCAGTCTTTTTGTACCAGTTGAGGCCTGATTTATGACCCAGCATGTGATCTTTTCTGAAGAATGTTGCATGTGTACTTGAATATGTATTTTGCTGCTTTAGGATGAAATGCTCTGAATATGTCTGTTAAGTCCCTTTGGTCCAGTGTGTCATTCAAAGCCCTTGTTTCCTTGTTGATCTTCTGGCTTAGATGATCTGTCCATTTGTAAGTGGGGTGTTAAAGTCCCATACTGTTATTGTATTATTAATGAGTTTCTTTAAGTTTGATATTGATTTATATATTGGGGTGCTCCCAATGTTAGATCTTCTTGATGAATAGATTCCTTAGTTATGATATAATGCCCTTCTTCATCTCTTATTACAGTCTTTGGTTCAAAATCTAGTTTGATATAAATATGGCTGCTCCCGCTTTCTTTTGGTGTCCAACAGCATGATAGATTGTTCTCCATCCCCTCACTTTCAATCTGCAGCTCTCTGTAGGTCTAAAATGAGTATCTTGTAAGCAGCATATAGGTGGGTCTTACTTTTTTTAATCCACTCTGGTACTCTTTGTCTTTTGATTGGAGCATTTAGTCTGTTTACATTCAGAGTAATTATTGATAGGAGGGAATTTAGGTGCCATTGTGTTACCTGTAAAGTTGTGTTTCTGGTACTATTCTCTGTTGCTGTCTAGTCTTTGTTGTTTTTGGTCTTTTTCTTCCCATTCAAAGAGTCTCCTTTAATATCTCTTGCAGGGCTGGTTTGGTGGTCATTAGCTCCTTTTGTTTTTGTTTGTCTGGGAAATCCTCCTATTATAAATGACAGCCTTGCTGGATAAGGTATTCTTGGTGACATTTTTTCCCATTCAGCATGTTGAATATATCCTGCCATTATCTTCTGACCTGCTAAGTTTCTGTGGACAGGTCTGCTGCAATCCTATCTTCCTGTGTAGGTTAAGGATTTTTTTCTCACTGCTTTCAAGGTTCTTTCTTTGTCTGTGGTTTTTTTGTTTTGTTTTGTTTTGTGAACTTGACTATGATATGTCTTAGTGATGACTGGCTTTTGTTCAACTTAATGGGCGTTCTCTGTGCTTCTTGGATTTTGATGTCTTTTTCCTTCCCCCAGATTAAAGAAGTTTTCAGCTATAATTTGCTCAAATAAAACCTTCTGCCCCTTTCTCTTTTGTCTTTTTCTGGGACTCCTGTGATCAAATGTTACTGTGTTTTATGGAGTCACTGAGTACCCTAACTCTACATTCATGATCCTATACCTTTCTTTCCCTTTCACCGTCATTATTTTCCATAATTTTATCTTATATACCTGTATACTCTGCTTTGTCCATCCTCGTTATCATTACATCCAGTCAGTTTTGCCTTTTGGTTATAGCATTGTTTATTTTGGCCTGACAAGTTTTTAGTTCTTTTATCTTTGCAATAAGAGATTCTCTAGTATCTTCTTTGCTTTTCTCAAGCCCAGCCAGTATCCTTATAATTGCTGTTTTAAATTCTTATTCAGATATCTTATGTCTGTATTGATTAAGTCCCTGTCCATTACTTCTTTTTGTTCTTTCTTTTGGGGTAAATTCCTCCATCTTGCCATTTTGTCTAGGTCACTGTTTTTTAGGTGATTTTAGGAAAGACTCTTATACTCCTGTTCCTGAGAGTAAATGGCTATATTAAGAAGAGGGTAAAAAAAAAAAAAAGAAAGAAAAAAGAGGTTCTGTACTGTCTTGGGACTGGTGATTCAGGAGGTATTTCAGAGTGTGCACTCTGCTGTTTTGTTTTGGCTGTTCCTTCCCTCAGATCCTCTGCAGAGTTTCTCCTGCCCTGCAGTAGGTGGTATTTGGGCCTTGTCTACCAAATGATGGGTTTTAACTAGGTGTGTTTTGGTCTGCTTGTTAAAAGAAGCTAAATCAAAAAAAAAAAAGAGAGAGAGAGGGAAGGAAGGAAGGAAGGAAGGAAGGGAGGAAGGAAAGAAGGAAGGAAGGAAGGAAAGAAAAAGGAAAAGAAAAGATAGAAAGATCCTATTTCCCCTAGAGCTGAAGCTTTGCAGCACTCTATGATCAATAGACTTGGTGCATGTGAGGAGTTTGGGCTAGTCTTCTGGGACACGGGCCTGCTGCACTGATTCTCAGGCAGGCTTGCCCTAGTGGAGATGTACCTGCAGGGTACTAGGGTGAGGGGGTAGGTAGGGGAATTTGGTATAAGCAGCTCCAGCCTCCACAAGGGGGATAGAGGGAATGCTGTGTTGCTCACTGAAGTTGGTCATTGCTGATGGGAGTGGGGGAAATGGTGTTGCCCTGCTCTCCTCCCTGGACTGGGGAGTGTATGCCTGCCACTCTTCAGGAAGCCCTCTCAGAAGAGCAGTCACCCCTCTTGTGTTCCCAGTTTCTGTCAGATCCCTGCCTTCACCCTGTCCTGCCAGGTGGTACAGTAGTCCTGTGTTTTATCTCAGTACTGGGGCTGGGTTTCAGAATTCCCAATTTTATGGACTCTTGCTAATCCCCTGGAGGAGGGTCTCACCACACTGTGGCCAGTACCAGTTTGCCCCCAGAAAAGCCGTCCCACAACTGCGCAGTGGTTCAGAGTTTATGGTAAAGTGCAACAAAAGCAGCACCGAGATTTGCTGCCTTCAACCAATGTCTGTATTCCTGTGCTAGTGAACAGGCATGCACATTGGTGCCGCCAGTTCTTTTGTTCCCCCAGAGAGGCCATCACCATTCCCAAATGCACTCCAAAAAGGGGAACTGTTTTTCCCTGAATGACCCAGGGGATCCTCAGCCCACACTGCCTGCTCCTGGGTCTCTGCCCTCCTTCCCCACCAGAGCACTGTTTAAGCCTGCCAGGCACAACCCCAACAAAGGCATGGACTTGTAAAACTTAAGACTTTGCTCTCTACTGCTTATAAAAATTTACCATAGTCAGCCCCTCTCCTTTTCCTAGTCACTGCTTTTGGGGAAGATGTTTTCTTGTGCAGGTCCCTGCCTGCTGTTTCACTTTTTCTTTCTCTCTTTCTCTCTTTCTCTCTTTTTCTCTCTCACTCCTCTTTCCATGATCAGGGCTCCCACCCCTCCACAGCACCCAGAGCTGTTATCTCCCCAGATCAACTCTCCACAGCTCTTACCTTCTACAAGGTGGCCATTTTTCTATCTGTGGATGCAGTTTTGTTCCCTCGGTCCTCAGATTGATTTCTTGTGTGTTTAGAATGATTTGATATTTATCTAGCTGTATTGGAGGGATGAGGCAAACTTTGGGCCCCCTACTCCTCCACTGCTTTAAGTCCTCTCCGCATCCACTGTTTGGACACCTTTCTGTTTTAAAGTGCTATGCAGATGTATAACTAAAGTTTGGTACATAGCCTTATTACATAAATTCCATATTGGTGGAATCTGAATATGGTTACAATTGGTAGAGTAAAAAACTGTATAATTTCATAAACTGCCACAAAATTAAGTGTATATGGTGTAAATCCTCTGGAAATTTTTGTTTATCAGGGTGCCTGGGTGGCTCAGGGTTAAAGCCTCTGCCTTCGGCTCAGGTCATGATCTCAGGGTCTGGGTTCCAGGCCCACATCTGACTCTCTGCTCAGCGGGGAGCCTGCTTCCTGCTCTCTCTCTGCCTCTCTGCCTACTTGTGATCTCTCTGACAAATAAATAAATAAATAATCTTTGAAAAAAATTTTTCTGTTGTTTATCAGACAATGAAATGTTCTTTTTCCCCCCAGAGGAGAAGAAACAAGTGTCACTTTAAATGATCTCAGACCAGCTACAGATTACCATGCAAAGTAAGGAATTCCTACATGTTTCCTTAATATGATAAAGCATTGGTGGTTGGTTTTTCTTTTAAATAATTTCATTAAAAGTCTGGAATATAATTTAAGTATTAATTTTAGATTAAAAACATGAATTTGTGGACTTTGGTTTTTCTTTTGGTACAGTTATCAGCACATTCCTAAAAAAAAACAAAAACATTTAACTGAAATGTTAGGCCAAAGGGTTAGTCATCCTGTTTGTAGGACCTTGAGATTGGAATGAATATATAGATAATAAGTATAATGTGTCTGCATATCTAATTTAAGACATGGAAAACTCCCCACTTTTGAAAGCATTAATAATAGTTGATTTGTACTTAATATATTTTTAGTACATCGTATTTTAAAAAGCATTTGGGAGATTAAATTAAAATTTTCACAGCACTTAGGGGTGCCTGGTTCAGTCAGTGGAGCATGCAGCTCTTAATCTTGGGGTTGTGTGAGTTCAAGCCCCACATTGGGTATAGAGATTACTTAAAAGTAAAATCTTTTTAAAAAATTCACGTTTAACTGAGCAATAACTTAAATACTGTTTTATTCTGCATAGTTCTATTCTAATTTACCAACATTTTACATACTAAAGCCTCCACAGCTGGGACTCAATCTATATTTGTTTCGTCACCTCTGTTTGTGGTCGGGATTATTCCCTATTAAACTGTTAAGTCTTCAGTTATACTTTCCGTGGATGAAGCTGAAGTAGTGTCCATCTTAGCACTTTTCAAACTGTAGACTGCAACCATTATTAAATCATGAAACTTTGTGGGTTATAGTTAGCATTTTTTAATTAAATAATCAAATGGAATAGAAGGTATCTGTATATATCTCTTAGGGATATTGTTTCAGGACACTTGTGTGTGTATATGAGTAAACATATCACACAAGACAGTTGTCGCAACTTAAAATGTATTTCTTCGTGTTACAGTCAAAAAATAGAATGAAAGCCTCTGATCTATCCTATATTTCTTTTTTTAAGAGTCATCCTTTACTTTGATGCACAATTTTTTTTTCTTTTAAAGACTTTATTTTTAAGTAATCTCTACACCCAACGTGGGACTTGAAATCCCAACATAAATACTCTACCAGCTGAGCTAGCCAGGTGCCCACCCTTGTTTTCTTGATAGAACATTTGGAAGACACCTTACTGATTTGCAGGTACTTAAAAGGTTGATGGCTGTTGAAGGTAGGATACAATGATTCTGCTGTTTAAAACTATTTATTTTATTGCTATAGAGTCCAGGCAGAATGCAATTCTATGAAGGGAACTCCTTCAGAAGCTGAAAGCTTTACCACCTTAAGCTGTGAACCTGACATACCTAATCCACCCAGAATAGCCAATCGGACCAAAAATTCACTCACTTTGCAATGGAAGGTAAGGATATTCTTTAGAGTATTTTCCAGCTGGACGTTTACTCCCTCCTCCCCCCTGCTAGTATTAAATTTCGTTTGTTCTTGGAAACAAAAAAAGAACTTTAATTTGTTCTTCTTCTTTACATGTATACTAAATCTTGAAATAATACTCTTAGTGGCTTTTCCTACTATATGTAAATATCGCAGAGAAGACTGATATAAAATTAGCAGTCCTTATTACACTGGACATGGGATGACATTGAGCATCTCAGCAGTGCCTCTCAGGGTCATTACAATGCCTTTATATCCTGAATTTTATCATAAAATGAGGTTCATAATAACTAGACTCATAGTTTTAAAAATAAAAACATGCTGTCTTAAAGGAATATTTCATTACTCTCTGTTTTAATAGGATAATAGATCTGCCAATATGTAAATTTTGTGCTCAGCTGCACAAGGAGATACGATAAAGTGGACAGACACCACAGATAGAATTGATAATTTAGATAGCGCAAACAGCATTGTCATTAGGAGACATAAATTACTGAAATGATACATGAGTTTTGGTAAATTTCCAAACAAATTAAGTACAACTTTTCTCAGATTGTAGAGTAGTTACATTTTGGAAAAATCCAATAACTTAAAACTCTAGAAAAAGTACCTTGTGAAATAGAATTAGGTTCTAGGCTCTGATAATGTTAAACAGATATTTCACCTATATGGATGTTCAGGAGGACGTTCAAAAGTTCTAGAGAAAGAGAAAAATTCTTCATTGTATTGCCCTACACTGTGCAGAATTATTAGCATCCTTGATCCCCACCCGTAAAAGTCAAAAAGTTCCTTCCCCTACCATTATTGTGATGGTCAGAAACACCCCCAACAAAATTTCTAAACATCCCCTAGAAGGGAGTACCACCCCTCCTAGCAAATGTTGATTTATAGTAAGAAAATAACTACTGGTCTTGATTTAATTATCTACTCTTACCCCAAGAGCAAAACTTGAGGCTAGCTTTCTTTCTAAAAGCTTGTTTGGGTCTTATTATTCCCTTGTTCTTCTGAGGATATTAGATGCTTTGTGCAATTAAAAAGTACTGTTAGCAAATGTAAATTAGACAAGTGTGTACATTTTGTGTTGTGATATGTACTGCTAATTTTATTTCATGTCACTTAGATTTGCATTTTATTGGTAGGGCAGTTAAGGTAGCAGCCTGGTGTGCCCTTTGTGTAGGTTGGGATTTCAGTGGGGTGCTGCTCCTTTTTTTGAAGGTAAAATAACATTGAATTTTAAAATTTGTCTTTAACAGTATCCCAAAAAAGTCTGTGTAAGATATCTTATGCTCTGGGTCTCTTAGTTGCCCACTTACACTCTTCTAGAAATGGTCCTGTATATGCATTCTGTGGTTGGGGTAAGAGACACTCTTTGTTACTGGGGATAGTGTTATATGCCTCAGGTTGTGGGAGGATTGTCAGATATCTTTATTGCCCATAGCACAATACCTGGAACAAAATAAGCATACCTATTGTTGCTATTTAATGTTAAAATTGAAGAAAACTGGCTTTGTGTAGTTTATGACTTAAATATCAGATCTTTTTGACTCTGCTACTTCATATAATCTGAAAATATTACTTGGGGGTTGGGCGCCTGGGTGGCTCAGTGGGTTAAAGCCTCTACTTTCAGCTCAGGTCATGATCTCAGGGTCCTGGGATCGAGGCCCACATCATGCTCTCTGTTCAGCAGGGAGCCTGCTTCCTCCTCTCTCTCTGCCTGCCTCTCTGCTTACTTGGGATCTCTCTCTCTCTGTCAAATAAATAAATAAAATCTTAAAAAAAAAAAAAAAAAGAAAGAAAGAAAAAAGAAAATATTACTTGGGGGTTAACATGGCATGAGAATCATGGCAACCCAGGCATGGGTTGCATGTCGGGTAGCAACTGAAAGAAGTATTTTATCAGTTTATCAGCTGACATTGTTTAGAGTTGCCAGTGCATGGTGATGATAAAAAGCTAACTGAAGTTGGTCTTTTACTCTCTTATAATTACTAGTACCACCAGACTTTCTGTTGCTCAGCTTCTGGAATATTACTGTAGGAACACTGGTTTTGTGTCAGAACAAATTCAACTCTGCTTCCCTCTTAATGACTGAGTGATCTGGGGCAACTTATTTAGGTTCTTTAAAGCCTCCATTTCCTCTTTTGTATAGTAGTTTGGATAATAATACTATGAATAGTTTATTTGAGGATTAAATGAGATAAGGTAAAAAAATTTTACACCTAATAGTTTCCCCTCTAACTTGGAAGAATGGTCACAGGTTGTTGAAGGTGTCACCATAGCCATGCTTCTTCCAGGGAGTTGAAGAGAATCCATTTCCTTGACTTGAAAAGTCTCACAAAATAAAGTAGAAAAAATTAAGCAAAATAAATTTGCAACCTTAGCAACTAGACTAGAGCAATCTAGAGGTATTAATTATGGGGAAATATATTTTTATACCACACACTTCTTGTTGAGATTTGCAGACTTCTCTGCATTGGAATTCTCTCCCTTTACTATGTAAGAGTTGAATTTCCCAAGGTTTCTTTTTCTGCCCCATCCATACTACAGTCACTTAACTGCTATGCCTATAACTTACATAGCAAATTCCAGTCATGTTCACCAGTTAAAAATTGCAATTTTTAAAAATTTTAAAACATAAGATCTGTGTTAAGGTTCAATAAATAATTTGGACCTCCATGTTATAAAAGATTCATTATTAAAAACTTGGCCATTCTTGGGCGTCTGGGTGGCTCGGTGGGTTAAAGCCTCTGCCTTTAGCTCAGGTCACGATCTCAGGGTCCTGGGATCGAGGCCTGTGTCCGGGCTTTCTGCTCGGCGGGGAGCCTGCTTCCTTCTCTCTCTGCCTGCCTCTCTGCCTACTTGTGCTCTCTCTCTGTCAAATAAAAAAATAAAATCTTTAAAAAAAAAAAAAACTTGACCATTCTTGATTGTTCTTAAAATGGTTCACAGTGGGGGCGTCTGGGTGGCTCACTCAGTTAACCATCTGCCTTTGCCTAAAGCAGACCTGCCACTTCGGGTCATGATCCTGGAGTACAGAGACTGAGTCCCACATCAGTTTCCCTGCTCAGTCGGGAGTCTGTGTTTTCCTCTCCACTGCCCCTGCCCCCACTCATGCTCACTCACTCTCTTTCACTCCCTCTCTCAAATAAATAAATAAAATCTTGAAAAAAAGAAAAAAAAAACATGGTTGGCAATATTATATAAAAACCAGATAGAGTCCAGAGAATTATAGGAATTCTCTGGAGAATGATTTTAAAAGTTAAGTTTATTTAATTCTGAAAAAAAGGAGTCTTAGGGTCAGTTGTCTTCAAATGTTTGAAGCTATTATAAGGAGAGTAGTGATCCATTATTCTGCATCTAAAGTGGGAACGAAAGAGGAAACAAGTTGAAATGGTAGAAAATTCAAGTAGAAATAAGGTTGAAATTCTTGAGTTCTAGAGTGATTAAATACTATAATAAAATGCTAAGGGGGACACATTTTCACCACTGAAGATTAACGGATTGTTGAAAGAGCAATATAAAGTAGTAGGCACATGGGGTCTAGAAGCAAAGATCCAGACAGTGTGATCTCTTGAAGTTCTTCTAAGCATCCTGGTTCTTTCATTCTCTGGTATATCACACAATATTACTTACAGATTGTAAGGTGGGTTTTAATGGAAATGACAGGATCAGTCCTAGGAAGTTAAAGCTGATAAAACCTTCTGACAAAAGGCAAAGTGATTTTTTTAATGGATTATAAAAGTTAAAATTGTTCTTGCTACAAGAAATTGTTCAGTCTTCTGAAAAACTTGAATAGACTGTACTTTGTTTTCTTTCCTTGAATTTAAAAGGATTGTGGGCTTATATAATAAATATATATCTGTATTCTCTGTGCAGTTTTTCCAGAGTTAAACCACAGAGAAAATCTACAACACAATAGATTCCTCAGATTAGATTCTCACAGTATCTTTTAGAAAAGTACTAATTTGTACTCTTTCCTCCCCCCCTTAGGCACCTAGTGACAATGGTTCTAAAATCCAAAGCTTTATTTTAGAATGGGATGAGGTAAGTAAATTGGATCTTTTAAATTAGGGGGAAATTATGTGTATATATCCTCAAGCAGAAATAATGTGTTTTAATAGTTTTTTCCTCTTTAAAAACATTATGAATGATTTTGGTGGTACATGAGTGAATTTATGATGTTCCTAGTACTGACTGGACCTCCCTGTGTTTTGTTTTGTTTTTTGTTTTTGGCTTAAATCCCTCAAAGCTCTCACTTGGGTAATTACCTTAATGAAGGAAAATTTTTTTTACCTCAGCCTTAAAAGCAAGTATAATTTTTTACTATGACTACTTTAACAAATTGCCATAAACCTGATAGTTCAAAACAACACATACTTATTCTCGTGTAATTCCAGAAGCCAGCAATCCAATATGGCTTTCACTGGGCCAAAATCAAGATGTCACTCTAGCCATGCTTCTTCTAGGGACTCTAGAGGAGAATCCATTCTCCTGACTTTTCCAGCTTCTGGAGGCTCTCTTCATTATTAGGTCATTACCATGAACCCATGGCTGCATCAGGTAGCCTTTTCTACCTCTCCTGCCATTATCACAGGGCCTTTTTCCTCTTCTGTCATCACATCTTTTTCCCTCTAAAAAGGACATTTGTAATTCTATTTAAGGTCCACCTAGATAATTGAGGATAACCTCTCCATCTCAAGAGCTTTAACTTAATACCATCCGTATGGTCCCTGAATAGTAGAGTAATGTTCGCAGGTTCCACAGTTTAGGATTTCGATATCTTTGGGGGCCATTATTCAGCTTACCACAGCGAGCATAATGAGCTGTGTTATGTAGTACTTTGTTTTACTTTCATTTATTATGTTCTCTCTTGCCCTGCTGCCACAGCTAAGAGGAGTGGCCAGAGAGAGTAGAAGAAATTCCATTGATAATTTGGGAATTCAGCAGTATATAGGTATACCTTGGAGATATTGCAGCTTTGATTCCAGCCAACTACAAAAGAGTAAATATCTGAAAGCAAGTTATATGGATTTTTTGGCTTCCCAGTGCATATAAAAGCTATATACCATACTATATTTGTAATCTATAAAAGGCAAAATGACATTGTCTTTTAAAAAAAAGTGTACATACCTTAATTTAAAAATACTTTGTTGCTAAAAAATGCTAATCATCATCTGAGCTTTCAGTAAGTCTTAATCTTTTTGCTAGTGGAGGGCCTTAACCTCGATGCTGATGGCAGCAGGCTGATCAGAGTAGTGCTTGCTGAAGTTTGGGATTACTTTGGCAATTTCTTTAAAAATTAAGACAACAATGAAGTTTGCTGTGTCAGTTGACTCTTCCTTTCATGAACCATTTCTCTGTAACATGCAGTGCTGTTTGATAGCATTTTACCAATACTAAAACTTCTTTTACAACTGGAGTCAATCCCCTCAAACCACACTGCTGCTGTATCAGCTAAGTTTTTGTAAAATTCTAAATCCTTTGTTGTCATTTCAACAGTCTTCACAACATCTTCACCAGGAGTAGATTCCATCTCAGGAAACCACTTTCTTTGCGCATCCATAAGAAGAGCTCTTCATCCACTAAAGTTTTATCCTGTGATTGCAGCAATTACATCTTCAGGCTCCACTTCTAATTCTAGTCCTCATGCTATTTCTACCGCATCTGCTGTTATTTCTTCTACTGAAGTCTTGGAACCCTCAAAATCATCCATGAGGGTTGGAATCAACTTCTGCCATACTCCTATTAATGTTGATATTTTGGCCTCTTCCATGAATCACTTTAAAAAATACGATAATATGAAAAAATTTGAAATATTACAAGAGCTACCAAAACATGACACCAGAGTCACAAAGTGAGCACATGCTGTTAGAGAAATGGCACCAGTAGAACTGCTTGATGCAGGGCTGCCACAAACCACACTTTGAACACTGTCTACGAAGTACAGTAAAGTGAAGTACAATAAAACACAAGGTATGGCTATATTAAAAGAGTAAAGAGGCACAAACAAGTAGGTTTTATGCCAGAAGTTTTAAGAGAGTTTAGAATTAGGAAATCTACCATAATAATATAGAAGAAAAAACATACGTTGATAAATTATGAGAAGATATTTGATAAAATTTAGGGCCTAAGTAAAACTCAAATTGGGGGGGGGGGGGGGCTTAGTGGCTCAGTTGTTAAGTGTCTGCCTTCGGCTCAGGTCCTGATCCTGGAGACCCGGGATCCAGCCCCGCATCAGGCTCCCTGCTCGGCGGGAGGCCTGCTTCTCCCTCTCATTCCCCCTGCTTGTGTTCCCTCTCTAGCTGTGTTTTTCTCTGTCAAAATAAATAAAATCTTTTAAAAAAAAATCAAATTAGGAAAGGAAGATAATTCCTTAACTGATAGTTATTTTTGTATTAAGTGAAGTACCATCACTAAACAATAAAAGCGTTTCCAGTCAAAACAGAAGCAAGTCAAAGTTGTCAGTTATTCCCATCTTTACTTAACATTAATGCAGTATGTTTTGGCACTGCAGCCAAATAGTGGCTGGGCTGGGGGGCAAAATTACCATTATTTAGAGGTGATATAATTTTGTATTTAGACAACTCAGTAGAATCAACTGTAAACACCATTAAAACAGGAAAGTATAGTATAGCAGCCAGATAAGAGAATTGAAGATTTTTCTTTGAAGAAGTCACCCTAAAACCACAGTCTACCCTTACGAACATAGTAAAGAAAAGTGGGTGGAGAATAAGAAACTTGTCCATTTTATGTAGTATCCTAAATTTCTAAAACTCTTAGTTGTCCTGAGCTGCAGATTTTTCTCTCTCCCATTCTTTTGCCTATAATCATGTTTTTCTCTCTGCTTATATTCTTTCACTGTTAAACCTAGGCAGTTGTGGTGCTAAAATCTTTATTTTATAGAAGGTTAGCAGCTATTAAGGTGAAGGTTTGGAGATCAGTTAAGGACCTTTCCTTAAACCTGTGTAGAACTTTTCATAGATTGAGGAACACTGCCAGTTGTGTATATCAGAAATCACCCTATTTCTGCTACTACCAGTATCCACATAGAGATTGTGAGAGATCTCTGAAAAGCTTCTTTTACTAAAGCCAGAGATTTAACATCAGTTACAACAGGATACTTAGTTCAAGAAGGTATACAGAGATACCTACTTTGTAAATTCTGCATTGAATGAACAGTAAGTACCATTTAAAAGATGTGTGTTATCTTGCTTTCTCTTGAGATTCATGGTTCATGTAACAAAGATGACTTTTAATGTACACTAGCTAATATGTTATTATTTATCAAGCAGGAATTATGTGGATTTATCTTTTTATAGTAATGTACATAATGTATAATAATCTGCCTTTTTTTTTTTTAGGGAAAAGGAAATGGAGAATTTTGTCAGTGTTATATGGGCTTACAGAAGCAATTTAAAATTACTAAACTGTCACCAGCAATGGGTTGTAAATTTAGACTATCAGCCAAAAATGAGTATGGCACAAGGTAAGATATATTTTAATGTAAATATATTATTTAATCAACTTCACTTACATAAATTATTCAGAGTCCAAATTATCCACTAAAAATTCTGCTTTAGTTCATGTTGGTATAGTAAAGTGTTACTAGCCCAGCAAAAGTTATAAGAGAAGATGTTAGTTACATAAATTGCAGTTTTAAAAGAATACTAATATACTTTTAGGTTTTTGTTCTGGTAACCATAAAAATATTATCAACTACAAAATCTACTAATTTGGATTATAATTTGTTATCAGAAATTGTCACTTTCAAATAATATCATTTATCGAGTTGAGTTCTTTAGCTATAAAAACAACTTTTTCATTCACTCTTAAAAACCATTTGTTTCAACAGCAGTTTTAGTGAAGAAGTCTTATATTACACTTCAGGCTGTGCCCCTTCTATGCCAGCAAGTCCTGTATTAACTAAGGCTGGTGTTACTTGGTTATCCTTACAATGGAGTAAGCCCTCAGGAACACCGTCAGATGAAGGAATTTCTTACATTTTAGAGATGGAGGAAGAAACTTCAGTAAGTATAAATATGTATTTTAAGTAGCATTTAAAACCTGTTTCAGGTGACATCAATCCTTAAAAGTAAATAGTGCCACAATAGTTAGATCCTTCCCTAGATCCTTTGAGACCTTGGGTTGATTATCGTTGAAGAGGAATTGGGAATGAGGAAGAACTCAGTCTTGTCGTTTCTTGATATGTAGGAGAGGGTTTTGTTTTTTATGTGTATTTGTATATATTTTGCCTAGAAACAGCATAGACTGCATTTTAAATATGTATGCTTTAGGTAAAATAAGGAGATCACCACAGCCTTTTAGCCTAAGCAGCTCTAAAAAATAAGGAAATAATATGTCCACCTTTTCCAGCTGTGTTCATACTCTGCTTTCCTTCACCCAACACTATATAGTGCCGCTAGAATCAGATTTCCAGTGGCTTGTCTTCTGTGAGCTAAAATGGAGCTAACATGAGTTAGCGTGTCTTCTATTAGTTCTACATAGTTTCATAGCTTTTCAGAGCTACTTTAAAGCAGTTTGAGTCAAAAATAGCATTGGTCCTCTCCCAGCTATATACCCAGGAGAATTGAAACACGTTCATACGGAAATTTGTACATGAACATTCATAGCATTATTCATAATAGCCAAAAAGTGAAAATAACTCAGATGTCCATTAATCAATGAATGGATAAACAAAGTGTGATATATCTATACAATGGAATATCATTGAGCCATATAAAGGAATGGAGTACTGACACATGTCATGACATGAATGAACCTTGAAAACATTATACTAAGTAAAAGAACCCAGTCACAAAATACCACATATTATGTGATTCCACTTATTATAGATATGGGCAAATCCATAGTGACAGAAAGTATATCAGTGGATGAGAAAGGAGGGGAAGTGACTGTTAACCAAAAAATAAAGTACAGGCTTCTTTGTAGAATTAGAAATTCAATGATGATTGCATAGCCTTGTGAATACACTATAAATGATTGAATTTCATACTTCAAAATGGGAATTTTACAGTATGTGAATTATATATCAACTTTTAAAAATAGCATTGGGAAAGTAGTGAGGCATTGTCCCTGGAGCTATAAATAGCAATCCAATATCTAAGTGACATGCTTACCTACCAGCATAGCCAACCATTTATTTATTTACTTAAACACAGGGCAAGTTAAATATGTTAAGTGGTTATAGTTCTGTTTAAGTCTTGCAACATCTGTCTAGAAGAGTCCATTAGTTTTAGCGATATGCTTACTCTTGGTGAAGTCACCATTGACTGACTTTACCCTCAAAACTAAGATCTTCTCTTAGTTACTGTATTTATGAAGAAAGAGTTCTCCATCCCTCTACAAGCATTCATTAGCATTTCTGGATCTGTCCATTCAAGATAGAAGTGTGAAGGTGAGTATTACACCTAACAGAGCATTAATCACCTTTTACACAGTAGAAGATGAAGAAGACCTGGGTCTTTTTACATGTTTGTTATTCCCCATATTTCTGCTGTCAGACATCTAAGAAAGGCTTATTTTCCCTTTCCAGGGATATGGTTTTAAGCCTAAATATGATGGAGAAGATCTTGCTTATACAGTAAAAAATCTCAGACGTAGTACAAAGTATAAATTTAAGGTAAGCATTGAACTTAAAAGATTGATTTGTTGTTCTTGTTGTTCCTGTTGTCTCAAAGCTAAGTACATACCTCGCTCCTTGGTTTTAAATCTAAAATAGTTTTGGCCTTGGAGTGCCTGGGTGGTTTTTAGTCAGTTGGGCATCCAAATCTTGATTTTGGCTCAAGTCATGATAATGGGGTTGTGAGATCAAGCCCTGCATCAGGCTCCTCGCACTGAGTATGGAGCATGCTTAGGATTCTCTCTCTCTCTACCTCTCCCCACTCATGGTCAGTTGCTCACTAACTCTCAAAAAAACATAAAAAGTTAAAAAGTTAAATTAAAATAGTTTCCATCTTTCTGATGAGCACTACTGCTTTACTTTCTTACTATGTAATATTGTTTGTCAAACTATAAATTCAAATCAATTTTAATGTTTTATGGGACTTTAAATTGTATAACTTGAGCAAACATCTAAAATGTGAATGTTAAACATTCAGAATGTGCTTTTTTTGTCAGCAATATCTGAAAAAGTAATGCTTTTATTTTCTAAGTACATTATATGAAATGGTGCACAAAATTTCATTTTGTCTCACTACTGGTAGTCACTTGATAAAGGTTATTTCTACCACTTTTATTCACTGTAAGGTTTTCTTTTTTCCCCTTCTAATAAGCATTTTCTAAATACTGTGCAAAATCTTGTTTTTTTGTCAAACTTTAACCTCCTGGTTTTAACACCCATCGATAATTCTTGCCTGAGTCAGTTATTACTGATTAATAGTGATTTTTTTAGTTTTATTATTCCTTCTACATTTATTATTTGGCATTGTACTATAAAGAAAAGCTTTCTTTTCTCATTTATGTTAGTATGAACTCATGAATTCCTGTTTACTGAGTGGGTTGTTTTTGTAACTATGATTATCACTTGTGAGATTCACAGTGTTTCAGATGTAGGAGCCCCTTCAGGCCGGCTTTCAGATCCTTTTAAAATGTGCCCCGCATCATTCTTTGAACTTTTCCTTTCTGGCACATGATATTCCAGTCTCATCTTGTACTTTCCCTTCTTCAGCCTTGGGATTGTTTTGTTTCTCAAGGCACTTGGTCCTTTCAGTGGATAATGATATTTAGAAGCCAAAATCTGGGAAGTAAGTATACTTATTGCTGTAACAATTTTGCTACTCCTGGACACCGTCTCAATGGACAGAGCTGTGAACTATATGTATGTTTGTGCACACACAAAATTTATATGCACAAACACACTTACATAAGTATTTCTATGTATACATCTATTTTTTTAAACCATGAGTTTACACCATGTACCTCCAATTTCAATCCAATACCACAGGTTAATTCTAGTTTTCTCCTATTTCTTATTTCTAGCTCCCTTCATCATCAAGAAATTTTGCCCGATTATGTTCATTATATTTAGTTTGTGGAACAAATTGCTCCCCTCCCATAAAGTTCTAGTTAGGGTGCTTGAGTTCCTACTAGGCAAATGCTGCTGCCTCCAGCCAACCCATCTACCTGTAGCACAAATACTTGCTTTGTGTAGCCCACCTGTTGGCCTTTAGAGTGAATTATTTCATATGTAAAGCAGAGAGACTCTACATGTCAATTATTGCTTGCTTGAGGCCTGGAGACTATACATATTGTTCTTGCTCACTTGAAGCAGTAGCAAGCTTTGAAAATTCATCTATGGTGATTCCTGAAATTCATTATCTTTCATTGTGTAGCATCCATTCTCAGGGTATTTTTAAGTCTGACTTAATTAGGGATATACATTGCTATTTCTTGGAGACTGTGCTTGAATTAGTTAATATACCAGTTAGTATAAGCCAGCCTACATTTTTGTGCCAGGGTTTTTCTAAAAATTCAACAGTTACTAGTTGATAAATTCAACATTTGAATTTTCCTCTCAGTGCTTTATTTAATCACATCATTTCAAATAAATGATAGACACCACTGTAAATTGTTTTCACTATTAAAAAGCAAAGAAATTTTATTATGTGAGAATGTCAGAAAAATTTTAATAATGAGAAATTTGATTATAGAGAGCATAATCATATTCATTATGCTTTGTCTTATATATCAAAGCTAATATATTTTAAAGCTTATGATAACACTGAGTTATTTTAATTTTTTCCAAATAGAGTTTTCATATTTTTACAAGATTTATAAAATATTTAAGAAGAAAGTAAGTAAATTGTACTTACTTTCCTCCTATGATGATGTTTGCTTTAGGAATGATTATTGTTATGATTATTCAGTAATGATTAGAAAATGATTAGCATTTTCTAAGGGGAAAATGTTAAGATCTTTATAATTTGGTAAGTTTATTAAAATTCTTAGAATTCTACTATCGGCCTAGGTGGCTCAGTTGGTTAAGCAACTGCCTTCGGCTCCGGTCATGATCCCAGAGACCCGGGATCAAGTCCCACATCGGGCTCCCTGCTCAGCAGGAAGCCTGCTTCTCCCTCCCTCACTCCCCCTGCTTGTGTTCCCTCTCTGGCTGTGTTTCTCTCTGTCAAATAAATAAAATCTTTAAAAAAAAAAAAAAAATTCTACTATCATGTTAACACCATGGTGTTATTTCCACATAGAGAAAAAAATGTTATATACACATATAGCAGTTAAACTTCTCATGATCCACTATTTTAAAAAATTACAGATTTTTATGTAAAATTGTTTTACTATGGCAGTCACATTCAAATTGCAGGGTATACAATCAGAATCTCCAAGGAGACAATAGGCTTTTCCAAAGAGTATCCCCAAGTAACTAGAGAGAGGATAGGAAAACAGTGTCTCTAAACAACCTCTTAACAAATCACTGGTTTATAGGAAGGGATTATATAAAAGCTTTTTAATAATAAATTTAAATAGTGATAAGAACCTAGAATAGTAGTTGCCCAAGTGTGATCACCAGATCGTTCTATCAGTATCACCTGGGAACTTGTTAAAAATGTAAATTTTCCAGCCCCCTCAGTTCTACTGAATCAAAAGTTCTGGGATAAGGCCTAGCGGTCTATGTTTCACTGACTCTCCAAGTGATTCTGAGGCTTTCTGAAGTTTGAGAACCATTGATCTAAAGGGAGAAAAAATACTAAGAAATAGAAAATGATTGTGTGAAGTCTTCTAGAAGCTCAGACATTTTGAATCTGCCTTGTGCTGGGTGCTGTCCTATTGCTGTCTTTCTTTCCTAGTTTGACATTGCAGACTCCTCTTCAAGCAAACCATATCAAAATAAAGTCTTAACACTAAAGAAATCTTAGAATACTAATCAAAAACAGCAAAATGTAATCCAGAAAGCAATGATTATATAGTATATTATTACTGTTTTTAAAGAAATAATGATATAATTAATTAACATAAAATTCTAATATAGCCAATTTACCATATGCCAGAGTTCTAGTTTCTTTTTTTTTTTTTTTTTTTAAGATTTCTATTGATTTGACAGAAACATAGCCAAGAGAGGGAACACAAGCAGGGGGACTGAGAGAGGGAGAAGCAGGCTTCCCGCCTAGCAGGCAGCCCGATGGGGGGCTCAATCCCCAGTCTGCAGGATCATGACCTGAGCTGAAGGCAGTGGCTTAACCAACTGAGCTATCCAGGTACCCCAGAGAGTTCTAGTTTCTACACTACAAACAATCCTAGGACACTGAAAATACTAAAACAAAATTGGAACAGTGAAAAAATTTTAAGGACAGAGAAAAATGAAAATAAAAATTTAAAGCATAAGAAAGCAGCCAAAATTCTTAACATCATTTAAAATTCAGAGTGGTTAACAAGCATACAGTGCTGATTCCATCAAATGGTTTATTGGAAGATGGGCTAAGACCCGTTATCCAAATTTAAAATGTTAATAATTATTATTAATAAAACATTTCTTATCATTAAAGGCTTCAGAAGCTAGTGGCCAGTCCCTATGACTCTGGGCCACTAAGAGGCTAATTTCCTATTTCCTAAAGTTCCTGAAAAATAGTTTTTTAAGCAGCAAGGCTTCTAAGGATCAAGTTTTGAGTACCTTGAGCTGAGAGCCCTTAAATACTCTCACTGCAGTTTGCTACTTATTTTTGAGGTCTTTTTACAGGTGGAGAGAAATCAGCCAGTTAGTATCTGGATCCATCAACTTCTCCTATCTTCCATCTTTGAAATTCACTTAATACACTTACATGTCAGCATCAATGACAGTACATAAACATGCTGCCTTCCTCCTCTTTATCTTGTTCAGTGTCATTTTATGATGTCTTCCTTTCTTCTTTGCCCTAATCTAAGTGTGCTCAAGATTAGTCCTAACTTTTTATGTCCCTTTCTCCCTTGCATACATCATCTCTTTGCCTTCTATCAGCTGTCGAATTTGTTCTGAAGAACACTAAATCTCCAAACCTGTTCTGTGCTGTTATCAAGCTATTCTTACTTTCTAATTACTTTCTAAGTTCTATTTTATACCTAGATTAATCTTTCTGAAATACAGCTTTCCCTTTAAAAAAGTTTTTTTTCTTAGTTCCATATAAGATTTTTTAAAATGCACTGCCTTTCATTTCTTACTTGAATTGGCTATCTCACAAGGATTACTTATTCCTCCGAGCAGAGCTCACTATTTACTTACTATTAATTTCTGCTCTGTACCCAGGACTTTCTGTTCTTTCTCTTATCTAGGCTTGCCCTTTTAACTGCTCTTTCCAATGAAGACCCCAATCACTTCTGTTCGCTTTTTCAAAAGCCTTTGTGAACCATTTTATGTCTTAGTAATCTTTCTCCTGTTGCCTAAATCTTTTGATATATGTCTTGCTTGTCTTCTGCATAAAGATTCTAAATCTTTTGAAGATAAAGACTTGTTGATAAAGAGCTGTTGAAGATTATAGATAAAGAACACCTGGAGTTCCTAGCCCAGTGGTCCTTCTGTGGTGGGGAATTGAATGAATGTTTTTGAATATTTGTAAAATTGTGGAGGTGGGGAGATAACTGTATTGGCTTCATAACCTTTAATACCTTTATGGCTAACTGAAGTAAAAGGAGGCAGTGCCAAAATATATAGTCTTAAAAATATAATTAGTGGAACTTTCTGGTTTTTAAGGAGGGGAGTCTGTCTTTAATAGTTTCTTCTAGCTTGGGGTTTAAGTAAATACTGTGTAACATACTGAGAAGTGTTTTGACCCTTTGTGGTCCCATTTCTAAAGCAGCAAGCAAAATCCACTGTAGTGCATGGGCAGACTGAGGAAGGCTGAGCAAAACTGAACAATTAAAGTGAATTTTCTTAGTTCTCATGGGCTGCATGATTTATTTGGGGGTAGATTTATTTAGATCCTTGTGTATATTATCATGTCATATCATAATGAAGCTTGTCTTGAGTCACCCATTCATACTATAATTGAGCATCTATTCTATAATGAAGCACTGTTCTAAACACTAAGAATACAGCTGTAATCAAAATAACTAATACTGTAGCTGGAAGAGTAGACAGTAAACAAGCAAATAGCAGATGGTGATAAGTGCTGTGTGGATTAATCAAATTAGGGCGAGGTGACAGAATGACTGGGTAGTTAAGGAAACATTTTTGGAAATGACACTTAAATCTGAATAACCAGAAGGAGTTAGCATGTCAAGAGCAGAAAGAACATTTTAGGTAGGGGAAATAACTGCTATTACAAAAGACCATAAAGTGGAGGTAGTCAGAGTTTGAATCACATACGGTGTTGTAGGCTGTAGGGAGCTTAGATTTTATTTTGAGTAAAATGAGTAGCTGTTGGAAGGTTCTAAGCTAAGAAGTAATAAAGTCCCTTTGGCAATTGTGTAGCAAATAGATAGGATTGAGAAAAGGAATGGAAGTAGGAAACTAGTATTGTACTGTAATCTTTCCAAAAAGATAGAATAAAAAAAGCCTAAAAGACTAAGGTGGTAGTAGGAGCAGAAAACAGAAAAGTAGAGGTAGAGTTGACAGGATTTGCTAATAGATTTAAGTTGTAGGTTTAGAGAAGGAAGAATCAAGGATGTCTCTTAGATTTTTGACCTGAGCAGCTAGATAAATAAGGGTAATTCTTTTTGCTGATGAGGAGGAGCAAAGACGGAGCAGGTTTAGAAAAAAAGATCATATCAGGAGCTTTAAGTTCAGTTGAAGAGATAAGGTAAAAATATATATTGAATTTCTAAAGTCAAATATAAAAATACTTAGATATGAATCATGTTTATTGCTGTGCCACTTAATAGCTTAAAAAAAACAAGCATTTATTTTCTCACAAGGTCTGTGGGTCAGGAATTCAGGACCAGCCTAGAGCTGAGTGGTTCTTATGCAGGGCTTATGTGAGGTTATAGTCAAGATGCCAACTAGGGCTCTGGTCATCTGAAGGCTTGACTGGGGCTGAACTATTTGCTCCCAAGTTTATTCAAGTGGTTGTTAGCCCTCCGTTCCTCTCTAACTTTCCGTCAGAAGCCTCAGTTCCTCACCAAATGTTTCTCTGTAGGGAAGCTACACACTCTCATTTCTGTTACATTGTATTGGGAACGTGTTATTAAGAACAATTCAAAGGTGAAAGGAATTTGCCTTTATCTGAATAAAGGAAATTCAAAGAATTTGTGGACATCTTTTTAAAACCCAAAGAATAGTAGAAGAAAAAGTAAATCAAGCCCAAAGCCTATCAAGTATCATCAGATTATACCTTATTCATGTGATGATTCTTGGTTAGTATCAAAATGTTAGACTTTAAATTTATATTCCCAGAACTGACTCTAAAAGGGGATTATACCTAAATATTCTTCATATATGCTGAGTCCCTGTCGAAGACAAGCAATTCTCACATAAACAAATCCATCACAATCTGAAAACTGAGCTTATTTGTGATCTTTGTCCATTAAGCTATTATCATTAGGAATCAAGTATTTATTGTTTTATGACTTTGGTTATTTTATGTCACAGGTTATTGCTTACAACTCAGAAGGTAAAAGTAATCCAAGTGAAGTAGTAGAATTTACTACATGCCCTGATAAACCCGGAGTACCTGTGAAGCCCTCAGTTAAAGGAAAGATACATTCACACAGTTTTAAAATAACTTGGGGTAAGATATGCATATTTGTATATCATTACTTTTATATTTGATTAAAATGATTTGAATATTAAGATAATCCTTCAGATAGTTGGATAAATTTGTTAGCTCAAGCAAGTTCAATAGGAAATGTAAGAATCATTCATTGTTTGAGGATCTTTTTTGTGGAAAACTTTGGACTCAGAAATACAGAGTTCATATTACAGGAAGAACTTGGGATCTGTGGTAAAACATGAGCAGAGGTAGTACTGTGAAATGAATGATTACTGAAATTAGAGCTAAAGTCACTTGGGTCATCGTAGCTCTCATGAAAAATGAAAATCACTTTTATTCATTTAAAACAAGCATTTGTTGGGGTGCCTGTTTGGCTCACTCAGAAGAGCATGCAGCTTTTGATCTCACAGGGTCATGAATTCAAGCCCCCCAGTTGGGTGTATAGATTGCTTAAATAAAATAAAACTTGAAAAAAAAATAATACAACATTTATTGAACATCTGTTTATACACTACTTGAAATGTTGGTATTAAAACATCACAGGCGATTCTTTTGATTTTTTAAACAGTCTTAGGTTTTCGTTAGTATTCTGTTGATTAGGATTTCTGTCACTGTTTAATTGTATGTACTTTGCCTAATACCACTTTTACTACTTTGGATAGACCCACCAAAAGACAATGGAGGTGCAGCCATCAATAAATATGTAGTGGAGATGGCAGAAGGTTCTAATGGTAAGAATAACTATTAAAAATTAATAGATTTATGGAGCACGTGGGTGGCTTAGTCGTTAAGCATCTGCCTTCAGGTCAGGTCATGATCCCGGAGTCCCAGGATCGGGCCCCACATCGGGCTCCCTGCTTGGCAGAAAGCCTATTTCTCCCTCTTTCATGCCCCCTGCTTGTGTTCCCTCTCTAGCTGTATTTCTGTCAAATAAATAAATAAAATCTTAAAAAAAAAAATTAATAGATATATCCTAGCCTGCCTTTGCTTTTCATGACTTTACATTTTATGTGATATCTTTTCTTTGACTTTTTATTTTTTTCCTTTGTTTATAGCAGTTAGTATTTTGCCTGTTATGATCTACTTTAAATTATAATCTCTAAGACTACTGTACACCTATATTATTAAATTTATATTTACATTTTATTTCCTTTCTCATTTGTTTGCATTGCTCAGTTCCAGTATATCTAAACTAAAGTCTTCCGAAGGTTTATTCGATTAGATTTACAACCAGACATATCAGCGAAAAATTATCTTGTAAAATTTAACTTGTGTTTTACTAGTTTTAGTAATATTCTCTGCACCTCGTGAACTTTATTTTGGAATCACACATTTAACAGTCTTTATGCAATGAACTGTTTCCTGCAAAATAATAAGAATGTCTTTTAATTAAGGCTAAACTTCCTATGGTATTTGTTCTTTTATTCTTTATGTGTTATAATGTTATTACTGGACCAGTAAACACATTTAAAATGCTTAATTATAAGCAAATTATGAACATAAGCCAAAGTTTGTACAGAGTTACAGAGATATATCATTTCAACAAAGCCATGCAGATTTGTCTAGGAAGCTATAACATAAAATTAGATCATCTCCAGGAAACTCAAAACAAGCTTAAATTGTTTCTGGTGAATTACATAAACACTTACTTAGTCAAGCTAGGATACCTGCTGTGTCTGTGATACCAGAACATTAAACATTACCTTGGCACTGATTGAACATCATTCTTCACCTTACAGGAAACAAATGGGATATGATATACAGTGGAGCTACTAGAGAACATCTTTGCGATCGACTGAATCCAGGTTGTTTCTATCGTTTACGAGTTTACTGCATCAGCGATGGAGGACAGAGTGCGGTAATACTTACATGTAGATTCTTTTTTCAAGTTTGGGTCAAATAAGATGGGATCACCAGATGCCACCTCAAAATTTGAAATGTATCCAAAGTAATTTCTGTAACCCAGGTGATTAATTTCATAATAGCATTTGGTTAATAATCCATATTAAATGAATATGTTTTGTCTGGTTGGTGTTTAGCTTTGGAAAAACAAATACAAAAATGTTGAAGAAAAATTTATAAAGATAAATTTTAGGATGATGTTCAATAAGCATACCTAACAGAGATAGAAATAATTATAGTCAGATTGCTTTATAAATTATGTGTATCAAGATGAACCATAAAATATCATTTACAGATTTAAACACAGATTCTAATATTTACTTATGGCAGAAAAGTTGGTAGCTATTATTAGAGATCCACTAACCAAAATGAACTCAGTGTGCCATTGATTATATATGAGATATTTGTAATGTTCTGAAGAGGTATGTTTTTTAATAGGAGTGACCTTTTTTTTAATGAATTTAACCAAGAATGGGTTCGTGGAGCATTAAGAACTGTTAAACTGGGTGTGGGGCATAATTGAATCTTGGAACACTGAAAAAATAAATTATTATTAAAAAATAAATTCTGAATTTATCATTTACAAAAAAAGAACTGTTACCCTTTTTCAAATGGAATTTATTGCAATAAAGGTACCTCTTTTTTTGAAGGTACCTTTGTGTTGAAAATATAAGTCTTATAAACTGAGTGCAAGTCCTGCCCACAGGCTTGGGATCCAGTTGCTTCGTTTTATCTAATAAAATTTTCTGGATTGCAAAGAACATATCCACTGTACCCTGAAAAAAGCCTCTAATTTTCTGATTCAGCATTAAAACATTCTATATACGATACCTTTCCGAATAAGGTGATGATCAAAAATTTTATTTATGCTTAGAAAGAGAATTAAAACAGTACAGATAAGGAATATGGCAGTGTGTGTCAGTATTTTTAAGAGAAGTCTTTTAAAATTTAATATATATATTTTTAAATAGCATAGAAGCTAAAATAATACCAAATACCTGGAGATACCAGATAACTTCAAAAAGGTTACCTAATATTTTAATTATTTTTAGGAGGAAAGGAAGATAGGAAAGGTTATATATACATGTTAGTAGTTAGGTTAAAAATACAGTAAAGTAACCAAAACAGTCTAAACCTCCTGAAAACATGCCAAACAGTATTTACAGAATGTTAAAGCATCCTTCTTTAGAAGAGATTTGTGAATCCATTTGGACAGAATCAAAAGTAATATCCATTAGGATGTGTTGAAGGTTGTTTTGTTGTTGTTTAATTATGGAAAGACAAAAAGGAAGAGTTTTGGGGGGTTTTTTTTCTGGTAACTTTCTTTGTATATAGTAATCATGTAGTATGTGTCTTTGTCTCTGTAAAATGGTTTAATTGTGTTCTTATTTTATTTAGAACTTTATTTCTTTTCAGTTGAAAGTTAAGTAGAATTTCAAATTATTGGTGCAGTCTTTGTGTTCATGTTATTTTCCTTTAACAAAAGCAGTCTGACTATTTGGTTGGGGCATCTTTGTTTTGTTAACTGCTTTTGTTTTGGCAGGTATCTGAATCTTTACTTGTGCAGACTCCAGCTGTGCCTCCTGGCCCATGCCTCCCTCCCAGATTACAGGGTAGACCCAAAGCAAAAGAAATACAGTTACGATGGGGTAATTAACATTTTGGTAATAAATTTTTATTAACTTAGTACTGAATATAGTCCTTTTGTTAAACTACATAAATCTTTCCACCTTTAGGACCCCCTCTGGTCAATGGTGGATCACCCATTTTCTGCTATGGTGTAGAAATGTCTCCTATAGAAAAAGATGAACCAAGAGAAGTTTACCAAGGTTCTGAAGTAGAATGTACAGTGAGCAACCTTCTTCCTGGAAAGACTTACAGCTTCAGACTTCACGCAGCTAACAAAATGGGGGTAGGAAGATTGCTGATTGAATTATAAACACAGTGGTATTTCACATAACATATATAATTGCACCCATTAGTTAAACATTTTACTTTCAACATGTGATTCCAAAGTTTACGGTTGTTTTTTGTTTTGGTTTTTCTGAGTTTTTAAGATTTATTTTTTATTTTAGAGAGTAGGGAGAGAACACATAGGGGAAGAGGCAGAGGGAGATGGAGAGTGGGGGAGGGCAGAGGGAGAAGGACAAAGAGAGCATGCTGAGCGCAGAGCTTGGTCCCAGCACCCTGAGATCATGACCTGAGCCAAAATCATGAGTTGGCCACTTTACCAACTGAGCCACCCAGGTGCCCCAAATTTTAGTTTTTAATAAGCCTGTATCAATAAATGAGAGAGAGGTCAGAGTATATGATAACTTAATTGTTCTACAATCTCAGTATTTTCAAACCCCACTTATAATTGGTGACACTCTGGACTTTAGCTGGGCTGAAGTTTGCCTTTCAAGTGATGCTAGTAGTTTTACTTTATTAGTAAGTTTAAGAGTAAAAACAACATGATGAGATGAAATACTTAAAACATTCTGACTGGTTATATGCAGCATTTACTTTCGGGGGTTTTTACCGAAGGGAAGGAAAAAACATTATTTTAAGCATTTCTGGTTTTATGAGACTTTTAAAAGTATTATTTGTGTATCTGTACAACTCCATAAAATGGACAAAATAGGTGAGATCTCCATTTTACAGCTAAGGAGGCTAGGGCTCAGAAAAGCTAAATATTTTGCCCACAGTCACACAAACAAGAAGTGGCAGAGATAAGCCATAGACTTAGGGCTGTCAGGCTCTAGAGCCAAAGCCCTTTTCACTCAACCGGGATGTATTCTTATCTCTGCATTAAAGCAGGTTCTCTAAGGACAAAGCAATAGTTTCTTGCCTCAATTGAGTAATATTCTATTTCCTTATTCTATAATTAGAGTTTCACAGAATTAAACTGACAAGTCTCTCCTCTCCCATTATTTCGTATTTTAGTGAACTATATTTTATTCCCATTCTCCAACTGAGTTCAGTATCTGTATCTGTAAACTTATTTTAAAATTTCTTACGTCAGTACATTGTTGACAGTTCTAACATAACTCACTGTTTCCTGTTTGAAGTCATCATCTTGTCAGCCTCGACAAGGCTACAATATGCTGGGAGAGCATCTTTAATACTAGTGTTCTTAATCTGTATTTTCAGGATTCTGATAATTTGTCAAAATCATCTTAAATAAATATTTATTGTCTGTATTTTCAGAGAATATACACTTTAAACTCTTTTTAAAACTATTCTAAATTTTGGGGCACCTGGGTGGCTCAGGTAGTTTAGCATTTGCCTTTGGCTCAGGTCATGATCCCAGAGTCCTGGGATCGAGCCTCACATCGGGCTCCCTGCTTAGCGGAGAGCCTGCTTCCTCCTCTACTTCTGCTGTTTCCCCTGCTGTGCTCGCTCACACACACGCATGCTCTCTCAAAAAATTAAATCTTAAAAGAAAAATGCTATTCTAAATTTTATGATATAATTTATGCTTACAGTCTCCCATACCGTTAATTAGCATCCTTATCTTCACTCCTCATACAATTTCTTCCGACTCATTCCATATACCTAATTCCCTAATACCCTGCCCTTCTTACAGAAACAGTTCATGAAGGAAAAAGGAGCAAGAGAAGAAAACACAGTAAATATTAAAACTTAAAAACACCCCACAGTGATTTCCATGATCATTAAATCTTTTTATTTTCTGTGAATGCTTTTAGAGTTATGACCAATTAGTCTTGAAGAAGAGGGATAATGCACTTATTTATTTATGTGAATATATATGGAGAGCTGTGCAGTCAATGGGTAAAAAATGAAAACACTGGCTGTATTTGTTTTTCTAGTTTGGACCATTTTCAGAAAAATGTGATATTACTACAGCCCCTGGACCGCCAGATCAATGCAAGCCGCCTCAAGTTACATGCAGATCTGCAACTTGTGCACAAGTAAATTGGGAGGTATTGTCATTCTCATTGACTTACTTTAAATGATTAGAATAGTTTATATAAAAGAATAGAGATCCTCTTTATTTCACTTCCTAAATTATGCAAACAATAAGTCCTGTGAAATTTGGGTGTAACAAGTGAATTTTTTTTCTTGTTAGAGCATTTAAGTAAGGTATATATGCATTACAAGTATATAGTTTCTTGTTCATGATGTGCTTTGTATTTTTTTCAAAGGCTTTGTCTCATTACTAAGATATTTAGCCACTGGTGAGTTTAATGTTAAGAACAAACATTCGTACATATCAGTATAATACTATTTCTTTTATATTTATTATCTCCACTGTGTCTATTATGTATAGTAATCATCACTAATGATAATTCTATTTTCAGTTTCCTTTGAAATTAACAAAGAAAATATCCTTACATGATTTAACATTTATATTACTTAATAGAATTATTTTGAAGTATATTTACATTAAAATTCTCTTTCTGAAGTGATTCAGTTATACTTTTACTTCTAATTGAAAACAAAGTTATATTTTTTGACCAATCTTACATTCAGGTTACCTTAATGAATAAAAATGTAATATTAAACCGTTTTAATTCTACTTAAACATTTTAAAGAAATTCAAAAGCAGTTTGGCTTTTGATGTACCTCAGGCAAAGAACAGTTTTGCCCAAAAACCATTTAATCGATGTCAGGACTTAAGAGCTTTTCCCCTTCTTAATTTCAAGGTCCCTTTGAGTAATGGAACTGACGTTACTGAATATCGATTGGAATGGGGAGGCGTGGAAGGAAGTATGCAGATGTGTTACTGTGGGCCTGGTCTCAGTTATGAATTAAAAGGACTTTCACCAGCAACTACCTATTATTGCAGAGTCCAGGTAAACGTGGTCAGGGCCTTGCTACTCTAGCCAGAGTTTTGTGTTCTGTTAGCATTTTGTTGGTCATGTTTTTGTTAACTCATAGGCTTTGTTAATTTGTAGGCTTTGAGTACTGCGGGCGCAGGCCCTTTCAGTGAAGTAGTAGCCTGTGTGACTCCACCATCAGTTCCTGCTATTGTGACTTGTCTTCATGAAATAAATGATGATGATATAGAAAATCCCCATTATTCACCTTCTACATGCCTTGCAATAAGCTGGGAAAAGCCTTGTGACCATGGTTCAGAAATCCTTGCCTACAGCATAGACTTGGGAGATAAACAGCCCTTGGCAGTTGGAAAGGTTACAAGCTATATTATAGACAATTTGCAACCAGATACAACATACAGGTACACTCTACAAACTATGTTAATTTTTGCCTAAATCAGAGAGAAGCTTTAAATAGAATAATCATAAATTGATTTTTTTTTTCTTAATGTGGCACTTAGAATACGAATTCAAGCCTTGAATAACCTTGGAGCTGGTCCTTTCAGCCACATGATAAAATTAAAAACTAAGCCCCTCCCTCCTGATCCACCTCGTCTGGAATGTGTTGCCTTTAGCCACCAGAACCTTAAGCTGAAATGGGGAGAAGGAACCCCAAAAACACTGTCAACAGATTCTATTCAGTACCACCTTCAGATGGAGGATAAGAATGGAAGGTAGGTGTTCTTAATTGCTTCTTTATATAGTTTCTTAGGTCTTAAGTATATAAATTTTAATAAACAGAATATTCAATAATGGAATATTCATGGTACTTGTACATAAGTATTCTCAGAAGTACTTACACATTTAAAATAACATACGGAGTTAAACATACTCTATCACCAGTAAGAGCATTATGCAGAGCAAACAGTATTGATCATTTTCTGAAATCTGTGCCTCTATGAATATTAGCTTTTGCTGTTGGCAGAATTTTATGTTCGCTTTGTAAAGCTTTATCTCTAGAAGGAGGTTCTTTGCCTTGCTACAGATTTTTGGTATAGCCATTTATCTTTAGTACATGTTGTTATCATTGAGTGAATTCTGTAAATTATTTTTATCCCCTTTGTAGCATTTATATTTGGGGTGATGCAAGAAGGTTTACTTGAAATGGGTCTAATTTTTGTTTGATTGAAATGTAATAGAATAAAGATTCCATTAAATATATTTAGATTATACTAATAAGCTAGAACATTAAACTGAATTAACATTTAGCTATCATCTGGAGAACTGTAAGGTACTAGCTGTGGAAAATAAAGAAATTAAAACCTTCTATGATATTATAGGTTTACTATCTAAATTTAATAAATCAATATAATAATACCTTTAGTTACACTCTTTTCCTTTGATTTTTCACAACTATTTACATTTGCTGTGGGATAGTGTCTGAATGCTATTTCACCTGTTTCCTGACCACAGGTTTTGCCATTGTTCAGCTTTTTCAGTAGTGGTTGAAACTCTTTTTCCCTATCCTTTAAAAAGGGGTGGGGGGGGAGGGCGCCTGGATGGCTCAGTTGGCTAAGCGACTGCCTTCGGTTCAGGTCGTGATCCTGGAGACCTGAAATCAAGCCCCACGTTGGGCTCCCTGCTTGGTGGGAGGCCTGCTTCTCCCACTCCCATTCCCCTCTCTCGCTTGTGTTCCCTCTCTCTCTGTATTTCTCTCTGTCAAATAAATAAATAAAATCTTTTTAAAAAGGGAGGGGGGAATTAAAAAGGTAAGGCTTATCTAATTACTGCTTCTTGGAAGCTATTACTTCAGGTCATTAACTATTTTTTTCATTTTTAATCTGACTACAGTTTTCAGACTTAGAACTATGTGAGCATTCATTCCATTACTCATTCCGCAATTTCCAAAACCTGTAAAATAGCCAATCAAAAATACTGGGGAATATTGAACTCTTATGAGTGACATATATGATGTCACACTTTCCATTGAAGAGTTCAGGTGGATAATTTATGGCAAATTATACATTCTTTCATACTGCTATGTAAATCTCTAGAAGACATCACCAAATCAGCTAAAATTATGCCCAGAAATTGAGGGTTCTCTTTTTTATATAAGAAATTGTATGCCTAAGACTCTAAAGAAAATTGTGGTATTCTCAGTATCCTTAAAAATGTAAGAACATCAGGGTGCCAGGGTGGCTCAGTGCATTAAGTGGCTGCCTTCGGCTCAGGTCATAATCCTAGAGTCCTGGGATCGAGGTCATAATCCTAGAGTCCTGGGATCGAGCCCTGGGATCAAGCCCTACATCTCTCAGCAGAGAGCCTGTTTCTCCCTCTCCCTCTGCCTGCCGCTCTGCCTACTTGTTCTATCTCTCTGTCAAATACATAAAATCTTTTAAGGAAAAAAAAATGTAAGGACATTAAAAGATAGCAGTCATAAACAAAGCTGTACCAGAAGCCTGAAAAGTTACTATGATTGAACACAAAATTTAGCAATAATTTTTTAGGAAACCATGTCAAATTAGGAAATTTACCCAATCCTGTGATTTTCATCATCTAATGAAAAAAATAAAGGTTGATTTGGAGTGACAAAGCATTCCTGGCATTAAATTCTAGGAGTAACTTATATTGCTAAGCCCCAACCATACTTTTCTAATAGTTTTTTAATATTTTCATAAGGTAAAGTTTATTTTTAATAAGAGTTCTTTCCATTTTAGGTTTGTATCCTTATACAGAGGTCCATGTCATACATACAAAGTACAAAGACTTAATGAGTCAACATCCTATAAATTCTGTATTCAAGCTTGTAATGAAGCAGGGGAAGGTCCTCTCTCCCAAGAATATATTTTTACTACTCCAAAATCTGTCCCAGCTGCCTTGAAAGGTAAGTTATACATCTTACGTTATTTTCTTCATTAATATTAAATGTTTCCTCACAAATAGCTTTATGTGCTGTTATTATAATGTATCACCCATCATATGTACATTTAAATTATAAAAAAGAAATTACATAGACAAGCCCACCTACTGAGAGCTCCACTCAATAATAAAAGCTATTTTATCAGGGGCTCCTTGGTGGCTCAGTCGTTAAGCATCTGCCTTCAGCTTAGGTCATGATCTCAGAGTCCCAGAATCAAGCCCTGCATCAGGCTCCCTTCTTTGTGGGAACCCTGCTTCTCCCCTTTCACTCACCCTGCTTGTGTTCCTTCTCTAGCTGTGTTTCTCTCTGTCAAATAAATAAAATCTTAAAAAAAAAAAAAAAAAGATATTTTATCTAGCACATTGGTACTCAGACAAGTATTGGATTTTGTCACTAATCTTTTTAATTAATCTAATATAAAAATACTAAATTGAATAGATAATGCTGGCTTTCTAATAGAGTCATTCGCTGCTCCTGCTATTGTTAAAGAAAAAAATCATAAGCTTGAATTGTTTTGAGTTGTTAATACTTCATTCAGATTTCAGGGAGAAAGCCAGGTTGTCTGTTCAGGAAAACATAAATACTATCTTAGTTAACTTGAATTTTTTAATCAAATTCGCACACACATTCATACATTTTTATATACAGATATCTTTAAAATTAATTTTAGAGAGGTTCTTATTTTAAAGTGACCCTGGCAAGGATTGCACTTCATATATTTAGCCAAAATCACTAACATTCCTCACACTGAGGACAAATCACAGAGACTTCTATCTAGTAAAGTGTCCTGGATCATGTACTTGAATATGTCATTTGTTAAAGAGATCCACAAGTTAACAGGACTGTTCTTGAATATCTTTCTAATGTTAATGGAGTTTTACTGAGCCCTTTTTCTGTTCTGTCATCCAGTTTAATGTCACTTAGCCTTATGAATATTGCTGATTTTAACCCTTTGTACCCCACTATTAAGTGAAGCAGATTTATATCCAGCAACAAGGGGTATTTTTCAACTTATTTTTCAATTTAGGAGATTCTTAAGTTACAAAATTCATATTCTAGGTGTGCTCTTAGAAGCACTGTTATTGTTTTAGAACTGAGATAACCCCTCTATTAGCTTTTTTTAACCCAATGAAAACAGTGCTTACCTTGACAGATCTTTTAATGAGCCTGGCCGTTGTAGTACCTGTAGATTATATGGCCTGTAGATAATAAGAGTTAACCATTAAGCATGTCTCTGCAAATTTCAAAAATTCAGGTATATAACTGAGTTTTAAAGGTTTGTTGAAACAAGTGTCTGTGTGATGTACCAAGCTAAATATCAAGAAGAGCAGATTTTATTTGTATTTGTTCTCTACAGCCCCCAAAATAGAGAAAATAAATGACCACATTTGTGAAATTACATGGGAATGTTTACAGCCAATGAAAGGTGATCCAGTTATTTACAGTCTTCAAGTTATGTTGGGAAAAGATTCAGACTTTAAACAGGTATGTGAAAAGATGTAATTCTGTGGATACTTATCTTTCTCATTTTTATGTGCTTGTAATGCAAGATTCAACTATCTTTATCTTCCTAACTCAAAAACATTTATTCAGTACTTACTATATTCCAAAGATAATGACTACGCAGTGTCTCGGGATTCAAAATCTTTTATGTATGAACTATATATTTAATAGATTGTTCATTCATTTGACAAGAATTATTAAATCATGTGTCAGGCACTCAGGATATGTAACACTGAACAAAAGGTTCCTGCCTCTGTGGCACTTATATTCAGGAGAAAAAGATACTAAAAGCAAATAAATACATTACTATATCATATGGTAGTGATAAGTACAGCAGAGATAAATAAAACTGGGTAAAAGGAAAAGGCAGTCTTGAGAGGAGAAAAAGCTAGTGCTGTTTCATACAGGGCAGTCAGGTGACGATGAGAGACCCAAAGGAAGTGAATATGGGGAGAGAACAGTATTCCAAGAAAAGGAAGCAGTAGATGCAAAGGCCCTGAGGTAGGACCATGCTTGGTTAAATTTAATGAACAACAAGGAGACCAGTATAGGATTGTGTGAGCAATGGGAAAAACAATAGATGAAGTCGAGTGAGTAGTTAATGGTAAAGAGGATCTGTGAGTGGTAATGAAGGTCATGTAGGGCATTATAGGCCACACTGTGACTTTTTTACTCCATGCAAAATGAGAAACCAGTAGCGGATTTGACCAGAGCAGTCAGAGGATCAGACACAAGGTCATTTTGGCTAGAATGGGACGCAGGTAGAAGTAGAGAACATGAAGGAGGCTTTAACAATAATAGTAATGATCATAATTATAAGATAGTGTTGTAAATACGATAATAGTCATTATGGAAGTCTTACAGAAGTGTCACCTACCTGGCCGAAAAATTTCAGAGACAGCGTTCCGATAGAGGGTGAATAGCAGTGAGATGAAGTGGGCAGCTACCAGTGTTCACTGTATCTTTTATAAAGAAGTCGTTTTTATGCAGCTCAAAAGCCTAATTTCTATAAGCATTTTATCTGATTTTATCTCCCTTTTTTCTCTCAATCTTTTTGATTTTTATTTTAAGTGCTTTTTATTTGAGCAAGTTACCTTGTATTTTCTTTTCCCACTAGGAAATTAGTCATTCATCTGTTTTATTTCAGTCTCATGCTGGCATAGCTATTAATAATAGAATAGTTTTCAATATAATTTTTTCTCTCAAGTTTTGTTAAGTATGAAAGTGTTGCTTTCTTTTTTTTTTTTTTTTTTAGATTGTATTTATTTGTCAGAGAGAGCACAAGCAAGGGGAGCAGCAGGCTCCCCACTGATCAAGGAACCCAATGTGGGACTCGATCTCAGGACTCTGGGGTCATGACCTGCACCAAAGGCAGTTGCTTAACTGACTGAGCTACCCAGGCGTCCCTGGAAGTGTTATTTTTTAAGTGAAATTACAAAAAGCCCCAAAGAATCAGATTAAATTTGGCATGTGATTGTTTTTCTTTATTAAGCCATCTGCAAATTGACATAATCAGATTTGAATATAATTTACAGATAAGCATGTTTCCTTCCAAGGAGGAAGCAAAATTAATATTTAAAAAATGTAATTTTATTACATGTTGAGAGGAAATAGGGACCCCACATTTGAGTAGTGTATGAATTTTAATAAACATATCACTACATGAAACAGCAGTGCTAATTCTGATTTAACTTAAAAGCTAAATTAACCCTGTCATCACTTTCACTTAAGATTGTAAGCATGCCATAAAACTTAAAATATTGATTTCCTTAGAACCTCATATAGTATATCATCTAAATCTCTCAAATGTTTATAAAATTTTACAATTTATTGGCAAGTTACACTCCAAAAGTTTGGAGGTTGTTTTTTTAAGAGTTTGGTTTCATTCAGGAATTTAATATTTTACTTAATTTATTTAATACTCAGCACACATGTTGTAAATACCATGTATAAAGAATTATACATGGGGGGCTATAATATTAATAGGTTACTGTTCAGATTTCAAAAAGTTGTTTAGAATTTAACATGCAGATATTTTATAATCGTGACATTTTACATTGCCAAAAGGTCATAATAAAGATAAAATCTACTTTATAAAATGAATGATTTATTCCAGCTAGTCTTCGGAATATTTTCTAAAAAGAGTGCCATTTAAGTGAGGGCAGGTGGAGGGGAACATGGTCGTACTGGTGAGCTTAGAAGGAGCCATGAACTCTGAAATGTGACTTGAGTATGACTCAAGAATGGAGTGTGTAGTTAAAGAGACCAAGTCCTGTGGTCTTAGCAGTAGGAATGGCTGATGTTTTTAAGAAGCGATTAGTTCTTACAAATTGGTAGCTGAGTTTCCCAACTCCCCTGTAAAAACCTGTTTAACCTAAAATGTTGCTGGAATTAGGGATATGGAAACAAATTCCCCTGACAGCCGCAAGTACTTACAACCCTGGGCCAAACTTGGAGGGGCATAGAAGGGAAAAATAGAAACAAATTGATTTCTTTGTATTCTTACCTTTCTTTGTCCCTATTGATCAGTTTTGAGAAAATTCTTTGCTGCTTTCTCACCACCCCATGCCCCATTCTGTAGAACCTCACCTAAAATTGCCCACATTCTCTAAAATCGCTCTCTCCCTTTGATTCTTGCCTCCCTATCTGACACATCATAGCTCCCATATACAAAGTATAGCTGACCTTATTGGCATTAGGAGAAAGACTATTTGCATGGAAAAATTTATACCAAAGGTAAGCATCTACTGGTTCAGTAATCCCCTCAGGGAAGTGTATAAATTTTTAAAAGCAAGTGCTTTTTTACCAAAATATTATTTCAAGTAGTATAACAAGGTGAAGTAAAAATATTGAGAAACAGTAAAGTCATTATCAAAGCAGATCATCCCCATCTGGGAGTCTGTACCTAGGCACTTCTGTGTCACGGCTCATTATGTTGCAAGTACCAAAAAAACCCCAACTCAGACTAGCACAATTGAGTGTAAGGAGAAGCCTGAAGGGGTAAGCATGCTTCAGGATTGCTTGATTCAGAAACTCAGTGAAGTCATCTAGGGCATCGTTTTTCTCAACAGTCTTCAATGACTGCCCTTAGCCAGGAGGACCTTATTCTCCTCGTTCACATTCAGGGAGGCGAAAGCCCTTAAATTACAAAGCCATCCTGGAACCAGTGACTGTTTCAGGATTTAAGCCAACCAGAGCAGAGGCTTCTCTGCAGTATAATCATGAGGCAGGCTTCTCCAAGTACAAGGATTGGGTAAGGGAGAGTTTGATACCCTATCAAAAATCAGTACTGTTGGCAGTGTCCAAGAATGGGTACTGGGACAGTAGCTTGTTGGATTCTATACAACTTTTTTTCCCTAAAACTTATGAACCTTAGATTCCAAAAACAGTACCCGTTTGAGAGGCCTGCAGCCCTAAGGAACCTGAATGTCTAAGAAGAGGACCCATGATTTCTTTTCTTTCTTTTCAAGTTCTAAGTGGTACTTATGCACAATAAACCTAAGAACTGGTCTAAATTCCAAGTTCACTTATAACTTCCTCAGCAATAATAGAGAAGAATGGTATAGACAAGAGCTATGTGGCTATTTGTCTATATTCCATTGTTTTCAGGGTTTTTTACTGGGTATTTGCTTCATGTATTAATCACTACAAAATAAGTATTTGCAATAATATCTTCATAAATTACAGAAAGAGGGTATATGACCATATGTGCCAAATTATGTACATATATATGACTACATATGCCATACTATATATATGACAAGATATGCCTTCCTATAGATTATAATGAATAATTATTTTTTAATGTAATCAAGTGCAAAATAAACCTTAAGGAGAGGTATAAACAAGTCTGCACTTAGTCTAAAAGTAACATATTGTTAAAATCATTCTTATACTAACTGCTATAAAATATTGTGCATATTACTCTGTATAAAATCTGGTTGTGGGTGTGAAACAGATACAGAAAGTAGAAATAGTTAAACGGAATTTGTTCCTTTGTAATGACAACTTCGAAAGTGGTTATCTTTGATAGTAAACATGATTACTTATCCTTAAAAGATAAAAAAGGACTATTTTGCATTTTTGTATGAGTACATGGTAAATTAATCTAGCCAACCAAATAGGTTCCTAGAATGTGTGTGTGGATATGGAGAGAGATAAATAGATAAGATACTGGTTTCATTTTTATTGGATCCTCTTCGACATTTGTTATTTTTTTCATGCTGTGACATATTCACAAAGCTAAAATAAGGACGAGGTACTTGGGTGGCTGGCTCAGTTGGTTAAGCATCTGCCTTCTGCTCAAGTCATGATCCCAAGGTCCTGGAATTGAGCCCAGTGTCAGGCTCTGTGCTCAATGAGGAGTCTGCTTTTCTTCTCCCTCTGCCCCTCCCCCTGCTCATGCTCTCTCTTTCTCTCAAATAAATACAATCTTTTAAAAAAAAAAAAAAAAAAAACTAAAATAAGGATAAATACCAGTCTATAAAAATCTAAACTTTAAAATTTTCTTATAAAATGCTGTTGCAGTTGGCATACCATTTCAAAGTTCTTAGCCATCTAAATATGCACAAACTTGACGAGCTTAAGTTTATAGTCTGCATTTCTCTATTAAAATGCAAAATGAAAACTGTCATCGCTCATCTGCCTTTTTCTTAACTGTAAATCTGCATTAATTAGTATTTGCCATAGCTGCCTATAAATGATGATTGAAAGCAAATTTAAAGAGCTGTTTTATTTTTTGTTTTGTTTTAATTATATGTAATTCTAAGTCATCTGTGGGCAATAACTACAAGCCAAAAAATTAAGACTTTATTTGAGTTTTATTTGCCTTTTCTATTTACTAAGGTCGCAGCAATTTTATCTTGTTAATATGAAATGGAGGAGTGGAAATGGTGTTTTTTTATCTCAAGCTTGAGGCTTGTTTTGAATAGCATCACTTAGATATATGAACATTTTTATAAATTAGCTTTAGCAAGTTTATCTGTTTTCTTCAGTCCTGTATCTACAGTTATCTAAGATGTCTCCCTGTTTAGATATCCTTACAACATCTGAAACACAAAATTGAAAACTTGACCTCATTATCTTCCCTCCCAATCTCTCCTCTCCAAACTCTTCACTTCATCAGTGTCATATATACTAACATCGTTTCGGTCCCCAAGCCTTGAACTCTTGAAAGAATTTTTTTTCTTTGCCTGCCTTCTTATTCAAATAAAAATCATTTCTAAAATGATCCATAAAAACTATACCAAAGCCTCATATCTTTGTTCTTTAATACAGCAGGAGCCCCTATCCTGCCCAACTTCCTCAATCCTTCATTCAGCTTTATGATCAGGATTCCTTAAACAGTGTTGTAAATGTCACACACCTAAAGTGGCCCTGTGGAATAAGACCTAAATTTCCAACTAGTGTTATGAACATATTCCTCCTCTCTGTCAGATCTCTTCACCTATCATCCTCACACCATTTTTTGAGGTTACCATGCCCATTTGGAAACAATGGAAAGTAAAGAAAATTTTAAAGACATATCACCTGTTATATTCATATGACAAATACATTTTTTTTTTACTATTTTGGATTCATTGTATGTGTACTCTTTCAGACTGCTTTCTAATACAGCCTTCTGATTTACTGACATCACTGCTTTTGCCATGGTCCAGATGTGAACATTTCTACATTCCCACTACCCAGATTGCTTATGTGCATCCTCAGAACTAATGCATATTTACCATTTTCATTGTTTCAACATAAGTTTTACCTCCTTTAATAAAAGCTCATTTATATATTCTCAGCATCCACTGACGCACATTTTGACATATACACAGTAATTCACTAATCTCGTGGCCTTAAGTACCAACTATTTGCTGGATTCTGAAGATACAAAATGAGACAAAGCTCTTAACCTCGCTCCTTCAGGAGCATACCAGTATGTAAAAATTCAGATCTACAACGCAGATAAAGTTGAAGCAGCTAAAATTGCTGGAAAGAAGGCTTGCCCAGGTTTGGGTTGACCTCAGAGCCTACCAACTAGCTGGAAGAACTCAGTTGAGCAGTCACTATGAGCCTTAGTTTTCTCATTTATAGAATGGCGGGGAGGAGGGGGGCACAACAGAAATTACAGCTTCCATATATTGAACAGTCATCATGTGCTGGCCACTGTGTTAAGTCTCTCAAGTATTAGTTTATTTCATTCTCATAATTACCACACAACATAAGTATTATGCTTATTGTACTAAGGTAATTGGTCTAAGAAAATTGGAGTGTGAACTGGGAGAGCAGTTCTTGGACCCAGGTGTGACTAGTCCTGATACATATCCTCTTAATCACTAGCACTCTCTTGAACATTCGTGGAATTCCATTCTCATTATTTCCTTTCTAAGGGATGGGCAGAGGACTTGGGTTTAAAATACAATTCTGTGATTTCTTTATAAAGTCTGTAAAATAATTACAACTGTAATTGTAAAATTATACAACTATAGAAAGTTCCCCTTATTCATTCATTATTTCAGCAGATGTTTGAAATTGTACAGAAACCAGTTTTACAAAGATTTATATATAATGAGGAAACATAATTAGATGTAGTTTCTCTTTTCATGGAATGGTTTCACAAAAGTTTGACTTCCTCCATTTGAGAAAACCAAAGAAATGCCTACGGGCTGATTTTGCTTGTTCTGTGAAAATAGATTCACATCCTGACTTTTCCGATTTCTCTTGCCCTTATACAGCAGATAAGCTCTTTAATGTAAAGATAGGTATTTTTTTAAATGTCATTTAAAAGATAAAAGCAGTGGCACTCACTAGCTTCCATGTCAAAAATAATTGTAAAACTAGCCAGTTTTAAAACATTTTCTGCCTATCCTTCATACATAATTCTTTTTCCACTATCGTTTAATAGATTTACAAAGGTCCTGACTCTTCATTCCGGTATTCAAGCCTTCAGCTGAACTGTGAATACCGTTTCCGTGTATGTGCCATTCGCCAGTGCCAAGAGTCTATGGGGCATCAGGACCTAGTAGGTCCCTACAGCACAACAGTGCTCTTCATCTCTCAGCGGACTGACCCACCAGCCGGCACCAACAGAGACACTGTGGAAAGCACAAGGACCCGGCGGGCACTGAGTGATGAGCAGTGTGCTGCCGTCATCCTTGTGCTATTTGCTTTCTTTTCCATTTTGATTGCGTTTATCATTCAGTACTTTGTAATCAAGTGAAAATATAACTTTATTTTTAATACTGTATTACATTTTATTTTGTCATGTACTAAAATTACTTTGGTATTGCTTTTACAAAAACAGTGGCATTTAGCACTGGCATTGAGACTATAACACATCATTTCTGCCATTTTCAATGCTTATATCATTAGGTAGAGGCTGGCACCTTACTAGAATACAAGCCACAGAAATAGCAATTTTTGGTTTTTTGTTTGGGACTTTTTTCTTTCCTTTTTTCCTTTTTTTATATGCCTTCTTGTAAAACAAACTTTCAAAGAGGCAACAACATATAATTGATATTTTGACCATCAGCATGAGTGTAACAATGACAACCTGATGATCTAAAGATATTACCTAGTGAAAAAGTCAGAATGATTAAAATTTACACTAACATGCTATAAAACAATGTTAAAGTCTGATGCTGTGAAAGCAATCTAGTGCTATATTTCTACCTCCTAATTTGTCTTAATTATTTGGTAAGTGGGATTATGATAAATAACTGGAGGGGCTTAGCAGACAAAAACTGGATGAAAGAATATGCATGAAAAAAGAAACTTCTTGTTTGATAAATGTGGAGTTCTTCATTACAAGTTTTTATTCATGAATTCACAGATAAACCACTTAAAGAAAGCACAGACAGTTTACTTGGCCTAAAAATATTTTAATGTTTACTCAAAAAGCACCTCTTCAGGTCTTGAGAACATGATAAAGAACGGAGGGCTTATACTTTTACAAGTAATCATATTCAACTCTGAATTTCAAACCTATTAAATTTCATTATTGTGAGCCTCTGAACTATATGTATGTGTATAAGGACATACACATACATATATGGCATTATATATAAACTATACATACCAAGTGTAGAAATACACACACACACACACACACACACACACGCTCACTCCATCTATCTAGAATAGGCTAATTTTGAAGAACTCCCATAAGTTTTGCTGCTTCTCCCATAACTACTGCCATCACCATCAGAATTCATAATCAAACCTAACCTTTTTGTTTGGGGCACCAAATCTGAAGACAAAATTAATTTGCACCAGTAAACTTCAAGCTGCTTTCTTTCTTGAAAAACTAATGTTTAATGTAATGTCTGTCTGGATACTGTTCCAAATTGTTGATTGCATGTGGTTAATGTTGTATTAGAGCACTTTGCAATTGCATAATTCATTAATGTTTCGTGAGCTTGCACTTGTGAGTTATTGGATGATCAGATTGAATTTTGTCAAGTATCACATTGTACATCTTGCACAGATGTCGATGACTGCCAGTAATAATACAGTTTTTAATGAAACTATCTAAAATTCTTGTTTTATCACATCTGTTATCTGTAAAACACTTGTAACTAGCCTTTTTAATTTATTATTTGAATTTTAGGATAGTGAATCACTAATTTTTAGTTGCTGACGTTAGTATTTTAGTGATTACTAAGCACTTCTGTCAGTCTGAGAAAAGGACATATGTTTTGTGCTTTGAAGATCTCTGAAGAATTTCTCTATTAGATTGGGCATGTATTGTAATTGTTTCATGTCGAATGATCTGTGCTGTAGAAAAAACATTAACCTTTGTTCAAAAAAGAAATGGATAAACTTGGCCTTTCCAAGTGGTAAGAATGATCTGTCACTATAATATACTGTATGTTTACATTTTATTTAAATTTAATCTCTTATATATAGGCTAACTTTCCCCCAAAAAAACAGTGATTCCAATTATTTTCTAGAAACTTCTTTAAAGTGCCACATTTGGCAGTACAAATGAGTTTGAGTGTAATAGCCCAGAGATTTCTATATAGTTAAATGTCTAAAATGGTAAAATATTGCCACTGTGGCAGTTACAGTGGCTTTATGTTTTTCATAGTAACTCAAAGGAACTCCTATTTTTGATAGTAAATGTCATTTAATAGTATACTTGCCATTTGAGCCTCACTGCAAAATCAGTGCAGAGGAGAAAACAATTTTTAATGTAATCTTGATTTTACCTCATATACTGTACATTCCAAAAACTCTAAACTTTTTAAAGATTATAGATACACTACCAAACATATCACCTTAAAATTGTATAAGGCTGAACTTCATACAAATGAAAAATATAATCTCATAAAATACATAACTATGTAGCAAAAGTATCTTTAAAATCCATGGAAAATAAAAGTTGTATCATTCTTTTTTGAGATGTTTATTGTATTCCTATACACTCATTATTTGCTGCCTCTTCTAGAGAATGAAATGTTAAGGTCTCCCTTCTTGTGGTGGGATTACAACAGTTTTTTTTAGCAGTATTCAAATCTTCAGTGTGGGAGGACCCATATTTAAGAACGTAACATCCAGTAGATTAAAGAATGAAATGAGAAGTTTTATCCTAGTGACTTGATTTTGTGTAGTTCTCTAGATACCTTGCTTCTTTTACATATATAAAGAATAAGGATGACTCTGAGGTAGAGTTCTCTTTGGAAAGGAAATCTGACCTCCATACCTTTCTTGCATTCATCTGTTTCCTAGTACCTTCTTTCTCCCAGCTTCAGGGACCTAGAACCTTCCTGCTACTGGCACTGCTGTCTGCCCTCAGGTCTGCGCCCTCCACCAGAAAGTTCAACGTGTCCACCTACAATACCCCTACAATACCATGCCAGAAAGTTCAGCCCATGCCTGAAAATTCTCACATATATCAGAAAATTCAATGTTCCCTCTCACCCCTTGTTAAAATTTCCATCCACAGATCTCAAATGGGGATACATTGCCTTTTTAAGTTTTTTTCTTTAAGATTTTATTTATTTGAGAGAGCATGAGAAGGGGGAGTGTCAGAGGGAGAAGTAGACTCCCTGCTGAGCAGGGAGGCCGATGCTGGATTTGATCCTTGGACTCCAGGATCATGACCTGAATCCAAAGCAGTTGCTTAACCAACTGAGCCATCCAGGCACCCGTTTTTTTAAGTTTTTATTTAAATTCCAGTTAATGTACAGTGTAATATTAGTTTCAGGTGTACAACATAGTGACTCAACACTGTCATACATCACCTGTTGCTCACCACAAGTGCACTCCTTCCCACCTCCTCTCTGGTAACCATCAGTTTGTTCTCTAGAGTTGAGAGTCTTGCTTGCTTTGCTTCACCTCCTCCCCGACCTTTGCTTGTTTCTTAAATTCCACGTGAGTGAAATCATACAGTATTTGTCTTTTTCTGGCTGATTCTGCTCAGCATAATAATCTCTAGTTCTATCCATGATGCAAATGGCAAGATTTCATTCTTTTTATGGCTGAGTAATAGTCGATCATATAAATTTATATTTTTTCTCTTTTGTATTCTTTAGGTAAATACCTGGTAGTATGATTGCTGAAGTGTAGGGTAGTTCTATTTTTAACATTGTGTGGAACCCCCATACTGTTTCCCAGAATGGCTGCACCAGTTTGCATTCCCACCAACAGTGCAAAAGTGTTCCTTTTTCTCCACATCTTCACCAACACCTTTTGTTGTGTTGTTGATTTTAGCCATTCTGACAGATGTGGAGTGGTATCTCAGTGTAGCTGTGGTTTCCATTTCCCTGATGATCAGTGATGTTTAGCATCTTTTCATGTTTCTGTTGGCCATCTGTATGCCATATGCCGCCTTTGGAAAAATGTCTATTTGTGCCTTCTACCCTTTTTTTTATTTGGATTAAGTTTTGGGATGTTATGTTTTTTAAGTTCTTTGTGTATATTAGGTGCTCTTTATCAGATATGTCATTTGCAAATAGCTTATCCCATTCAGTAAGTTGCCTTTACAGTTTTGATTGTTTCCTTTGCTGTGCAGAAACTTTATTTTGATGTCGCCCCAATGTTTATTTTTGCTTTTGCTTCCCTTGCCTCCGGAGACATATCTAGAAAGAAGTTGCTGGGGCCAGTGCCAAATCCTATTGCCTAGGATTTTTATGGTTTCAGGTCTCACATTTAGGTCTTTAATCCATTTTGAATTTTTGTGTGTGGTGGTCTAGTTTCATTCTTTCGCATGTTGCTCTCCAGTTTTCCCAACACCATGGATACATTGCTTTTTAAAATCCAGGTACATCTCTAAGTGTCACAACTGCAAGTATCACAATAAAGCTTAAAATGTTAGGTTGGGGAAGAGGTGATGTTTTGAATATAGGGGCATCACTTCACAGACATAATGAGGTATGAATCCAGCCCTGAGGAGAATAGGACACACTTACAGTGTTGCATGTCACTTTTTTTCCCTGTAGTTTGGAAAAGAAATTTTCTATGCCCTGTTTGAACTCCCATGGATTGCATGATGGTCCTCACCATCAAAAACATTCTCTGTAGAAGGATCTCATTGTGGGTGATGGCTTAATCAGGCAGACAGATTATAAAAGAAAATGATTCTCCAGAACCTAAAACCAGTCATACTGCAACCTAGCCATCTACCATCAATATAGGTGATAATGCCTCATATTTTAAAAGAACTTTTTAAATATTCTATTTTCATATATACTTTTTAAGATAGTATATATATCCTCAAGAGTATCCCTTTAATTATTCATTATTCTCTCCCTGATACTCTTAAAAAGGAGAAAATACAGAAAAGAATGTTGACAGAACTAAGTCATCTTCCATGTACAGAGTGGCACGTTGAAGTGTTTAGATGCTGTAAGGACTATCTTTTATCTTCTATAATAAAAAGGATACTTGCTATGGAAAATTTGCCACAGAGAAGATCTTTGGAAGCAATAGATTTTGAAGCCACATGACTTACTCAGATCATAATGGTTTCCATCTATTCACCACTCAATGTGTGCTAGGCTTTGTGTTCAGTGCTTTACCTTAGTTATATAATCCTCCTAATTGCTGTATTACATAGCAACTGAAGCATGGAGGAGTTACGCACCTGCCAAAAGTCACATGGCTAACAAATGATGGAGCTGAGATTTGAATCCAGGTGATGGGTCTAGTGCCCCCACACTTGACCACTATCCTCTGCTGTCTCTCCCACAAATCCTAAATTCGATAGGGAAATCAAATTAGTAATATTGTGTTTATAATAGTATTTATTGAGTACTTTCTGCATGCGAGGCATTGTAGTAAACACTTCCCTCTACCCAAAACAATCCACAGCCCTCTAAGGACTGAAGAGAAATCAGACAAGGACAATCTGTTACAAGGATCAAATAAATGAGCAGCTCTAATTTCGTTAAAGTTTTCATCCTTTGATACTTTGACTCCCATTTTGAGCTTACAATCAGTCCCAGAACCCACTTTCTTAAATACTCATCCATCCTATGATGAAAGTACCTTTATTGCCTCCTCCACCCATGAGACAAGCTAGTATATTCAAAACGGGAATATGTGTGGATGGACCTGGAAAATATGCTAAATGAAAGAAACCAGGCACAAAAGGCATGATTCTATTCATATTAATTACATAGAACAGGTAAAACTGCAAAGACTAAAAATTAGTGACTGCCAGGGACTGAAGGGAAGAGGAAATGGAGAATAATTGCTTAATAGGTATAGGGTTTTATTTTGGAAATGTTCTGGAACTCTACAGAGATTGTGGTTGCACAACATTGTGAACATACTAAATGCCACTGAATTGTTCTCTTTAAAATGGTTAATTTTGTTATGTAAATTTCACTTCAATTTTTTTTTTTGAAAAAGGGACTATAAAATGAACCTAAAGACTAACATACAGACAGCACAGGGCTAGAGAATCCTGGACATCATCAAATCAATAAAATAAACTGACCTAATCATTAAGCCCATTTTGCTAAGGACACACACCAACCTCTCACTTCCTGATTTTCAAACATCCCAGACCTCCTTGGATGTCCCTATTTCTTTCAGTGGGTGTGTTGAATTTTTTATGGATGTCCATGATAGTTATTAAATGATTTGGCTTTCCCAGGCCAAAGTTATCAGCTCTGACACTCATCGTATTTCCAAGATTATTCAGTGGTCTTAGAGAAAAGAATAATACATTTTGCAGTTAAACAGTTATGAGTGATAACTGCTGTGCAGTAAGAATGTCCATACATAGTAGTATAAGACCTTGTTTCTCACAGCCCATGTCCTGATAAGTAACCTAGAAAAACCACACTTGTGGAAAATTCATGTACTGGGTGCTCCAATGATGCTAATAATTAATTTGTCTCTAACTTTGGTTTAGATCCACTTAAACCAGCATGAAATCTAGTGTCTAATCATGCTGTGGGAGACTTGGTGTCCAGTCCCTGTGAATCTGGCTCAGGATGACCCCCAAAGGGTGAAGAGGGTAAAAGTACAAAGAGCCCCGGGAGTACACACATTTCCAGCAAAAGTGTACACAGTTTATGACAATATAGTTAACAATTTTTGTAAAGGGACACCAAATTTTACTATAAACCCACTGTAAATAAAAGAGTATGGCACTGCCATTCATTTGGAAAAATAAAAATAGAAAAACTCTGAAAAAGAGCAATGAGAGGAGACGAGCCCCACTAAATTATAATGCCTCAATAACATATTAGCACTGAAAAAAAACTAAAGGAACCAAACAGGAAGTCCATAGTCTCAAGAACATGTAGGAATTTAGTATTTGATAAAGCAGGCACCTCAAGTCAGTGGCATAAAAATGAGCAATTCAATAGATGATGTTGAAACAACTGGATAGGGACACCTGGGTGGCTCAGTTGGTTGGGCGACTGCCTTCAGCTCAGGGCATGATCCTGGAGACCCGGGATCGAGTCCCACATCGGGCTCCCTGCTTGGCAGGAAGCCTGCTTCTCCCTCTCTCCCTCCCCCTGCTTGTGTTCCCTCTCTGGCTGTGTTTCTCTCTGTCAAATAAATAAAATCTTTAAAAAAAAAAAAAAAAAAAAAAAAAGAAACAACTGGATAGCCACCCAAAAATTCAAAGTCGGATCCGTATCACCCAAACATTACGCCAGAATGAATTCCAAATGAATCAAATATTAAATATAAACAACGAAACTCAATAAAAGATGTGAAAGAACTCTGGTATAATCATGGGAGTGGCCTTTCAAATCACGCCTCAAAATACAGGACCCACAAAAGGAAAGATTGATCATTTCAATGCCATATGAATAAAAACGCCTGCATAGCAGTGTTTAAAAAAAAAGTTTAAGGAAATAGTAAACCTGGGAAAAAATAGTTGCAATTCATATTCCAGAAAAGGGCTAATCTATTTAATCTCTCTAATATAGGAAAACATAATACATTCTTAAAATTGTGAAGATGAAATAACCAATAACCCCATTTAAAAAAAGGCAAAGGAATCAAGCAGTCCACAGAAAAGGAAAGGCAAAGAACTCAAACTATATGACAAATGCTCAGTCTTACTCATAACAAGAGAAATGCAAAATAAAGACAACCCATTTGTCGCTATCATTGAAAAACTGCAAATTTTTGCTTACACAGACTGTCAGTAACAGAGTAGAAAAACAAGACACTGCTGGGGGAGTTTAAGTTGTACAATTCCTATGAAGGGATATTACACATTGCATGTACTCTTTGATCCACTGACAAATATTTAACCTACACAATTACTCGTGACGCACTGGACATTGCACACCTGTTTGTAACAGCAAAAGACTGGGGAAATATTCAAATAAACAACAATGGGAAATGATTAAATAATTTGTACACTTATCGTAATGGAATGCTATGCAGCTATAGCAGAAAGAATACAGGAGCCTTCTATTTACTGATCTGGAAAGAACACCAAGACATATTATGAAGTTAAAAATCAAAGTGCAGAATAATGCAAGCACCCCAGTCAGGTGTCCCACTCTTCAAGTCTCCTGAGTCCAGGCACCAGAGAGGTGAGTGAATGAGACTTCAGGTGAAGCCGGCCCCTAGCTGTCAAGCCACTCCCAGCTTTTGGATCTTTGCAGCTGAGATCCCGGATAACAGGAAGCAAAGACAAGCCATCTCCGAATTCCTAACCCACAGAATTAGCACAATAAAATGGTGGTTTTAAGATGCTGAGTGGTCAGAAATTTGGCTATCCTGCACTAGTTACTGGAACACATGGTTTGAATTCCAAAATATCAGGTCCTTGGCCAAATGCTGGTTCTCCTCCTTCAGGACACTCCCCACCTACCTGAGCTGGGAAGAGGCCAGGTGACTTCTGGCCAATGAAATGTAAGCAGAAAAGACCTTCATCCCTGTATTCATTAGAGTTCAGCCAGGAAAACAGATGCCACACTAGATACTTAATAAGGATCATTTATATACTGAACCTTGGTGTCACAAGTGTTAGAGGTGTAACACGGGTTAGAGAGCTGTAAAACCAGGTGACACAGGTAATAAATATCTGGGGAAAGCCGCTACTCTTTGGGCTGGAAGCAAAAGGAAGATGCTGAAGGTATCAGAACCTACAAGGTTAGAGGAGAAGTCCCAGGAACTCAGAAGGAGCTGCGCCTGCCTGCCGCTGGCCAGGCTTCTGTTTGTGTCCAAGGAGCTGGAAGCTGAAGCCAATACTGCTGGGAGGACACAAGGCCATGGTACCTGACACTGAAAGGAGCAGGAACAGGAAGGAGCAAGTACCTTCTTCACTCCTCTGCCCTCCGGCACACCTGCTGACAACCCGACAGGGAGTGGGTGGGCCAAGAGATGAGTATTTGCAGAATCCCAGTCGCATGGCTTTGGAGCCCACACACTTGCAGCTTGAAGATGGCACAGTCACTTTCAGGCAGAAGCATTTGATTTTCTCTCTTCCCCTGCCTTAGAGATGAATGGGGCATCTGCTCTTATGGAGATGTCCTATGACCAAAGCAACCTAGAAGAGTGAGCCACCAAATGGAGGTAATACCCCTAGACTGCCCCGCACACTCAACGCAGGATCTAGGGGAATGTGATGTGTGAGGCATTAGTGCGCAGGTCCTTGGAGGCTGCTGGTTCAGACACCAGGCCCCGCCCTGCACTGAGCATGCACTCCCCCTGCACACGTGGCCGGTTAGCCACGGGCCCACCCCTCGCTGTGCAAGAGGCTGTAACAGGGGGACAACTCTCTAGGGAGGTGGAGGTGGGGGGCAGGACTCTGCTCACCAATGCCTCAACCCAATATGTCAGGAGTATCGGGGAGCTAACAAGAGCTCTGAGGGCATCGGAGACAACAATCACACCAAGGGGCTTGACCTAGAAAAGGTAACACTTTGAGGGCTCCTGAAAGGCAAGTTGGATTGGGCTTTCGACAGAAAGTGGTGGAAGGAGAGCTAACAGCAGGGGCACAGGTATGTGGGCCAGAAGGCATAAGAATTTTTGACCAAAGAAAGTAGATAGAGGGCTCTTTGGGCCCAGGGACAGCCTCTTTTTTATGTTACTATCGCGATTAAGAAGAGCTAACAGTTATAGGGCACCTGGGTGGCTCAGTGGTTTAAAGCCTCTGCCTTCGGCTCAGGTCATGATCTCAGGGTCCTGGGATCGAGGCCCAAGTTGGGCTTTCTGTTCAGCAGGGAGCCTGCTTCCTCCTCTCTGCCTGCTTCCCTGCCTACTTGTGATTTCTATCTGTATCAAATAAATAAATAAAATCTTTAAACAAACAAACAAACAGAAAGAGCTAACAGTTATAGAGGGCCCACTGCGTGCCAGGAACCAAGTTAAGGGCTTTACGTTTAGTCTCTGGAACAACCCAGTGCGGTGGTCCCTACACACGGATGAGTAATCAGAGGCTCCAAGACATCAAGTAACCTGCCCAAGTCCACACACTACGTCGTGGGCTCTGCCCCCACACTCTTCATCACTTTGTGCAGTGTTCCCCGAGGAAAGCCCCTATACTGACCCTCGCACGAATGATGGAGGGATTCCCCGAAGACAGACGTCTTTCCACCTCCATTCGCTCCCCAGAAACAGAGTTAAGAACATTCATATTCCTGATTCCTAGGACATAAAGTCATACCTTACCAGCCCTCTTAAGAGGTAGAAACAGTCAACAGTAATAACTCCATTTCCCTAGAAGATGAATATAAGGATGAGGGTGCCCAGGAACTTTTCCTTGTTGCTTGCAACACATCATCCTGACTGTGTGGATGTGACCATTGTGTGGCATTCTGACTGGACAGAGGTGTGCTGACAAAGCTGGAGGAAGGGCAGGCAGGAGGAACAGAGGTCTTCAGAGGTCACAGGTCTCCCCAGATGTTGCAATTCAGATCAGCTGCCTCATAAACAATGTTCATAGTTTTCCCTTTTTATTTTCATCTTCATGAGCATGCTGAGATTGTCGCTATTACAGGAGCCCGGAGAAGCATGGCTTAGGTCTCAGCATCTCCTGAGCTTCACAGGTGATACAATATTTCAAGCAGGGGGCTTAGCTCTCTAAGTTTAGATGTGACGTCACCAAGTCAGCCAAGTGGGCTCCTGTGGCTGATGGCATAGAAGATGCCACCGACCACAGCATGGCAGAAAGGGGGGCCAGCCAGGCCCAGGGTGAGGGGACAATCATTATAGACCCACAACTATGAACCAGGGCTTGGAAAGGGGTCCTGGAATCTCCAGGAGGGTTTTTCCCAAGTCCTACACCTTCTTCGTGGCCATCCTTCACAAGGATTTGCTCCCTCTCCACCAGCACCCTTGATAAGCACAGAGGAACCTGTCTCTCAGGAGAAACAAGGACCAAGAGAAAATTGCTACAGCAACAATCACAGCATATCAGGAATCTCTGCAGCCCACAGAGACTCGCCTGAATGTGCCCTGCTGTGCAGAGAGAAGCCTGGGAGAGCCTGAGGCCTGGGGTTGAGGTGGTGGTCAGGTTCTGGAGGTGAGATTCAGCCAGAGCTGGCCCTTGGCCTTTTGTGCCAGGGGTTTGTACCCCCCCCCCAGGGCGGAGCTCTGCCATTTCTGTACTTGGGACATAAGGTGCCATTTCCTGGCGCCTGGGGCCTCAGGAGCCCGCAGGTCTTTCAGCGGAGAAGGGTCTGGGTAGTGCGGCCCACACAGCCACTGCGCGAGGGATGAAGGCTGTAGCGTGCGCACTGCATGGGTGTCTGTCTCCAGACACACGCCCCTGCTCAGCCTGGATGGCCACCACCTTTGGGGGATGTGGGCCCAGAGCTGCTGGCTCTTACCATATTGCAAGACAAGCTGAAAAGCTGGAGCATCACGCGCCACTTCCCAACTATATAATGTTGCCTCGAAATGCTATGAAACGTAGGTCAGTTGCTGTGTGCCTTCAGCTTTCAACCTCTGCCTCCCACTCTGCTCTTCTATGCAGGAGGGAGTATTGAACCCATGGAGTTTTTGCAAGTGTCAAATTGCAAGTGATGGATGTATCCGAATGCTCCTCAAAACGTTCTGTATCCTCCCATTTGTCCAGCTCATATCTGGAATATGAACTAAAAGACACTTTCCTAGCCAAATCCAGAACATGCCAACCACTCCTAAGGTAGGTAGGGCCATGGTCTGCATCACAAGAGGCCTCGTGGCACAGTGGTTATGGCCCCCGGACTTGAAAAGCAGCCAGTAATTCCACTTACAGAGATAGCTTCTCCGTGTTTTGTTCTCCCCACCTATAAAATGGACATGCTGAGGGGTGCCTGGCTGGCTCAGGTGGGGGAACATAGACTCTTGATCTCAGGGTTGTAAGTACACCCCGTTGGCTGCAGAGATTACTCAAAAATAAAATCTTTGAAAAATAAAATGGGTGTCTTAGAAGGGCCCACCTCATAATGCTGTTATTGAAGATTAAATGAGTTAAAATGTGCACATACTTGGAACAGTACCTGCCCACTGCCGGTGTTAGCTTTATTTTTAGTCAGGACATCCGAGCCTGCCAAAAAGCCAACCTATGAGGCATCCAGCCAGGGGCCAAGGGCCTATTGATGACGCCAATATCTTGCTTCCAGGGACACAGAGTGATAGCGGGGCTGGAGCTGACCTCACTCTCGTCCCACACAACTAACCAGATACAGACTCACTCACAAAGGAGAGGGGAGGGGGCCCACACATCTGAGGACGTCCTCTCCTTTCCATCAGATGAAGTATGAACTCAGTAAGCTGGTGGATAACCATAGAAACACATAGAAAGCAGATTTAGTCACTCTCCAGATAGCTTATCCCATTTCTTCCTAAAATACAGAACACCAAGCCCTTATAATAAGGATTCGGATCTGCCCCACGGACGCTGTCCTGCTTGAGCTGCAGCCTCACGATGTAGAAAAAGCCTGCTGCAAACCCGTCTCTCCATACCAGTGTCCTATCTTTACTATAATCAAAGCGCTGTTCTCAACTGCTGGGAATTGTAAAGAAAATAATGGTACCTGGTTCTGCAGAAGCTTATTCAGTCCCTGAGTTAACAAATATTTATTAAATTCTCGCTTTGTACCAGGAACCGATCCAGACACTAAGGAAAAAACAGAGAACACAACGGATCATGGCCCTAGTCTTCCAGACCACAGGATGTCAGGAGGGGAAGGGGCAAGGCAGATAACAAACAAAGAGTTAAGTAGATTAAACAGTAGGGCAGGTGGTGATAATTAGTGTAGAGAAACTACAACAAAGAAGGGGAGTGTCTGAATGGAGGGTGAGTATACAGAATATTGGGAGACCGTGTAGATCGCACTTTTGAGCCTGCATGGCGCCAGTTGCTGAAATGAGTGGAAAAAGTAGCAAGGAGCCTTCAGCAGAGGTTGGGTAGACCAGGCTCTGGGGCAGAATGGAGAAAAGGGAAGAACCTCAGGGACTGCATGTGTGACAGCCAAGGGGAAGGTGTCAGGTATTCCAGGGAACATCATTTCAGGAAAAAAAAAAGGGGGGGTGGACCACAGATTCACTAACCACAGCCCTCTCCTCTGCGGTTAGCAAAGCATTTGGTGGCCAGGGAGCACCCAACTAGAATGTGGCGAATGCCAACCCTGGGCACCCCCAAGAACCCACATGAAGCTTTTATTACATAAGGAGCTTCAAGCCCCCTGGACTCCCAAACACCTGGGCTCCCCTAGGGAAAGGCGGGGAAGGAACAGGAGGCTGGGGGATAAACATGCTATCCAGAACCGAACGCCACAGAGGCACCGTTCCGTTCTTCCAACTGGACTAGGCTTTACTCAGGCTAGATAATTAATTTTCTCTTGCTCTCCAGCCAGTGGAGAAAATCAGGGAAACTCAGATCGACAACAGATAAAGAAATTGCAGTTTCTCTTTGTTTCGGGGTGGAGGGAAGGAGAGAGAAAAAGTGGAGACAGTGAAAATAGACACTGTCTTGAGGAGTTGTGCTGGACACATGGAAATGATCCAGACGAGGGAGAAATTCTGAAGATGTGAGAGAGAGAACTGCTAGAGTGAGGTCCTTGAGGAGGAGAAGGAAGAAGGTGCAGAGCAGACTGTAAGTACAAGTCCCACCTACTCATTCATCTGCACATGGAGGGAAATGAGAGGAGGCGTGTGGGGGTGGGGTGGGAACATGGAGAATTTCTCTTCTGTTGCTTCTATTCTTTCCTAGAATCAGGGTCACCAGCTGAGAACGAGGGTGAAGGAGGAGGTGCTGGGAATTGAGGACAGTGGAGAATGTACAGAAGAGTGGTCTGGAGGGTGGGAAAGTGGATGGAATAGGTAAGTATGAGGACAGCCAAGGAAAAATGAAGAGCCACGCCAGAGGCGGTGAATTTCAAGAGCAAGAACTCAATAGC
>PITA01000795.1:0-23370 GCA_004023965.1 Spilogale gracilis | reverse complement strand
TTGCAGATAAGGTATTAAAGCAAGTAGGTTAGAAAGCCAGGAATGGAAGTCAGAAAGGGGATGTCTGAGACTGAGATGCAGGAGGGCTCCTAGGTCCTGGTAATGACAGGGTGTGAAGGATGTCCACGGGAGCCCCTGCCTGAAATGCAGGGGAGGACCAGCTCATCCACAGGGAGAATGAGGCAGTGCCAGACTCCTGTGTGTTTTATCAGGAGATGAAATCACAAGCAAGTCCCCTTTGCTCAGGGATAAAATGAGCTCCCAGGGACGTGAGGATTAAATGGAAAGCAACAAACACACCCTAAGCACTCAGAAAGAGTCAGCTATTATCATTAAGACCGCAATGAACGGACTCATAAATCAGTTTTCATCTTTTCCCCAGAATTTTAGTTCTTCCTAGTGTTGGCAAATGCTTTGCTTTTTAGTTTATAAAATATTTTGTACATAGGAATAATACAGAACGTGTAAGCCCTCAAAAACACACGTTCATACTCAACCCTTGTTCTTTAAGACGTGATTATGCCCACCGATTTCAGGGTTTTAAGGGATGGCTGAAATTATCTGCTCCACTCCCTCCACTCCTACTGGCAGATTTAAAGAAGAGAAGACCTGGGCTGGGTGAGGCTGGGGCTGGTCAAAGATCACTGGGTTGCAGAGTCATAACTAGAACCCGGGAGGAACTCTAGATTCCATCTAAACTCCTCTCCTCTTAGTGCCAACGCAGCCTTTCCGAAGCTCCTGGACAGGGCCACCAGCCGAGGTCCGCGGGAAGGTCCCCTTCTCTCCTCGAACCGCCAAAGCGCCCGCGCTCCGCTGGGGTCAGTAACCCACCTCATCGGGGTTCTGCAACCTCCCTGGACCAGGCAGGACTCATGCGCCGGGACCACCTCCCGGGGTCCAGTTAGCCGGGAGGGAAGCTCCCTGGCACAAGAGGGGCCGAGGAGAATGCACCGGAGTGGGGCGGGAGTGGGGCGGGAGTGGGGCGGGAGTGGGGCGGGCGGTGGCCGGGGGCGGAGACTGCGCGCCGCCCGCTCGGAAGGGCTCAAAGCGGACCCTGCAGAGTCTCATCCCCGCACGCGGCACCGCAGAGCTCGGGCAATGCGGCCAGGGGTGGGGTGAGCCGCTCTGAGGAAGCGCCTCGCCAGCGGGGCCCTGCACTCGGCCCCCGGGGCTCGCCGGGGGTGCGGCGGCGCGGAGGGGCGCCAAGCGTGTCCTTGCGTCCGCCGGGCTCGGCGCGTCCATGGGCAGCCCCTGGAACAGCAGCGACGGCGCGGAGGGCGCGCTGCTGCCGTGCGATGAGCGCCTCTGCTCGCCCTTCCCCCTGGGGGCGCTGGTGCCGGTGACCGCCGTGTGCCTGGGTCTGTTCGCCGTCGGGGTGAGCGGCAACGTGGTGACGGTGCTGCTGATCGGACGCTACCGGGACATGCGGACCACCACCAATCTGTACCTGGGCAGCATGGCCGTGTCCGACCTGCTCATCCTGCTCGGGCTCCCCTTCGATCTATACCGCCTCTGGCGCTCGCGGCCCTGGGTGTTCGGACAGCTGCTCTGCCGCCTGTCGCTCTACGTGGGCGAGGGCTGCACCTACGCCACGCTGCTGCACATGACGGCGCTCAGCGTCGAGCGCTACCTAGCCATCTGCCGCCCGCTCCGCGCCCGCGTCCTCGTCACCCGGCGCCGCGTCCGCGCGCTCATCGCGGTGCTCTGGGCCGTGGCGCTGCTCTCCGCGGGGCCCTTCTTCTTTCTGGTGGGCGTCGAGCAGGACCCCGGCGTGGACGCTGTCCAGGACCTTAACGGCAGCGCGACGCTCACCCCCTTGCCCCGCACCTGGCCGCCACCGTCGCCCCTCGGGGCCTCGCGGGTGCCATCGCTGTCCCCGCCGTCGGGGCCCGAGGCCGCGGCCGCCGCGGCGCTGTTCAGTCGCGAGTGCCGGCCGAGCCCATCTCAGCTGGGCGCGCTACGCGTCATGCTGTGGGTCACCACCGCCTACTTCTTCCTGCCCTTTCTGTGCCTCAGCGTCCTCTACGGGCTCATCGGGCGGGAACTGTGGAGGAGCCGGGGGCCCTTGCAAGGCCCGGCCGCCTCAGGGCGCGAGAAGGGCCACCGGCAGACGGTCCGCGTCCTGCGTAAGTGGCGCCACCTCTGTTCCAAACACACCAATCCGCGCCGTCCAGGCACCGTCCCCTTCCCCTCGTCTCCCAGCGCCTCTTCTAGCTACAATTCCTTGTGCCCTTTTGCTCCAGCCTGTTTCCAGAGAAAACCATTTCCAGTCCTCTGATAGCTCTGGGTAACCCCAGGGCGCCCCAGCGGGTGGAATGCCTGGGTCCGCTAAGCGGTGAGCCGGGCTGGGCTGATCCAGACTGGGTAAACCAACCGCCAATCTCTGTTAGAGGATAATACCCTTGAGGGGTAGAGCACATTAAGCTAATTAAAAAAAAAAAAACAACAACAACAACAAAAAACTTAATGTTAAGTTATCCTGCAAGCTGAAGTGAACTATGCCCATAGCAAAACAAAAGACTGTGCAAATCTGTTGCAGAATTCTTTCCAACGCAATACAGAGAACATGTCTCTGAAGTAGGTTTGAGGAAGCAAGTCCGCCAGAACAGCTTGTTTGTAGAAATGTCTCCTCCTGGTTTATGTCCAGCCTTGATAACGAATATATGCAGTTTTAAAGCAAATATAGATGCTGTTTGCAGCCTGGGAGTTGGTCCGGGGTGCGACTTGGCTAAGTTAAAGTTTTATTTAATTTTTTTGCTGTTACTTACTAATTTGGACGGTTCTCAGAGGCCCGTCTTTGTTTTCGGATGCTCTAGCTCATTCTGCTGCCTGTGTCTTGTTTTGCAGTGGTGGTGGTTCTGGCATTTATCATTTGCTGGTTGCCTTTCCACATCGGCAGAATCATTTACATAAATACGGAAGATTCCCGGATGATGAACTTCTCTCAGTACTTTAACATCGTTGCTTTGCAACTTTTCTATCTGAGTGCATCCATCAACCCTATCCTCTACAACCTCATTTCAAAGAAGTACAGAGCAGCAGCCCGGAACCTGCTGCTGGCCAGACAGTCCAGACAGAGAAGTCTGTGCAGAAGCGGGGACACGGAGGGGGATACAGGAGGAGACACCGCTGGCTACACAGAGACAGCGCTAATGTACAGACGTCGTTGACCAGCATGGCCAAGCAAGTTGCTTCCTCCCACAAGGCCAGGGCTTCAGGGAAAACAGGTTTGTAGGAAAAGAAGGGCTGGAAGGGGGGAACTGAGGCCATTAGGAAGAATTGCGAAGAGTGGTTGGGATTCTTTAACTTGATCAGCAACTTTGTCAGCATTTTTTTTTTTAAACCAAGATACACAATTTAACCACCTTCCATGTACCCCTCAAGGACGTTGATTTCAGCCTCGGAATCCCACATCACAAACTGTGCTCTGGGGAGGTATTCTAAGTCTTCCTTCTCCTTGACTTTGGAAACATGATTCTCATTTGCTGGTTAATAAGTCATACAGAGAGATACGGAAAATTTCACTTCTGAGATCAGGGGTGTATTTGTATTTTCGTGTTCTGGATATACATGTAAAGGTGCATATACAAGGAACCCAGGATAATTAGACCTTTTATTCCAGAAATTATTTAAGGCCCACATAGGTAGCAGAATTTTTTAGAAGCAAGTTAAAGGAATTCTAGGTAGTTTTCAGTGTTCAGGGGTCCCACCTCACTCCTGGCTGAGAACAAATCATAGAGTTGAGGGACACTACCGTTTTTCAGAACTGCAGTGCATAAGCTTGTTGCAGCCCGGGTGTTCCTGACACTGGCCCCCGGGATCGCCCAGTATCAGGGCTGCGAGGTAGTGGACCCGGCACGGGAGGCTGAGGGCCGGGAGCAGCAGCAGCACTTGGCTTCCCTACAAAGTGACTATTCATGACATTTATAAAGATCGTTTTTATGCCTTATTTGCCTCAGCTCGGTAAGATAATGTGTTGTCATCATTCCTGTTTTACTGGCGATGAAATTGAATCTTGGATGTCCTAGATAGCAACTGGTGGGTCTGAGACTGAACGCCAGCCAGTCTTTAAGATTCTTAACCCACTGCCACCCGGAGCCGCCGCTCTCCGGCGTTTGTGCAAAACACAGGCGTCGATGAATGAAAGGAGTCGAGAATGAAGAGAATGTGTCGTACATTCGGACCAACAGCTCTGTAGCTGTTTTGTGTTTTACAGTTTAAAACAGACCTGTTTTCAGGGGACTGTAGCTGCCCCCCCCATCTCCAGAGAACCTCGTTCACTCCGCCGTCTTATGAATGGCGCCCCCTGGAGGCGGGCAGGGCACAGGGTGCTCTGTCGTAAACTGCAAATGGTGAAGCCTAAAGGAGAGTCCACTCAGTGTGCTGATAAAGGTCTGTCGCTTTCACGCTGATTAACCGAAGACAGTGATGCCTTCAGGTCCCCGTGAAGGGTCCTATCACCCTGGCCCTGCCCTCAACTGGGCCAGCAGAGAAGAAGTCTCATCTGCATTGCGTCTCTGCCAAGTGGAGGGAGAGGCAGGTAGTGGCCCCTTGGGGTGGCAGTCCCTAAATTGTACACTGCAGGTAGCTGGTGATTCTTTGCACAAAGGGCTCTGTGGTCAAATATGGCAGGAGGGCACTGCCACTGTCCCCGCCTCCTTGAGAATCACCACAGCCAGTACCACATCCGAGACCCCACGTTGTTTCATCCAGCATTTCCTTGACTTTTTTTGTCCCAGAACCATTTCCCCATCCTCCCGCCTCAAGAATTCTTTGAAACCTCATGGACCGAGGAACACTATTGGAGCCAGCAGGGTTCTCACAGTGGATGTGCCAGCCTTGTGCCCCGGCCACTCCTTTGCTTGGTGGCCCTTCGTTGGGACGTGCCCGCCCTGCTGCTGCACACAGTCTCTCTGTTCATTGGGGTCCGTCTGGGGGGCAGTCCCATGAACCCTCTTCCCCATGGAAGGTCACAGTTAAGAACCTTACGGATAACTTAAGTGTAATATATAGAGAGAAGCAAAGATCTCTCCTTTGCGCTTTTTTGGTCTGATTCTGGAAGCAAGGGATTTCTATCACACTTTCCTATGGCCTAAGTGTGATCTCAGGTGTGGGAGTAGGGAAGATCCCCCTTCTTTCACCACAGGGTACCTGAGATGGAGGGTCTGAAGTCCATCCCTCCTGCGGATCACTGTGCGGTTGTTGTTGAAATGCTGGCCTTACCCATTAACGGACTGTGAAATCAGTGGAGTGTGTCACTTTTTTTTTCCTTTTAACGGGAAGGAGTGGGGCAAGAACAGAGTAGAGAAACCAGGCCATCCTGTGTGGTAAGGGGAACTATTATGTTGTAAAATTTGTTTCAATTATATAATATCTCGTGTCTTTCCTGGTTCACAAAATAAAATGTGTTCTTACGGTGGGTCGTGGTCAAGAATATTTGAAAAATTGGTCTAAGGTCTAAAATTGTTCTCTACCCCAGCAAAGAGCATCTTTCTGTAACAAGAGAGGGGAGTCCTCGGAAGACCCAGGGTGGCTGGTCAGGGGTCAATGGAGAGTGTGATTTTCGGTCCTGGACCCCCTTCTCTCTCCCCATGGGTGGTGTCATTGAGGCTGTTTCCCCAAGGCCCCTCCCCACATTCTCCATGTGCTGGCATCCCTGCACGGTTCTCTGGAACCCTCCCTTCCATCTGCAAGCCAGAAGGCTTTTGCTGGGTGAGGCATCAGCCTTGGGGAAGGGTGTGTGTTTCATTCATTCACATGGCAAATATTTACCAAGCAGATGCTAAGTGTATGACTGAATAGACTTAGGGCTAGCCTTTGAGTATGACAGAACCTGCTACAAAGATAAGTCCATGTCATGGTGTCCAAACCAATCTCCTTTTTAATGGCATTTTCTTGTTTGAAATGTGTAATTGTGTCATTCAGACTAACCCAGGTTTAGCTCACAGGGTAATAAAATCAGTTACATCAGATGGGCCTGAGAATATCACATTGGTGTTACTCACAGAGACATCCCTCCCTTTTCTATATGAGACATTTCCACTTCTGAGGAAATGTTCAAAGAAGCTATGGCACAACACCTCTTGGGACCTAGAGCCCCCTGCACAAGCCCTCAAAGGGACATAGGAGGGCAACATGTTACATGTTTGAACACCACCTTTCTTGATCATTTCTGCTCCTCTAACAGTAACCCTCGCCAGCACATGGAAGCTTCTGGGATATAAGTATTCTCAGTTGTGCAGGCCAAATGTTTTAAATGGAGCTTTGAAAAGACTTTTCTTAAACATAGATGTGAGGCAGATTTTTATTGTTTTTATTTTTTAAAAAGAGATTTTATTTATTTGACAGAGAGAAACATAGCTAGAGATAAATAAGGGCTAAAATAAGGGCTAAAAAGAGCCAGCAAGACCAGGAGAGCCGAGTGGGCATGGGCAGTCGCGTGATGTTTTGTGTGAGTCTCTTTCGCAGCATTTAGTGTGTTTCCTGGCCGGTGACTAGTTCCTAGGGTTTGAGGACAAACCATGTTTTATTCCCCTTGGCATCTCTTGCCCAGGTAGACAGTGTGTGTTGAACTCCACCGGTCGCAAGGGAGGGCACAGGGATCCACACCCCAGTGAGGGACAGAGATGGAGGCCGAGGGAACAGATGGTTGGGACGTGTGATCTGAGCTACAAGACAACACAAGGGAAGACAGGAAACAGCAGTGAAAGAGCTGCAGGGACTCAAGGAGGGGCCTTCGAGGGATGGGAGAGCGGGGAGGTGAGGGCACTGATGTCCCTGGGAGCTGGAACTTGCAGAACAGACCGGGCAGGGTTAGGGGAGGCTGAACTGGGAAGCCAGTTGGGAGCAGTTACTTGCTATCACCCAGGCGTAGCGCACCTGTGGGGCAGAGTGTGACACCGAAGCAGTGACATTACCAGGGTCACCACCTCAGGTGACCAGGAGCCCCGGCAACGTCATGGCCTCAGAGCAGCCAGCCTCCCTTTGCCCAGTCTCAGTCCCCAGCGCTGGCACTGCCGCCCTATCTCCCCGAGCCTACACCAGCTACACCCCATGGGCAATAGGGAGGCCACGGTTTGACATTTCCTCTCTCTCCCATCTTTGCAGAGAGGGTACTCATCTCAAAAATGTTCCTAAGAATTGCTACTACTTGGGATGATATGGGATTTAAAATATATATATATTTTAAAAAGTGAATATGGGCAGGTTTCAAAGTTATATCTTAATTTTGTTACAATGGTTATATTTGTTCATAACTGTAAGATAGATAGAATAAAACCTGATCTTTGTTTCTGTCTTACTTGCAGGATAATTCGTTACATTGTCCTTAGAATATCAGCCCCCTTCCCTCTGGCTTTTCATCCACTCCCACTCAGTTCCTCTACTAGAGTGGTTCTCAAACTTCAGCCTGCATCAGAATCACCAGAGGGCGGATTCAAGCACAGGTGACTGGGCTCCACCCCCAGGCTTTCAGATTCAGCGGGTCTGGGGTGGGGCCTGAGAATCTGCATTTCTCTCAAGTTGCCAGATGATGCTGATTCTGGTGGCCTAGGGACCACCCTGTGAGCACCTCTGCTACAGAAAATGCGATCCACAGACCGGTGGTATTAGCATCACTTGGGATCTTGTTAAAATGCAGATTTTCAGGCCCCACCCCAAACCTTCTAAATCAGAATCTCCATTTTAACAAGATCCGCAGGTGATTCCAATGTACATTGAAATTCGAGCAGCATTAATCCGGAGATTCGAACTCAGGATCTCTGGGGCTCCAACTCAGATGTAGCTCTGAAAGCTCTCCAGGTGGTTCTAATGTGCAGACAAGATTGTGAACCATCAGTAAGATTTCCCTTACAGCAATCTTTTCTATTCTCTCCCTACCCCACTCCATTTCCGCTTCCCCATCCATTTCCTTCCTTCCCCTCTGTTTACTCCAGGATAAATGTAGAGACAGAAAGAAAGCAAATAAAGATACTAAAGGTGGGTTTGGTGATGGACTCATATGTCCTGGCAGAAACTCATGATGGTGCCCTGTGGCGACTCCCTGGTCCCCGAGCCCTTCAGTCCCCAGACCATCCCCCTGTGGGTGTGGCCTAGCCACCACCAATGCTGACATCCTTCTCCCTGCAGGCCAGGCCGGCCCCAGCCTCCCCATGACTAGTCATCTCAGTATCCCAGCCTGCAACAGGTCTTCAGCTCTTCAAAGTATGTTCTGTTTTTCTTTGACCTCAGTACCTGCTTTGGTTCCTTGCCCTCTTCCTCAGTTCCTCCTGGACAGGCCAGCTCAGCTCTTCATGGCCTCTTGGGGTCTTGGACTCTCCTTTTCCTCCTCCTCCTCCTCTTTCTTCTTCTTCAAGATTTTATTTATTTATTTGAGAGATATAGAGGAGAGAAAGAGAGAGCGCATGTACAAATGGTGGGGGAGCAGCAGAGGGAGAGGGAGAAGGAGACTCCCTGCTGAGCAGGGAGCCCAGTGCACGGTTTGATCCCAGGATGCTGGGATCATGACCTGAGCCAAAGGCAGACACTTTACTGACTGAGGCACCCAGGTGCCTTGAGGTCTTGGATTCTCTCCAGAATTCCTTGACCTCATGTCACTGTGGCTCTGTGGGTAGCCCTGAAGCTGTCTACCTGTCACCTTGGACTTCTGCTTGGTGCTTGGTGCTGAGATCAGCCAGAACTGCCTTTGCGGTGGATGGGCTCTTCTCCAGGTCCCAGTGAAGAGGTGCCTCCTGAGCCTTGACTCTGAGAAGCCACAACAACAGCTTGCTTGACTCTTGAAAGTCACCCCTGGTATCCTACCTTCCAACACTATTATGACTGAGTCCCTAAAACTCAGAGGCTGATTAGATATAAGAGGAGTCATAACTCCCATAATTTAAGCCCACTTAACTAGAAGAACACTGGCGCTCTGTGAAAGAAATAGGCCATCGGAGGTAGAGGGGGATTTAGCAAGGGATGATAATGAAGTCCATTTTGATTGCTTTCTTTCCCTGAAGCCATCCCTCTGTCGTGTCTTCCACAACCTCCTGGAAGTAGTCCCGATAGTCAAATACCTTTAAATCTGCAATACCATGTAAGCCCCACGTGACCAGACAGCTTATTTTCGCCTTTTCTTTCATATATTAACATTCCACAGAACATTCCAATGTGAAGTTCTAGCGGGAAGTTTGGGTGTGAAATCAAGGCCAATCATAAAGATTTGGACGTCCAGGGCGTAGAAGCCGTCACTTAACACCAATGGTTCTCAAACTGTAGCTTGCATCAGAAACAACTGAAGGGCTTCTTACAATCCGGATTGCTGGACCCAGATCCAGAAGACCCGCTTCTGCATATCTGGGTTGGAGCAAGAGAATGTGCATTTCTATCCAGTTTCCAGAGGCTAGTGCTGGTGCTGCCTCGCATCTGGCATCATACATAAATCACTGATCTAAGGGTTAGGACCAGATGCCCTCACCAAAGAGGGAGCTTACAGAGATCACGGGAGAGACTAGTTATACTGCTAATGGTCCAGCACAGGCTCCAGAAGTCAATGAACCAGGCAGAAGGAGCAGAAAAAAGAAAAGCGACAAAAGTGAGACAACCCAAAAAAGAGAGTTTTGAGGAGGATCGGAAGCCATGGGGTCACACACCACAGAGGACACAAAGAGAATAAAGTAGGATTATCAGATGAGATACAGGACTCGCAGTTCAATTTTGAATGAACAACAATGATTTTTTTTTTAGTATAAGTTTAATAAGTATAAGTATGATGCACTTATACTAAAGATGTCATTCATTACTTATCTGAAATTCAAATTTAAGTGGACACTGTATTCTAGTTTGTTAAATCTGGCAATCCTAGAACGAAGGCATTAGAAAGACCACAGGATATAGCAAAAGGAGACAACCTGGAGAGCCTTTCAACAGAGCCTTGGGGCAGGATCCTGACCAAGGTCAGTTACCCAGGAAACGGTTGCTGAGCAACAGGGTTTAGGCGGTCCCGCCTCTGGGCCGCGGTGCTTGTCTCGCTGTGCCTCGTGCACCACCTCCCTGCAGTGGCAAAGCGGCTGCCACCTAGCTGCTGGGTATTGTAACCCACACTGATGTTTTTTAAATCACAAAACTGAAGAAATAAGCATCTGATTCCAAACCGCCTGGAACATGGTTTGAAATAAAAATGTGTTGAACCTAAGCTCGTTTCTATATAACCCCGCTCCTGGGTGTTTATACAGACATAGACTGTTTTGTAAGATTTTATGGATTTTTGTTTTCTGCAAAAATGATTGAATTAAATAAAAGTCACGTGACCAATTAATTCACAATGACGGGGATTCTCCTGAAAACCTGTAATTCTGTATGACAACTGAGACCATTGATGATAATGAAGCAGGATTTTAATGTATGCAAAGCACCTGGTACTCTGCCTGGCTTGTCCTGGGACTTGACCAAAGTTCCTATGCGTGTATGGAGGATACTATACATTTTGGGCAAGGAGAGAGACTGATTTCTTAAAAACTTAGTTAACTGCAGTATTACAATAGAATGTTTAATTATATATGTATTGCAATATATGTATAATATATAATGATACGATGTACTTGGTTCACACTGTTGGTAATGGGGTAATCCTCAGTCAGTGTAAACTAGCATTATTGTCCTCAGTTCCTGTCTTACTTTCACCTGTTAGAATCAGTCTTTCTCCTAGTCCAAAATATGTGGTGCCCTCCATACACACACACGGCCAGGGCTGCTTACGGAGAAGCGATGCAGTCAGGTACAGTGAGTTTCCTTCCAAAATCAAAGCTCTCTGCACCTGTCTTTTAGAGAATATTCCCAAGGTACTGACACACTTTTTCTTGGAAAGTCAGGGCTTACTATCTGTTGCCCTAAAACAACTGGGGAAGATTTTTCTTTTTTCTCCAACAGTCGTGCAACTGTTTTTTGGATTGACAATGTAGGGTCTACCTTTTTTCAGAGAAGTGAAGACAGGTAGAGTAACAGAAGGAAATGGGCCTTCCTCAATAGGCAGGCAGATATGATGCTTTTGAAATTTAAGTGGAGCTCTTGCAAGCATTTGTTTTATATAGCGACAATGTGAAGAATGACACACATGCTGGATGGAGTAGCTTTATGACAGGTCAAGCATTTGGCTCTCTGGAACATTAACAGATTTCTATTGCATTGGTTTCACTTGTCATTTTTTAAATGTCCTGTCTTAACAAGAGCCCTTGGGTGGAAAAAATCCAGCAGCAAATGTCTGGTATCTTCACGGCAGCCAGCAGTGTGACTGTGGAATCACATTCACAAGTGAACTGATGGAAAAGAATGAATTTTATTATGATTTTTGGTTTGAGGATGCCACAAATTTGGCCATGAAACACGATGTTCAAGTGAAACTTTCTGGGAAGCTCTACAGGACTTGCTAAGTGAACCTAGAATCTTAACAAATCTTTGAGGTTATTCTGAATGTTCAGTGTTCTCACGGTGAGAGACATTATTCTGTAACTTTAAGAGAGTTCCCATGTCAACATCTCAAAGCCTTCACATGAAGACATGGGATCTCTACCTCAACATGTCAGAGGAACACCACGCCAACACATGGAAAGTGACTTACTCTCTGTGGAGCTTCACTGTTAGAGGTTCAAGGACAAACAGAGGTAAAGATAAAGAGCTTCTGTCCATAATTTATGATGCTCTAGATCTACCTGTTATGTATTTTTCCTACGGTTTCTGTACTGCTTAAGTCCTGTGGATTCTTCCCAGGATGAAGACTGAGGAACATGAAACATAGCCCGAACGTGGACTGAACAGAGATCTAGTCTCGGGGCCTTGTGGCTATAATTCGATAGAGAACATGACCTAGAGTCATGATAGACACATACATAAATTTGTCAGAGCTTCCTAAACCTAATTCGGAAATCACTGAAAATACCCAAGAGAATGTTTTAGAATGCCTTTTGTCAGTTATTAGCAGGTAAAGCTTTAAGATACATCCAGGTCACTTAGTCATTGAAGGCAAATTTGCCCACAGGCCTCCCACTAAACCGTTAGTCACTGAGCACTCACCTGTAAAAGGCCATGGTCAGAACTCACACATGTCCTATGTTCTCCAGGAAGATAATATTAAATACACAGTTTCCTTTCTATGTGACTCCTATGGGAGGGACAATGGACGGGTTGAAGTCATTGGGGTATACTTACTACCATTGATCTAATGACCAGGATTTGAGTCATCAGTTCTTGGAAGAAAAAAGTGTTGAGGACATAGAGTGTAAGAGGGGAGGAAAATAATTTATAAAATGCAATGAAGTGTCTGACTTCCATGCAAGCACAGTGTGTTTTAAGTCTATTGTTAAAAATCTGTACTGGTGGTTTATACAGTGTAGGAAATCATGCCCTCAGCTACAGAGGATTTTGATGTAGATTTTGTCTTCATCAATGGGATGTAAATACATAAATTACTTTTTTTTTTTGAGATTTTATTTATTTATTTGACAGAGAGAAACACAGCTAGAGAGGGAACACAAGCAGGGGGAGTGAGAGAGGGAGAAGCAGGCTTCCTGCCGAGCAGGGAGCCCGATGTGGGACTCGATCCCGGGTCTCCGGGATCATGACCTGAGCTGAAGGCAGTTGCTTAACCAACTGAGCCACCCAGGGACCCCACATAAATTACTTTTATTGTAAATGGAAGAACGGGCCATTGCTGCCCCCCCCCCCCCGTGTGTTGCTGCTCTGTGTGTCCCTTTGTTGCGCCCACACCCTAACTGGGCCATCAGCGTTTTAGCAGATGTACGGTAAGCAAGCACTATTTTCCAGACACAACAGAACCTGAGTCCACAGACACTGATAATTTATTTGTCTGGTTTTCCCCATTTTCCTTCTTTTTTTTTTTCATGACCGAAATCTATCGCGTCATCTTGATTTATATGCATAACCAGGAAAATGGGTCTTATTGCAAAAATAAGTTTTGTGGTTTATCTAGGAATATTACAGAAAATATTGCTTTTAGGTGAGCACATTTTTCAGTGTATTTCAATCTAATAAAATGTGAATTTTGCTTGAAAACAAACAAAAGAGAAATACTGCAGAGTAACTATCTAGAATACTTAGATCCCTTTAGGTAAGGTATGTGTGATATACATACCCATTAAGAACAAGACAACTTTTGTCATAGGATGGACAGATGATGTAAATATGAGTATATTACATTTAGGTTGTTGTTAAGGACATTATATGTATTGTTTTCTGAATATGCAAATATCAGCTTCATTTCCTCTTCCTTCTCAAGACACATTACACTAAAGAATCCTCCAATATGAACATACTCTTTATTTAAATAAATTTGTATTCCAAAAAGAACATAAGGCAATTTACAAAAATGCCCAAAATAAGATAAAAATTAAGTTAATGGGGAAAGTAGGAAATAAGTACAAATGAGGGTAGGTTAAATAAGATTATACCAGGGAGAAAGTGAGGACACAAAACTCATTCTCAGTGTCTGGTTGGGAAGGTTACATGATTCACAGCAGACAGGAGAATTTATCCTGTGGACTATGTCTTTAACAAATATCTTTACAGCAAACAGCACTCAACTTCACGGGGCTTTTTCCTGAGAAAAACTACTCCACACCTGGAAAATGATAAAATAGGTATTACTTGTCAGTTTTTTTTTTAATAGCACATACTTGATAGGAGCATGACAATTTATAGCCCTGCAGGTGAGAAGTTACCTTGCAGAAACTGGGTAAAGGATCAAGATTTTATAGCCCAGGGGAAAAGGTCTTACAATTCAGCTTGAAGAAAGTTAACTGGGAATACTGTATTGAGGGGGTTCAGAACAAGCCAGCCCAGAATGTGCTACTTTGGCATGTGGATTATTTTGAACTAAAGATAATCAAGGCCCGCAGTCTCAGGAAAGCTTTTTACCTCCTTTTTAACTACCTAAAAAAATTAGAAATGGGGCCCATACCAGGAAGAGTGCTATTACCAGAGAAAGCTTTTTCATCTGAGCAACATCTGAGCTTGGCAGGGCAAACATTTGCTTCCAAACATTTGCTCTTCTCATCTTCCTGTGAATTGTCTTCCTGCCCTTTGAAGCCCCAGACGTCCATCCTTTTCCTTAGCTCAGGATGGTATATGAGTCTCGATTGTCTGGCTGGCTTTGAGTCTCCTATCTTTGTGGGGCTCTCTTATATACGTAATTAAAATTGTTTTTCTTGTTAATCTGTTTTTTATTACTGGGGTGAGAGAGTTCTCAGCGAAGAACATAGAAGGGTGGAGGAAAATTGTTTTTCCTCCCCTACAGTATTAGTTATTTTACTTAAGAGTCCCTTCCTCTCCAAGTACTTAAATCTCCGCTTTTCAAATACATGCTGAACTAGGTCTCAATATCACTGGAGGTTCTCTACTATAAGCCAAATGAAGGGGTGAGTTAATTGAGCTATGTCAGTCAGTCACTCATATTGCCTGTGGCTGCTTTCATGACATATGACAGAGACTGAGTAGTCCTCAAAGCCTGAAATATTCACTCTCTGGGCCTCTAAAAAAGTTTGTCAACCCCAAGCCAAATAAAGCTTTGCCCCTGAAGATGAGGGGAGCCTGGATGGCTCAGTCAATTAAGCATCTGCCTTTAGCTCAGGTCATGATCTCAGGGTCCTGGGATGGAGTCCCATATCGGGCTCCCTGCTCAGTGGAAAGCCTGCTTCTCCTTCTCCCATTCTCCCTGTTTGTACACACCTTCTCTCTCTCTCTGACAAATAAAAAACAAATTTTTCTTGAAGACTAAATGATCCCAGGTAGCACAGTGCTCAGCAAAGAATCGGTATTCAATATAATTAATTATTGTCCTATCCTTGTCTTTTATTTGTTTATTCTCTATAGAAAAACTTCTTTTCTCCTAGGTCCTGTGTGGGGAATATCAGTCCTAGCAGTGTGTTTGTTTGGACAGAATCTCTTCACAGCAAACAAGCTGGAGTTCTGTGGAGCTGATCATAAAGACATGGCATCTATGCTGGATTGGTTGATACTATTGGTGCTGGCAGAGACCACATACCCGACTTGTAGAAGAAAATGTACCTCACACTCAGTCTTGCTTTCTGACATAGAAGGCACATCATGACCAATGACAGTCTTCTGCAGGCCTGGAGATAAGGTGGCCACAGGAATGCTAGGGACTGCTGCTGGCCAGTACACCCTTATGGACAGGACTGGCCCTAATTTGGTCACTTCAAATGAAGATGTGACCATTACCACCACCCTGAATCCAGAAATTAAGGTTTCCTAAACAATTCTCAGAAGGCAGTTCCTGGCAGCACTTAAACCCCAGGAAGCAAAGAGAAGGCTGAAACAAAATCCAGATGCCCTTCACAGAACATTTGCTTTGTTACAGAGGGCAGTGCTGCCAAAGAGAAATGACTTCTCAGGTTTACCATATATTGTCCCAAATGGTGTTCTCAGAAAAGTAAACTTGGTGCCACATAGATGAATGTGTTACAAAGTAAGAATATCCAGGAACCCTGGGAATGTCTGTGCTCCCATGAGGTGGGAAGGATTGGCAAGCTTTGTCTTCAGGGAAATTTGTGATAAACTTATCACCACTGCAGCTCCCTCCCTGTCTCCTCCCCTTCCTGTCTTCTTTCCTCCCTCTCTGAATAATTCAATCAAAAAGCCATCGTACAGCCTCCCCTTTTCTCCCTTCCCTTGCCTTGGAGGCCAGAGGGGCTGTGGAAGCAGGAGCAACAGGGGTGGGCAGCCAAGAAGGCAACCAGTGTGCTAGAGAATTAGATTAGGGGAATTGGAGGCAGGGAGAAGGAAAAGTAAAGAAAAAAACTATATTGAGACTAATGGGAGCGAGGTGTCTTGCTGTTTAAGGAGAGATTTACAAATACAACAAAAGGATAGGCTAGAAATAACTCTGAAGTGCTGGACTTTGGAATTGAAGGTGTCGATGTGAAGTCTTAGATAGCTACTGAAAAAGATACATAAGTATGTGTGCATATGTTTATAGATATGAATATATTTTCTAGATCTAGCTTCTCAGAAGGTCTAGTAGTAATGACATAACATACTTACTGACTAGATCTTCATTTTTAAACTCTAAGATGAACCAGGGCTCCTTTGGAGGAAATTGTCAGCTCTATGTCTGGTTCAGAGAATGTAGAAAATGAATTCTGGAGCATCTTGTTGCATTAGAATATAAGGAAGTGCTCAAAGACTTATAGGGATGTGTGAAAAGGATAAAAGAGACAACTTGACGATTTCATCAAATATAGGACAATTTGAGCACTAAAATAAATGATAAGATTATAGCTCATTGAATAAAATAGGGAAGACAAGTCCACACAGATAGAAATTAATAAGGAAGAGGAAAAAAAACCCTTCCTTATCTTAGAATGACAACTATATGTAGGAGAAATGATGGAAATAAGAAATCACAACTGGACAGCCACCACAGTGGTGGTTAATTCATGTGGGAATCGCCAGAAGATGCTAACGTTGGTATGTGGAGGTTTCACGGGTATAGGACATTGGCATAATTTGGGGTATTTCTCTCCACAAAATACTGACCAATTACAGAGGGAAAAAATTATAATGACTTTGTAGTGACTTTAGAAACCTGACGGGTGCTAACTTGCCAGGTGAACAAGGCCGATGTCACCATGGCTGGGATGTGTAACACTGAGTTGCCCTCTGATATGATCCATGGGAAAAAGAGCAGAGGATCATTTCTGTCGCATTCCTACCAAGAATGGATGGCCTGAGTCTGGTTGTGAGGAAACATCAGAATGATCCTGGTGGAGAGGAATCTTACAGAATGAAGTCTAGAGCCTTTAAAACTGTTAATGTTGTGAGATGGAGAAAAGGACCAAGGGAATGTTACAGGCTGAAGGAAAATAGTGAGGGTCAAAAGTCAGTGAATCTGGATGGGATGCTGAGCCAGAATGGAAATGACACATTTAACACTTCAAAATTTGAATGGTGTCTGTGGATTGTCATGTAGTGACCAATCAACACTGATTTCCTGTTTTGGACTGTTGGATTCAGCATGTGTTAGAGTGTCCTTGTTCTGGAGGAATAAACACTGGAGTTTTTAGGGGGCACTGGGCACAGTGTCTGAGCCTGCTCTTAAATGACTCAGAAAAAGAATGTGTGGGGAGGTGTGCAAATGTAACAGAAAGAGTAACAAAAAAATGGTACAAGGGGTGCCTGGGTGGCTCAGTTGGTTAAGCGACTGCCTTCGGCTCAGGTCATGATCCCGGAGACCCTGGATAGAGCCCCACATTGGGCTCCCTGCTGGGCAGGAAGCCTGCTTCTCCCTCTCTCACTCCCCCTGCTTGTGTTCCCTCTCTCGCTGTGTTTCTTTCTGCCAAATAAATAAATAAAATCTTTTTAAAAAAATGGTACAAATGTGGTAAAATGTTAAAAACTGCAGATTCTGGAAAAGGGGGGATATGGAGTTCATTGTTCTGACAAGACATGAAGTAACAGGCAAAAGATCCATAATTAGTAAAGCCTATTTATTTATTTGAGAGAGAGAGATCACAAGTAGGCAGAGAGGCAGGCAAAGAGAGAGGAGGAAGCAGGCTCCCTGCCGAGCAGAGAGCCCGATGCGGGCCTGGATCCCAGGACCCTGAGATCATGACCTGAGCCGAAGGCAGAGGCTTTAACCCACTGAGCCACCCAGGCGCCCAAGCCCATGTATTAATATTGCATCATTGTCAGGATATTGGCTGTACCTGCCTTTCCAGCATGTCCCTGAAACAGGATCATGCATCTCATCTCATGGGTGTTTGGCTTGCCATGAGACCTCCTCTAAGGGTCACGTAGTTCTGCCATCTCTTTTCCTTCTGCCAGGAGAAAAGAATATCCAAAATCTGCTCCGTTAGCCTGGCTCCCAGAGCCAACTCCCAGTGAGCCAGAAGGAAACCTTCATTGTGGCAAGCCACTGAGATTTGGTGGGTATTGTTACCCACAGCTAACAGAGTCTCAGCTAACTCATAGTTAACTAATAAAGAGCTTGGGTGGTTAGAGATGACAGTTTATCTATCTGACATCAAAGTCCATGTTTTTCCATTATTCATTGATTTCTAAAACCATTTTATTGATGAAGCTAGCCTTTGTTATGCTCACCTGACCTGAGCTTGTCCATGTCTTAGCACTTAGGTAGCATTTGTCTTACACGACTTTTTCGTCCTTATTCTTCTTTGCAGCAGAACTAATATTTCCAGTAATACTGTAGATAAGATAGCCCAAACAAATTTGTTACAAAACACCCAAAAATGTTAGATAAAATATGGCTGAAAGAGCAAGATAGTAAAGGAAATACAGTATTTAAACAACTCCGAAATACTACAGGATGGAAAATGGAATGAAAACAGCAATCCAAAAAGAAGCGAGCAACAAAAACTAATGGTTGTTTTAGGGGTAAATTTTACTCACAAGGATTAAAGATAATTAATATACTGTATATATTAAATACATAATTACATATATATACATATATATAAGATACCAATATCTTTTTGAAAGAATTTAAAACTCAAACAAGTTGCAGAAATAAAAGAGTTCCTATGTACCTTTCTCCAAGTTTCTGCAATGAAAACATCTTATAATAGTACTTTGGGAAAACCAGGAAACTGATATTGGTACAGTACTATTAATTCAGGTATAGACCTTATTTGGATTTCAGTAATTCTTAATGCACTATTTTTGGTTTTAGGTATATGTTCTATGAAATTTTATCACATGTGTAGACATGAGTAACTATCAACACAAAGAAACTCCCTTGTTACCTCTTTTTTTCTTCTTTTGTAAGTAATCTCTACTGTCCACTATGGGGCTTGAACTCACCACCTGAGATCAAGAGTTCCAGGCTTTGCCCACTGAACCAGCCAGAGCCCTTCCTTATGTTACCTCTTAATAGTGGTGCCCTTCTCCCAACTATAACGCTTGGCAACCACTAATCTGTTCTCCATCACTAATATTTTCTTTTTTTTTTCCTAAAGATTTTATTTATTTGACAGAGAGAAACACAGCCAGATAGGGAACACAAGCAGGGGGATTGAGAGAGGGAGAAGCAGGGAGGGAGAAGCTTCCTGCCGAGTAGGCAGCCCAATGTGGGACTCAATCCTGGGTCTCCGGGATCATGACCTGAGCCGAAGGCAGTCGCTTAACCAACTGAGCCACCCAGGCGCCCCCTCACTAGTATTTTCACTTCAAGAATGGCACAGAAATATAATCTTGCAGTGCAAAACCCTCTAAGATTGTTTCTTTTTCTCACTCAACATTATGTCTTGGAGATTCATCCAGGTTGATACATGTATCCTTCCTTTTTACTGAGTAGTATTCCACTACAATGATGTTCCCTAGTTTATTGTCTATCATCCACAGAATGTTGTCTGGCTTGTTCCCAGTTTTTGACTATTACAAATAAAGCTCCCATGAACACTCATATACACAATTTTGTGTGAACCTAAATTTTCATTCTTCTAGCATAAATACTCAGGAGTGTGATTGGTGGATGATGCAGTAAGCGTGCATTTATAATTATAGACACCGTGAAACTGTTCCAAAGTGGCTGTGCCATTTGATATTCCCCCCAGTAACATAAGAGCTATCCGGCTGCCAATGTCTGGTCCTGTCAGTACTTTTTTATGTTTGCCATTTTAGTATGTATGCAGCCACATGTCATTATGGTTTTTTTCATTATGGTTTTAATTTGTACTTCCATAATGGCTAACGATGGTGAACATCTTTTCACGTGCTTATTTTGTCATTTTATGCCTTCTTTGATGAAGTGGCTATACAAGTCTTTTGCCCAATTTCTAATTGGACTGTTTACTTATTCTGGAGTTTAGAAAGTTCTTGAAATTAAGATAGTGAGAGAACATTTCATAAATGTACATATTTAGAAAATTTATTAAAATTTATATAAATTTATGCCGATTAATTTGAAAACTTATATAAAATGAACAAAACTCAAGAAAAATACAGCTTACCAAAAATCGACAGATAAAAAAAAAGTCTGCATAGTCCCTTAACCCATAAAGGAATTGAATCAGTAGTGAAATGTCTTTCCACTTTACAAAGTACTAGGCTCAAATGGCTCTTCCAAGTAAGTTTTAATAAACACTCAAGGAACAAGTAATATCAATCTTATACAAACTTTTCCTGAGAAAAGAAAAGTAGAAAACACTACGTAACTCATTTATGAACGTAGCCTAATAAAGACATCAAAACCAAACAAAAAGACCATGATAGATTAAACACTAAACTCACTCATGAACATAGATTTAAAAAATGCTAAATTAAAATATTAGCAAATTTAATCCTGCAGTGCATAAGAAAGTAGCACACAATGACCACGATGGGTCTACCGAAGGAAGACAAGGTTGATTTAATATCAAGAAATCTATTAGTTTGACTCACCACATTAACTTGTTAAGGGAGAAAAACTACAGGATTATCTTAACAGACATAAGATGTTTGATAAAACTCAACATCCATCTATGATAATAATAACTACCAAGCCGGTAGAGAAAAAAAAACTTTCTTAAGATGATAAAACGCACCTACCATGAGCATTTAATAAAGTTTAACATCTCACTTAAAAAAAAAAACAGAAATAGAAGGGAATTTGTATAATCTGATAAAGGACATCTACCAAAAGTCTACAGCAGAACCATACTTTAAAGTTTAACATTAAAATCATTTCCTGGATGCCTGGGTGGCTCAGTCTGTTAAGCCATTGCCTTCAGCTCAGGTCATCCTCCTAGGGTCCTGGGACTGAGTCCTACATTGGGCTCCTTGCTCAGCGGTGAGCCTGCTTCTACCTCTACCTGCCATCCCCCCTGCTTGCACACGAATGCTCACGCACGCGCACGCTTCCTCTTCTCCCTCCCCCTGCCCCCACAAATAAATAATAAAATCCTTTTAAAAATTAAAAAAATCGGGGTGCCTGGGTGGCTCAGTTGGTTAAGCGACTGCCTTGGGCTCAGGTTACGATCCCAGAGACCCGGGATCGAGCCCCACATCGGGCTCCCTGCTCCGCGGAAGCCTGCTTCTCCCTCTCTCACTCCCCCTGCTTGTGTTCCCTCTCTTGCTGTGTTTCTCTCTGTCGAATAAATAAATAAAAATCTTTAAAAAAAATTTAAAAAAATCATTTGTTTTAAATCATAACTTCTATTCAATATCTCCTTGACATTCTAGAATACAGTAGGACAATAAAATGATATAAAATGTTTGAACATTAGAAAATTATAAATAAAATTGTCATTATTTGTAGATAGTTTCCACCTAGAAAACAAAAGAAAATAAAAACAAATAGTATTACAATTAATAAGAAATTTTAGCAAGATGCCTCAATTTTTGATAAATATATTTTTAAAAACTTGCATTTCTATATTTTAGTCACAAATACTCACAAATATAATTTTTTTAAAAAAAGATTTCATTTACAGGGTGCCTAGTTGTCTTGGTAGAGCATGTGTCTCTTGATCTTGGGGTCATGACCTTAAGCCCCAAGTTGGGGGCAGAGTTTATTAAAAAGAAAAAAACAGATTTCATTTACAATACCAATACAAAAAGCCTAGAATTAAATCACGAAATATATGTAAAATCCTTGTGGAAAAAAATCATAAATCTTTTTGAAACCTTTAGAAAACCCAATATACCATATTCACCCACAAGTACTATGTTCAGGGACAGGAAGCCTATATATCTCAAAAATCTATAAATTCTATGTACTTCCAATCAGTATTCCAGTGGGATATTCGAGGAATGTGACAATATGATTCTAAATTTACATAGAAGATTAAAGGGACAAGGATAGCCAAGATATTTCTGAAGAAAATAAGATCTTTTTTCAAGGGAGGGAGGTAAATAAACAAATGATATGCAATACAAAGCCCCCAAACAGGCTCAAATGTGTAGGAAATTTGATATGACACAGGTGACATTGTGTATCAACGAGGATATAGTGCTGATGTTAACTGACTATCCCAAATGGAAAACAAAACTGTATCCCTTCCTCACTAAATGCACAAAAATTAATTCTAGGGGCACCTGGGTGGTTCAGTCATTAAGCATCTGCTTTTGGCTCAGGTCATGATCCTGGAGTCCTAGGATGGGGATGGTGCCCCACATCGGGCTCTCTCCTTGGTGAGAAGCCTGCTTCTCCCCCTTTCACTTCCCCTGCTAGCGTTCCCTCCCTAGCTCTGTTTCTGTCAAAATAAAAAATATCTTAAAACAAAACAAACAAAAATGAATTCTACATGTATGTGGATGTAAACGTCAAAGGAAAAACTTATGACATTTAGAGAAAATATAAAAGAATATTTTTATAACCTTGGATAGGAAAGACATTTTGTAAAGATACTAAGACATAAAGCCCATTAAAGAGAATAATTGGTATGTTTGGCACTTTTAAAATAAATAACTGTGCACTGAAAGATATAATAAAGTGAAAAAGAAAGTGGCAAATGGGAGAAGATATTTATCATACAGACTCCCAACTGAGAGTGAATATCCAGAATATATAAAGAATGCTTACAAATGAATAAGACATAAGAAACAACCCAAGAGAAAAATGGTTAACAGGTATTTCAGAGAGGACACACATATGACCAACCAACATACAAGATGTTCAACCAAAGTAGACATCTAGGAAAATCAAAACCACAGGATATCATTTTATGCCAACCAGAATGGCAAGCATTAAAGATTTGACAATACCAAGAATTAGTGGTGATGTAGAGCTATATAAATTGGTCCAATTTCTTTGTAAAAATTTCCAGCACTATCTGGTAAACTTGACAATAACAAATCAACGATTCTACTCCTAAGCATAGTCCCCAAACATAAGGAGACATACAAAATGTTTACAGCAATTATTTGCAAAGTAAAGAACTGGAGATAGTCCAAATGTTTCTTGGCTCAAACATGGATAAATAAATTGGAGAATACAGCTACAGTTAAATACTATCCAGTAGTGATAATTAAGGAACTATAAGCCATACCCATTATCACCAAAGAGTACTACCTCAGTCCTTTACAAAATGATTTTAATAACTTTCAGCTTTTGCTTTTGAAAAGCTGTTTTTATGTCTTGATATTTGTCAGTATTTCAAGTTGTGATAACAAAATGAGTTGGTGAAGGAAACTGGGCTCTGAGTCACTGGCGAAGAGCTTCATTTTGAGTCATGCCTGGGACACTTAACAAAATAAATAAAATGCTCTGGGCACAAACCTACAATGTCAATATGGCACTCCTCATATTTTCCAGGGGACACTTGCTACTTCCTCATACTCCCACCTTTCTCTTACTCACAACTGGACTTTTTTTTCTTTAAGGCTTGATTTGTGTGTGTGTGTGTGTGTGTGTGTGTGTGTGTG
>PITA01000794.1:207756-236210 GCA_004023965.1 Spilogale gracilis | reverse complement strand
CTTCAGGGATTCCAATAATTCTGATATTGGAGCGTTTCATGGCATCATTCATTTCCCTTATTCTGTTTTCTTGGGATTTTAGTTGTTTGCTCCAAGACTTCTCTTGCTCCTCCTTCCTATTCCGTGCGTCTTCCAAATCACTGATACGATCTTCAGCTTCACTTACTCTGGCTGCTAGCATATTTAAATTAGATTGCATCTCGTCTAAAGCCTTTCTAACCTCAGCTTTCACTTCTGTTACTATGGCTTCCATTTTGAGATTAATTTTCTTTTCTAAATTGACTATTGCTTGGACTATTGCTGCCCTGAATTCCATATCTGTCATATTGTTTATGTTCATTCCCAGTAATTCTGTGGCCGAGGTTGCAGTCTCAGGGTTCTCCTGCTGTTGGGCGTTCCTTCTCCGTGTCATTGTGGCGAGGAGTGTTGAGGGGGTGTATGACTAAATATATCAGCCACTATCTAGGTGGATTGGTCTTTGGAAGGTTTTGGAGCAACCAGAGTGAAATTTGTTTCTTGATCTTATTTTGTTCCCTTCTGATCCTGACTCAGTCCCTCATTGCCTTAATTGTTACAGAATTTTTATGTGCCTTGGTATCCAATAGTACAAACTCCTCTATTTTTTTCTTATTTTTTCAAAACTCTCTTGATATTTATTGAGCATTTCATTTAAAAAAATCTTGATAGTCCTTTAGTTGGGACTGAATTGTACTTAAATATTTTGAGATTATGCTCTTTGGTATATAAATATTCTGAATATTTATGTCATCTGGTTTATTTTTCCTTTTATTAAGATAAATCATTTTTATTCCTAATAATATATTCTCATGTAAAGTTTGTTTGTAGGCTAAATTATAAGCATACTAGCTCTTTATATATTTTTATATCCTATTATTCCAAAATGGTATCTTCTTTATGACAGGGTACTTACAGATTTTGTTTTGCTATCCATCTCATAATTATTGCCTTTGATATGGCAAGTTGTTTCTCCACTTACATTTATTATTGCTATGTTTAATTTAATCTCATCGATGATACTTTGAATGAGTGTGCTTCCAGTGTAGTTTCATACTTGTTTTTTCTACGAATTCCAGTGATAGAACTGGTAATGAATTCCCAAGAAAATTTCTTTCCCTCCTTCCCTTCCTGGTAATTAGGCAGAGGCATACATGAATACTTATTATTGTTTGGTGCTTAAAGACACACTTCACCTTTTCTGCATTTCTACAGAAATAGTAATCCTGTCAGGGTGGAGCTTTACATATGAAGTCTCAATTCCAGCTGCTACATTACTGTGTATAAAGGCATCACTCCTTGTGTTACTGTGGGAATTTCTTCTTCCAATCCCCAAATTGCTGAGACAGGCACCCTCTCACACCCCAAACAACCATGAATTCTCAGTCCATTTTTTGAGACATGAAGATTTCTCTTTCTTTTCAGTAAGCTCAGCTCTATGCTTTATATTATTCTATCAAGAGGCATTTAGATTAATGGTCTGTCATTTCTAGAATTCAAAGTTTTTTTAAATTTTTAACTTTTTAAGTTAAAAAATTGATAATAAATAATAAACTATCTTTGAATGCATAGAGCTATCTATTTTTTCCTATCTGCAATCTAAATATCTCATTGCTTTCATTCAGCTATAAACTCCCAGATTCTATGGTACAATATTATTTATCAAAAACTATATTAGCTAGTAGAGAAATACTTGAAGTGACTAAATTTCTTTGGGTTTTAATTAGAACACTTTTTCAGCAACACCACAAATTTAATAAATGAGATGACAAAATCACCATTTATTTTTCAGTTTAGAGGTATACCAAACAAAAACTCAGAAATCTCACTCTACTACTGGACAAGTCATTCTCCATAGACTAGACATTTGCTCAGATACCTAGTGATATCCACTGTTAAAAAATCCCAAATGATGTGCTTTCTTTAGCAATATTTCTACACAGAAGGAATTGCGATTCTTTACATTGTCAAATCTAAATACAAAAGAATAGAAAGTTTAATCCACTTTCTAATCCTTCAAAACTGCCCAAGGAAGAAAAAGAAGCCTTTTAAACTAGGATATAATAATTTTCACTCAATCCTGCAATAGGAATAGAACACAAATTAGACAGAAAAAGTCCCTTTCAACTTTTGAGCACAATTTTAAAGTAAAGTTTTATTCTGAATTTGAAATTTGCCAAGATCTGTGGCTGAGTTTCAGATACCTACTTCCCTTCTTGGCAGTAGATAATTTGGAAATCAGAAGTCTGCACATTTGAGATAGTTCCAGGCTTGGAGTGTCAAAAAGACAAGATGGCATATGGTGAAGTAAAAGGGATTTCTCACATTCAGGAACACATCTCAATTTCCAAAACATAAAAATAAATAAGTGCTTTTTCAAATTCATAAAAGAAATAATGAGAATTTTGCCCAAATATTATAGACATACCAATGTTAAGCAGCAAGATGTTTAAGTCTGTCACTTCCTGCAAGCTTTCCACTAAATGGATAAGTTCAAATTTCAGGACTGTCATATTAACTTTGGCACAAAAATGCTTCCTTCATTGGCAAAGATGACAGTATTCCCCCTCAAAGAAAAATTATAGTCTAATTAAAGTATACAATTTGATGTTTTTATACCAACGTTTTCCTGGGAAGTTTCTTCAATACTCCACTTGCTAATTTTAAGTTCAATGGATCAGAGTATGGAGGGAATTGATGTGATAAACACAGGGGCTATGAAGATGGTTTGCTCTGTTGTCCATTTACCTGCTCAGTTCTTTATCTTTTCTGGCTATTATAAGATAGAAGTTGGTACTTTCTAGAGTCTTACTATAGTTCATTTCTTTATTGGTCTTGTGAGCATGTTGATATATGTTAGCCCTTCAAGTGTTGTAGAAGAAATAAGTACTTAGAAATTATATCAATGAACTCTGTTATTTTTCTGACAAACTATTAGTGGGAAAATAAAAAATACTAAAGAAATATTAATCATGTTTACAAATTTCCATTATCTACATTACTATGTATTATCAATTGTTTCATTAATGTGAACAGTTAAAAAATACTTTCTCTCAAATGCAGAATAACTTATTTGAAAATAGTCCAATAATCAGTTGGGGGATTATGTGGGGAAATCCAGCAACTTAAACAGGAAAGTTTTATGAAGTTGTCCATATGACTCTTCGTTCTTTATTTAGATTTATACAAGGGATATCTTTGTGTGACAGCTTCTTTAGAATATGAGTGCAAGGCCAAACACATTTGGAAAATGACAAAGTTATCAAAGAAAGAAGAATATTGTGAAAAATTTTATAAAGCATTTTCCAAATTATCAGATTATAGAAAGCATTTGAATGTGGGTAGAGTAGGATTTTCTTCAACATTTATTTTTAAAGTAATAAGAAATTAACTATTAACTTTTTAAATGTCTCACTTTTCTAAACTATAAAATATGGAATTTGAGTCTCAAAGTGACTCCTGATCTTAAGCCTCCAAATTTGTGTGTAAGGGAGAAAAAAAATTGTGGAACAAATGTGTAGGGCTGGATGATAAAGTATTAGTTAATCCATTTGAGCTTCACTTTTTTATACACAAAAATCATTTATTATTGCTCTCATAAGTTAATTTATACCTAGAAGGCACCTGAGCTTTCTAAGAGAAGTGCAGTATCAAAGTAACGTGTTTGCTGACACAAGTGAGAACTTCTTTTAAAATTAATATGGCATGTGTGTTATATCATTTCATTTGTAGAGATCACCTCGTCACCATTTCCCCCCACTTCATCATAGAAAAAATGTCTAACTTACATCTGAGATAATAATTTGGCCCATCAACTAGAAATAGAGAAAAATCAAATCTACATTAATATGTGTAACATTGAGTTATGAAATACCCAATTTTATTCTGCAAGCTTACTGTGCCCTTTCTATGAAGATTTTTTATGCCTAGCTTTTTTAAGTTTTCACAAATAACAGATCAGATACATAATATGCTTCACTTTTTAAAATTTATTTTTATTGTTGCTTAAAGTTTTTTTATGCTTCACTTTTATATTCAGATCATATGTTATCAATAGATTCTTCCTCACATGAGCCCACTCTTCCCTGATGGTATATCAAAAAATAGACCAAGGTGTTTGAAAAGTTGCTCACCCCTATGAATACTGAAGGTGTCTCAGTTTCAAGATAACTTAGCATTACCTAAAACTAAGAGGTTTATCCAATGAAAATATCGCATTCTCCCACGGACCGAGGTATTCGTATTTCAGAAAAAAAAGAGAGAGAGAGAGAGAGAGAGAGAGAGAGAGAGAGAGAGAGAGAGGAGGTAAAGATTTAAGTCCTTCTGAGAACAGCTTTGAAGATATCTGTATCATGAATCAGCTTAATATTATTGTAAAAGAACATAAACTATTTTAAATATATGTTTAAAGCTCAATAATTTTGTATGATATTTTACCAATTTCTTCTTAGAAATATAAGAATAGTAATGCATCTCTAATACAGCTGCATGTGTGGATGTCATTAAGTACTATTTGTAAACAAGTTTTTTAATTTAATTTTATAGCTTTACAAAAATCAATTCATAAAACATTGTTTAATTTTTTTCTTACTCTTTTAGTAAAACAGACATCTTTGTGATGATATTCTCATAGAAGCAGAGTTTGCTTGTGTGATTATAACATGATAACTCCTCAAAAGTAAATTTCTGATTCAGAGATCATGAACAGATTCCAGATTCTCTCTAGATGCATTCCTTAGGTAATTTCACCCTCCTTATAGCTTTAAATACTATACATGGAAGATTTCAACTGTGAAGGTCTAATCCAGATATTTCTCCTAAACTCTGAAATTATAGGTCCAACTAAATGATGTCTCCAAACATAAAAAGTATTTCAAACTTAAAATGTGCAAAAAAGCAAAAAAATCCTCTTGATTTTTTTTAAAATGTGCAAAAAAGCAAAAAAATCCTCTTGATTTTTCAAACAAAAATTGTCCTCCAAATTTTATCGTCATTTTTATCAGCAGCACCTCTGTTCTTTTAGTTGCTGAACAAAATAAAAAAAAAAACTTGAATCATTTTAGGATTCTCATATTTCCTGAAAATACACATTCACTGTAGTGGGATATCTTATTTTTGTGAAATGTGTCTAAAATACACCAAATTCTTCCTATTTGTGCTAAGGCTACCATATTTTAGACCTGCATCATGTCTTACATGGATTATTCTACCCCTTCCCCTCTTGCAGTATCTACGTAGCAACCAGAAGGATATGGATTAAAATTTATTTGTTAAATTGAATTAAAGTCCTTACTATGTCTTCTAAAGCCTTACTTGATCTGGTTCTTCCACCTCTCTGATCTTCCTCTTTCTCCCAACCCACTCACTGCCACCCACATTAGCCTCCTTGTTTTACTTCAAATATGTCAGCATGCTCCTTCCCTACGTGTTTTTTAAACCCTATTCCATCTATCTGAATTGTTCTTCTCCCATATAGCAATTTGGCCCATCCCCTCCCTTCTTTCAGGTCTTGGCTCATGTGATACTCATCTGAGATGCCCTCAGTAAACACTATTTGAAACATGGCACTCTTTATCCTAATGTTTAATTTTGCTTTGTCCTGTTTTGTTTTTCTTTATAGCTCTTATTACCATCCACACTTCCATACTCTTAGGTAGAATCATTGGTTTTGTTTGTTTGTTTGTTTTTCACCCACAATGCAATGTCACTTGGAAAAGGCCAGGGTTTTGTCACTTTTGCTTTTACATATTTCATTACATCTAGAACATTTCTTGGTTGATGATAAGTATTCTTTAAATTCTAATTGAACTAATTAATTAAGTTTTTTTTTTAAGATTTTATTTATTTGACAGAGAGAAACACAGCTAGAGAAGGAACACAAGCAGGGGGAGTGAGAGAGGAAGAAGCAGGCTGCCTGCTGAGCAGGGCACCCAAGGTGGGGCTTGATCCCAGGTCTCCGGGATCATGACCTGAGCCGAAGGCAGTTGCTTAACCAACTGAGCCACCCAGGCGCCACCATTAATTAAGTTTTTGATGCAGATTGGCAAATAGTTTTCTGTGAGTTTGAATCCCTTAACTCCATCATCAATGATGTTTGAAGGTGCCTTTCCAAATGGCCTCAATCAGTGTTTGGAAATGTAGCTCTGTGCTCCAACACACACACACACTCACACACACACACACACACACACACACACACACACATTCATTTTCATTCTCTGTCTCTACAAGGCTAATAGGAATAGAGTTAAGGAATCATGTAAGATTAGGACATTTTCATTGTGAGTAGAGTACTCTGGATAAATGGGTCCTTGGATAATTAGAGAGTTGCTGAGGACTGAAAGAAGGGAAAAAACAGGAAGGGTACAAAGACAAATGCAAAAGAGAAAGGTAGCGGGCCATGGTGTATAGCAATAGAAAACAGATGTAGGGAAGCTATTTTAGCTAAGAACTGAGATGGACATTGGGTTTTCATACATGCCTTAATCACTAATTACAACTTTTCACCCTTTCTGAAGATGTGCTCTGAGATCTAGTACACCAAAAGGAAACTTAGTTTTCACCATATATGTTTGGGAGCGGAGAAAACAGATGACACAAGTAATACACCATGATTAAGTCTGGGTGGTGATATAATGGATTATGGTTTTAAGTGAATTATCTCATGCAATTCTTATAAGGACTCCTTGAATTAGCTTCTATTACTAGTTTGTAAGGATCTCGCCCTAGGTCCCAAAGCTAGAGCCTAAACTTCTCAGTTCTAAATTATTATAAATTCATGAAACGTTTTTTAATTTTCAGAATAAAAATATTCTCTCTCCTCTTCCTTTTTCTTTCTCTCCAACTATTTCTATCTCTATTTATCCATCCATCCACATATACATCATAAGTAGGTGAGTCACGGAGTAATAATGAGTGTGCCATAAACCAAGAGTTATGACTGGTCTAATTCTGAGCATGTCAGCTTCATTTAAATAAAATGTGATTTGCTTATAATGGATTTTGTGATTGATACCCATTATTCATTCCCTCCTTACCAGTAAATGGTTACCAGTTTGATAGGCCTCAAAATATTTGGGCCAACAAGAGACCAGGGAAAAAGTTTCTCCAGGATTTTGGTAAAAATAAGCAAGTAGTGCTTATTCTTACTTGATGAAAATAAAGAAGAATCCTTCCATCTCTATTGCTGAGCACTAACATTGGGTGAAACCAACCAAAGGAAATAAACAAGAGATAAAGATAAACAGATAGAGATAAAGATGAGAGAAAGAAATGAGAATGAGAGAGAAAGAACTTAGAATTGACATTTAAAAATCACTTAAGGGGTGCCTGTGTGGCTCAGTCCTTAAGCATCTGCCTTCAGCTCAGATCATGATCCCGGATTTCCAGGATAGAGCCCCACATGGGGCTCCCTACCGGCAGGAAGCCTGCTTTTCCTTCTCTCACTCCCCCTGCTTGTGTTCCCTCTCTAGCTATGTTGCTCTCTGTCAAATACATAAATAAAATCTTTAAAAAATCACTTAAAATGTAGTGTTTATTGCTAAAGGTTAAACACAATAAATAAATTTCAGAATGATCTACTGGGTTAGACGGTATCTTCTACCCCTAGTCAGAATGTTTAGTAAAAAGGACATGGATCCTTGTGGAAGTAACTTTCAATTGAGAAGAAAAACCATTACGAACTTCAGCGTATCACACCAGGTTAAACTAGAAGTGTTTCAGTGATTATTAGGTTAAATTGGATTATTGAGGTATTATTATTGCAAGATATTATTGGCAAGTTATCTACTGCTCAGTGCTTTTAAGACTCAATAAAATAATACTGGTAGCAATTATTATAATAAAATGAAATAAATATCTCATACTCTCCATAACTGAGTTGTGACTACACAACTTGCAAGCACATCTTGCACCATTTAAAATATAAATCGTTATTCATCTTTCTAATGATATATACTTTCAATTAGTTATCGATTGATTTTCCTATGTACAAAATTACGACTGATTATCAAATATATTTATATTAAAGGCTCACAACCTTACTGATATTTGGGGCAAAGGTTATTTAGTACTGCATTTACAACATGTAATTTATTGCTAATTATTTATTGTTGAATACATTTTTGTTGTTGTTGAATACTGTTAAATCAAAGAAGAGTTATTATAAATCCTTTACCTGTGCCACAACTGGAAAAAATTTAGATGTAGGTACTTTATGGTTAATGCAATCATAGTTTCATTCTTCAAAATGATATCAAGCAAAAAATTAAGTTTAGTGTGGTATGCAAGGATCAATGGATTCTGGCTATTACCCAATCTGATATATTTTCCCTCATAAATCCTTTATCTAAAAAGCAAAATGTATTTATTTATTTATTTTTATTTATTTACTTACTTATGAGAGTGAGCAAGAAAGAGAGAGAGAAAGAACATGAATGGGGGAGGGGCAAAGGGAGAGGGAGAAGCAAACTCCCCACTGAGCAGGGAGCTTGATGAAGGGGCTCTATCGCAGGACCCTGGGATCAGGACCTGAACCAAAGACAGATGTTTAACCAACTGAGCAACCTAAGTTGCTCAAAAAGCAAAATCTGAGAAACTTTATGCTTTCTTCAGGTTAATTTTCCTTTCTTTTTTTTTCTTATTTTTTTTTTAAAGATTTTATTATTTATTTAAAAAAGCTGAGAGAGTGCATGTGTGAGCAGGGATAAGGTGGAGTGGAGCAGAGGGAGAGGGATAAGCAGACTTGGTACTGAGCTTGGAGCCCAATGCAGGGCTCGATCTCATGACCTGGAAACCATGACCTGAGCTGAAACCAAGAATCAGATGTTTAACTGACTCTGCCACTCAGGCACCCCTCTTATTCTTTTACTACATCTTATAAACTTTTTCTTTATTCCTAGTCTTACTAGATGCCACTCCTCTATGTCTCTATAGCATCCTGTACCTACTGTTATAATAGATTTTATTATGTTGTATCATACTTCTATAGTTGTCTATCTCTCCCACTAAAATGGCATCTCCTTAATAACAGAATTATTTTTTGCTCTTCATCCCCTAATACATGTCACAGGACCTAGCATAAGGGACAAAATCAATAAATATTTGCTAAATAAATGTGTTAACAAATAAAAATGGGGAAGCAGTAAATTCTCTGAGTGTCGATAATGTAGAAGAACTTAAATTTTGGTTCCAGAGGGTGCCTACTGACTCAGTTGTTAAGAGCATGCCCCTCTTAATCTCAGGGTTGTGTGTTCAAGCCCTATCTAGAGTGTAGAGATTACTTAAAAAGAAAATCTTCTAAAAAATAAACTTTAGCTCTATATAATGTATTTTTTACTATTAAATAAATAAGCTTAAAAATATTATCTAGACTAACTTCCTAGATAGGATTAACAATGCACTTAGGGCAATTACAGAGTGTCAATTCTATTCCTAAAGTTCATATAATAGTTCATAAAAATATCATGTGAACACATAAAAATTTTACAGCAGATATGATTCTCTAATTGCATGTTTCAAAAAATTGAGAAAAAGAGGGGCTCCTGGGTGGCTCAGTTGGTTAAGTGACTGCCTTCTGCTCAGGTCATGATCCCGGAGACTTGGGATCGAGTCCCACATCGGGCTCCCTGCTCGGCAGGAAGCCTGCTTCTCCCTCTCTAACTTCCCCTGCTTGTGTTCCCTCTCTGGCTGTGTTTCTCTCTGTCAAATAAATAAAATCTTTAAAAAAAAAACTGAGAAAAAGAAATCTTTGTCTAGTTAATCAAAGTTAGCCAAGAAATGTATATGTGAAAGCAGACATCTGTAAAACAATATCTAAGCAGAATTGTTGTATATATTAATAAATCAATCATATTTACTAAAACAAACAGAAAGTATTTGGTAGCTCCCAGGACAGAAGGAAAAAGGGAAGAATCAGGCCCATGGACAGAAATCATAGACATTAAATACTGAAATGCATGCATCATCTCTCTTAGACATTGCTTTTGGGTGATTCAACCCAAATTATCTGTTTGTACTTGTGATTAACCTTTTTGGAAAAGGGAATCTGACTACCCTACTTCTGAAATTAGGGGAAGTATAGTTCTGTGATATAGCTTATTGTGTATTTGGGGGTGAGGGGAGATAATTTCTCCAAAGGACACAGATCAGATAAAAACAAAAACAATGTCAGAACCTACCATAATCATTTAAGTTCTCACACTTTATATATATATATATAGATATATATATATATATAATCTTTTTTAAAATTTTGTAATGAAAGAAGAAAGTAATTGGTATAAACAGACAACAGAGTTAACTGTTGATTATTAATATTTCAAAGTTATACTAAGGATTGAAAACTTTGACTCATTTTTTTTCCAGTTAAAATTAGCTGATATCCAGGAAAATAAACTTTCTCTTATGATAGTCTACCAGAAGATTCAGGAAAATAGATTTTCATTATTAACTCTTCAAGTAGAATTTGCTATGATAATAGATTGGGTAAACAGATGTTTGGAGGACTGAAAAAGAAAAATATAATAATAGACATGAAATAACAAAGTAGCAATAACTGCAGGAAGGAGATGCTACCAATTCAGAAGGAGAAACAAAGAGGAAGTTAGAATCAGAGGAGGAGAACCTCCCAGACACAACTCAGTGTCTAGTCCTTTGGGAAGCAGGTTCTACTTGGCTGTAAGAGTTGACTGCAGTTGGTTTTGGAGCACCCTGGGAAGCCGGGGAATGAAAGGAATAGTTGCAGGGGTAAAGGGACATTCTTGCTCTGGGAGAGCTGACAAACAAAAGGACCAGAGAAAGCACTTTCTCCTCTTTTCATAGCATACCTTCTTCCTTGTATGTCTCTCTTGATAAGGGAGAATTGAAGCTCCAGCTTAAACAAAAAGTTGTGTGAAAGAGGGAGAGACAAGAGTGTGGAAGCTGAGAAATAATAGCTTCACAACCACTACAAACAATGTTATATTTTGACACAGTATTATTTTTTTACATTTGACCTTATTTTATTGGCATTTTAATTTGATGTCATTAATTACAAGTTACTTCCTGTAATACTGATAGTATATAGAATGTCAGTAAAGTTTATGTGAATTTTATTTTTGTCTTAGTTAAAAAGTTATCCAACTTTTGATTAGGCAATTCTAGAATTCTAACTTTTGACTAGGTAACAGTTTTAGAATACATTTATGATTCTTTGGTTCTATTAAAAAAAGCCAATATCATAATCTTGTCACCATTTTTTTGTCCTCCTTTAAGGCAGAAGATAATATCTGTAAGCCTGCCATGCCAGACATAGTCCATTAGTCACAGGAAAAAACAGCAACGTGTGGAATGGATCAGCCCAAATTCATCATGACCACTAAAAAACAACAGAAAACAAATATCTTATTAGTGATGTGCCAAGAGCTTGATTATTTCGAGTGAAGGATGGCATGTTAATGAATACGTACAAAGGCAGTTCTCAAATTCACATATTTCAAATTAACAGCAATCAGTCAATTACACGCATGATATCGACTTGCTTCACATATTGCCCTTGAGTAGGCAGGAGACATACAAATGAAACTAGGTCAGATTTATGATGGATTTGGAGGAGATTCCTAATTTGTTACAGCAAAAACTTTATCTTCCTGATACACGGAACCAAGCAGTTTTAATCAAAATAACCATCTCTAAAATAGGCACAAATAATGGCTAAGCAGATATGGAGGGGAAACAAACAACATCAACAACTTAAAACCTAAACTGAATAAATTGGGAAGGCATTGAACAGGAAATCTTGGCCTTTGACCTATTATTATATAATGGATTTTCTAAAGTAAGGTAATACATTTTCTGAAGTCCATTATAAAATAGGATTCAAAGAATACATGGAACAGTGGTAGCATTGCTGGAGTAAATACATATAGGGACTCATACAACTCAACTGCAAAAAAACAAAAACAACTCAAAAAAGTGGCAAAGGGCCTAATCAGGTAATTTTCCAAAGGCATACCAATGTCCAATAGGTACATGAAAATGTGTTCCTCATCACGAATCTTCAGGGTAATGCAAATCAAAACCACAATGAGATATCAATTCACAGCTATTAAGAAGTCTATTATTTAATTATTTAAAAAATTTATTTATTTAGTTGAGGTGGGAAGGGGCAGATGGAAAAGCGGAGAGAGTCTCAAGCAGAATATACTCTAAGTGTGAAGCCCAGTGGGATCCCACCAACCCAAGATCATGACATGAGCCAAAACCAAAATTGGATGCTTAACTGACAGCACCACCCATATGCCCCAAGAAGTCTATTATTATCAGGATAAGAGATAAAGGCTGGTAAGAACATTGAAAAAAGCAAACCCTTGTAAACTGTTGGTGGGATTGTAAACCTGCAGAGCCATTATGGACAACAGTATGGAGGTTCCTCAAGAAATTAAATATAGAACTACCATATAACCAAAAAATCACACTTTTGGGTATATATCCAAGGGAAACAAAACCATCATTTCAATGACATAGTTTCATTCCTCAATTGCAACACTATTCACAATAGCTAAGTTATAGACAGATAAAGTATCCATTGAGAGATAAAGAAAATTTGATTATACACTTAATATATATAACTTTACTGCATATATATAAGCTGAATAATATTTATCTTTTTAAAAAAGATTTTATTTATTTGACAGAGAAAAATGCAGCTAGAGAGGAAACACAAGCAAGGAGAGTGAGAGAGAGAGAAAAGCAGGCTTCCTGCTGAGCAGGGAGCCCAATGTGGGGCTTGATCCTCGGATCCTGGGATCATGACCTGACCCAAAGCAGATGCTTAATGACTTGGCCACCTAGGTGCCCCAATATTAATCTTTAAAGAAAAGAGAAATCTTCCAATGTATGGATGAATTTGGAGGGTGTTTTACTGAGCAAAATTTATTTTTATGTGGAATCTAAAAACATATATTCCTTTTGGGGGGTTATGGTATACTTTATTGCTGGTACATGACAAGATAAGGCTCCCTGGGATGGAAACTGTATAGAGGTTGGGAGATTCTCAGTGTGTTGGGAATAAGTTAGGGCAAGGACTCTTCCAGCAACTGAGGGCCTCTCTCTCCCTTTTGCTCTTACAGGAGCTAGTGATCGAGGAGGCTCTTCCTCCTTGGAGGCCATGTGGACCATAGGGTCCACAACTTGGTTGCTATTGCCAAATTCACTGTTATATTAGAAAATGAGTTTGACAAAGTAGCCATTGAAGGTAATGCTAGCCTGAGAAGCAACAGTGGAAGAGTTGATATCACTGTTAAAGTCAGAGGACACAACCTGGGCATCAGTGGAGCCTAGGATGCCTGTGGGAGGTCCTCTGATGCCTGCTTCACCATCTTCTTGATGTCATTGTATTTGGAAGCTTTCTTCAGGAGGTGGGTCAGATCCACAACTGACATATTGGGGATAGAGACACAGAAGGCCATGCCAATGAGCTTCTCATTCAGCCTTGACAGTGCCAGTAAAAGTAGGCATCATGTTCTGGGAAGCCCCTCAGCCATCATGCCATCGTTTCCCAGAGGGACTATCCATGGTCTTCTGGGTGGCAATGATGGTATGGACTATGGTCATGAGTCCCTCCACAATGCCAAAGTTATCAAGGATGACCTTGGCCAGAGGGACCAAGCACTTGTTCAGGAGGTATTGCTGACAATCTTCAGGGAATCGTCATACTTATATTTCACATCCATCACAAACATGGCATCAGCAGAAGGGGAAGGGAAGATAACCTTCTTGGCCTCTGTTGCATTCCCCGCCAGCAGAGAAGACGCAACACACGGGTAGACATTGAAGCTCTTGTTTATTCTCCGGTTCTTCCCCTTCCTTTTTTTTTTCTTTTCTTTTCCTCTCGGGGAAGCTTTCTAGCCCCTTTTATACAGCATCATAGCCAATCAGAGAGGAGATCACGTGGGGTGTGGACTGCACGGCCAGTAGGCATTGGTGGCATCTGGTGATCACGCACTGAGCACGGACCCACGTATCCATAAGGCATGCGGTCACGTGTCTTCAGTGCGGGCGCTTCCTGGAACTGTTTGTGCTGATGTGGTCATGTGCTCGGCGCCATCTTTGGGCTGTGCCCCTGACAGCTCCCCCTTTTTTATTTATTTGTATGGACAGGGGACCATGCCTGTCTTAGGCCGGGATGATCAACTCGCATCCTTACCTGTCATTGAAGACTGCAGAGCGTGCTGCAGCTCCTGTTTTAGGTTGGCACGCGGTTATCATCCTCATTACCCGTCATTGACTACCGGTCCAGCATGCTAAGCCATACCTGCGGTGAGCCTCCATGCTCTATAGCGAGCAACGCCTGATGCATGGCCTCTCGGTCCCTAGACATTGTGCGCTGGAGGGCCCGTACCCAACGCACCACCAGGACGAGGGCGAAAAGCACAATACAGCTAAGCGCTATGGTCCCAAACCAAGACTTTCCAAAGGATACCATTGCCTGCATGGTCTGCAGATACTGGGACGCGGTGAGGGGATTGACTCTTGTGGCATTAAGTTGAAGTATCTCCAAATGGAGGGAGGTTGTCAGATTGTGGAATTTCGCGGTCCAGGTACCGTTGAGCATCTGGGACAGCTTAATCATCTCGAGAGAGATTAGAATACAAGTTAGAGGTTATACATAAACCTGCTAGGGATTGGATACAGCTGGAGGAGGCCATTTGTGCTATTAGGTTCATTTGTTTTCTGGAGAGGCGGGGTGCAATTCCTTGAAGGAGTATGGAGGTATTGTTAGTGGGATCGAAGACACCTAGTGTCTGATTGCTCAGAGATACACATGGAGCTTGATGGGAAGAGGAGTAGTTGAAACAAACAAAGAAGCATAGGCTTCCTGGGAAGGACAGAGAGGTAGTATTATATATCGCTTCGGTGGGATCATAGGGGAGGCTAGGGTAGCCTGTGGTTGCGTTGGTAGTAAAGAACAAAGGAAAAACTGTGGAGTCATTAGAGAGAGGTAATGGAATGGGCCAGGCCTGCACCAGGGCCCACAGCTGTACTTCTCTATTTTCCCATGGGTGAGTCACAACACTGAGGGGTAGGAGGAGCATCCACAGTAGGTGTCGGCAGCTCATCATCTTCAACCGTAGCTGGTTCCGTGGTGGGCTGTACTCGTCGTGTTAGGCATTCTGGCACCCAAACCGGAGCTGGCTGATCCTGAGGAAAAACACAGACAGAACCGCGGACCCATCGTAGGACCGGGTCGGGACCCTTCCAGAGTCCTGTTAGGATATCCTTCCATGTCACCCAATCATTCAGATTGGCTTCCTGGCACGAGTGGCGGTCTGCAGCCAATCGCCCAGTTGAATCCAAAGTAAAAAAATTTGGGGTGAAAAGAGCTATGTTAAGTTTATCTTTGGGGGATCTAAAGGAGACCCCTATTCCCCCTTTTTGTTTTATTAATTGATTTTTCAAGGTGAGATGGGTGCGTTCCATGACCCCTTGCCCTTGAGGATTATAAGGTATACCCGTGACCAGGTGTATGTGAAAGGTATCAGTGAATGTTTTGAAGCTGTGTGAAGTGTAGGCCGGTGCATTGTCAGTTTTTATTTGCTTTGGGATACCCCAAGAGGCAAAGTTCAAAAGGCAGTGTTGGATAACATCTCGGACCTTTTCACCTGTATGCACGGAGGCCATGACAACTCCGGAGCACGTATCAATGGAGACGTGCACGCATTTCAGATTACCGAACTCAGGGATGTGGGTAACGTCCATTTGCCAAACATGGTTAGGTAGGATTCTGCGAGGGTTTACTCTGAATGAGGGTGCAGGGATGAGAGGGGCACAGTGTTGGCAAGATTTGACAATTTGTTGGGCGAGAACCTTTGGAATCTGAAATTTCCTTTGAAGAGTGGTAGAGTTAACATGAAAATTCTCATGGAAAAGTTTGGCCTGTTCCTCACTGGAAGAGATAAAGGATGTCTTTGTGAGGAGATCTGCGGATTCGTTTCCCTTGGACAAGGGTCCTGGAAGGCGCGTGTGGGACCTAAGGTGTCCTGCATAGAAGGGTTGAGTTCACTGTAGAATTAGTGTTTGGAGTGATTTGAAGTAGGGAGCCACGGTTGAAGTGGAGGCAACATGTGGTACAATTTCTAGAACAGATAAGGAGTTAATAACGTATTTGCTGTCTGATAGCAGGTTAAAGGGGACAGTGGAGAAGGTCGAGAAGGCCAATATTATTGCAGCTAGTTCTGCTAATTGTGCAGAACCGGATTGCACTAGGGTTGTATAGTTTTTTTTCCTTAGTTACAACTGTACCCACTCCATTTTTTGAACCATCAGTGAATAGTGTAATGCAGTTTGTCAGAGGGGAGGTTTTAGTAAGGAGTGGGTAGATGATGGGAATGTTTTCACAAAATTGAATCCAAGGATGTTTTGGATAGTGGTTATCAAAGGTTGCGGTAGTGGTGAAATGAAGGATGGCCCAATTCGCATCGTGATTAATAAGCCAAGTGATCTGTTCTGGCCCGTAAGGGGTAACTATGGTGTGTGGTTGTGAGCCAAATGTGGTGAGACAGTCCTTTAGTCCCTTTTGGAAAAGTAACGCCATCACTTCGGGATATGGCTGTAAAATTTTCGAGGGTGAACTAGGGAGATGTACAGTTTGTAAGGGGCCGCCTTGCCCAATGACAGCGGTGGGGCTGTGAGGGTCAGGTAAGATTATCAGTAACAAGGGTTGGTCTGGATCTCTACGTACTATCTGGCATGACTCTAATCATTGCTGTACTAGGTTAATAGTTTCCCTGACCTTTGGTGTGAGATCCCTTCTGGAATTTAAGTTTGAGTCGCCCTTGAGAATATCAAAAAGGGGTTTTAATTCTGCCATAGTTAGTTTTAGATAGGGTCGAAGTCATGCGATGTCTCCTAACAGTTTTTGGAAATCATTGAGAGAATTAAGACTGCCCAATCTTCTGGGCTCAGATTCAGTCCTGCTAATGACTCCAGCAAAGACACAGTGAAGGCGGCTTGAGGGCCATATGTACTGACTGCTTCCTTTAACGGCTTTACTAGCTTAAAAATCTAGAGGCTGATGGAATCTCTGGTTCTGAGCATCCTCAAGGACAGGGAAACAAACTGGTTGTATGTCTGCCCACGGAGAGGGGGTGCGGCAGGAGCACGCGCCTCTGCAAGAACCCGTGTAAGGAGGAGGCGGCGCTAAAGGCTCAATTATATCGGGGAGGGTTGCAGGCCCTATTTTTAGTTCCTTTACCCGTTTTTCTAGTTCCTCCCCACTAAGTTCCTCTTCTTCACCATTTTCACTGCTAGTCTCAGAGGAGCGAGAGGAGTGCAAAGAGCGTTCCTCTTTTACTTCCTCTAAAATGGAACTTCCTTCCTTTAGGGGGCCTGTAAATTTGTCCTTTTTAACAGTAAGGCAGCTCTGTACCAGAGCCCATATAGCCATAGTACCTGTTGGTAAGGGCTGCCCAGCATCAGCCTTTCTCAGGTCTTCTCCCAAATGCTCCTATTGTGGAACATTTAAGAGCCCCTCATCCAAAAACCAGGGGGCCTGATGTTCTATTGTTCTCAGAAATGTTCGAGCAGTTTGGGCCTTTAGGGGGTCCCGTTAGCTTTCAAAAGCGCCCACAGGGGGCTCTCCATACGAAGTCTAGAAATTTCTGATCCCATGGTTTCACTTTCTCCTTTGTAGTCGCGGCTTGCAAACGTGCAGCTGCTATCCCTTTGTGGTTGCTATAAAGCAAGCTTTCACCTTTCCCTTGTAGTCGCCCTAGGGACGAACTTTCAAATCTCTTCTTGTGGTAGTCCTACTGAGGAACGTGGAAGCAAAAGGTACTCACAGTTTTCCCGGGTTTCGGCACCACTTATCGCGTTCCCCGCCAGCAGAGAAGACGCAACACACGGGTAGACATTGAAGCTCTCGTTTATTCTCCGGTTCTTCCCCTTCCTTTTTTTTTCTTTTCTTTTCCTCTCGGGGAAGCTTTCTAGCCCCTTTTATACAGCATCATAGCCAATCAGAGAGGAGATCACGTGGGGTGTGGACTGCACGGCCAGTAGGCATTGGTGGCATCTGGTGATCACGCACTGAGCACGGACCCACGTATCCATAAGGCATGCGGTCACGTGTCTTCAGTGCGGGCGCTTCCTGGAACTGTTTGTGCTGATGTGGTCATGTGCTCGGCGCCATCTTTGGGCTGTGCACCCGACAGCCTCACCCTTCCCATGAACCCCAGCCTTCCCCATGATGGTGAAGACCCTAGCAGTAGACTCCACAACACATTCAGCTGGCACGGAGTTCTCAGCCTTGACTGTGCCATTAAATATGTCATGAATGGATTCATACTAAAACATGTAGAGCATATCGTTGAGGTCAATAATTGATTGCAATTGATGGCAATGATACATTGATGGCAATGATATCCACTTTGCCAGAATTAAAATAGCCCTGGTGACCAAGAGCTCAACACTGTCAAATCTGTTTACTCCAACATTATCCATTGTGTCTTGGGGACCATGGCTGGCATTACACCAGAAGATGCAGCTGTTGGTCCAATGGGGAGGAGCAGAGGGCCTAAATACATATATTCTTAATGTGATCATTCAATAGAAGATCAATTGCAAACTATGTTTTATTTGGTAATAATTTTAGTATTTTAAATATAGTCATGTGTTAATTGTAAAAATCCTTTTAAGTTCTTTAAAAATTTTGATAAAAGAGAAAAACAATACTTCAGGGGTTATTATGTTTACCACATATCTGTTTTGGGAATGAGGTCAGGCATAATTAATTAAATAAATGGTGACTTTAACTATTATTATCAAGTACATTTTAGCAGTTGTGGTTTCATAGGGATGCACTGTGTAAATTTTGTTTTGTAAATCTATTCAGCAAAGTAGACATTTAAATTTGTCTACCATTACTTAAAATCTTTGAGATGTTTTGATTATGAAAAACAAAAAGTGAATATTCAAAAAATGAAATATCCAGCTGAGTAAGCAAGTTGTATTTCCTCAGGTGGTATATAATTTTTTATTGGGGGCTTTTTTTCAGCTGGGTTTATGTCTTTCTATCAGTGGGCAAGAGTGAGATTCCTTGAGTATTAGATTATTTACTTCTAATGGGTCCATAATGATATTTTTTAAAAGTACCATTTTGTCATAATTAGCATTTTAATATTAAATAAACATTAATTATCTTTTCTAATTGGCTTCCCACATCTTGTGAGGATTGTGCATTTGGATTTGACTTCACCGCATGCTATAGTTCTGTGATTGAATCCTCATCCCAATTCTTCCCTACAAGTACTTTTTCTGGGTAAACAGGAAGTTTCCTGTTAGCTTCTGTAGGCTGAAAGCTGGAGATTTCCAATAATCTTTTCATTTCTTGGACAGTTTTTCAATGAGCTATATTTTACATAGAAGTTCAGTGACAGCATACCACCTTTAATTTGATCCAGGGCTCTGTCTTTTGGCCCCATATACTTTAAAGACCTGGTCCCAATCACTAGATTTGCATTTGACACCCTTCACTCGAGGTTCCTGATAGATGGCAATTGTTCTATTTTGATGTTCCCTCTCTTTTGCTACTTGGTGGCTTAATTTTTTTCTTGTGTTTGTTTTTTGAAACTTCAGTTAAAGTATTTATTTTATCTGACATGTATCTTTGACATCGTGAGTGGTAGGAGTTGAAAATGGGCCTTCGTTCCAGCTTAGTCCACTGCACCGAGGAAAGGCAGTATACACTGAAGGCACATACAGAGCAGACGTTTTTGCTGCTAATGAATTGAAAACTCCCAAAGAGATAAGAAAGCTCTGTTCATTCCAAAGGTCCAGAACAACCAGTACTTTTCTTGCTATTTGGACATGCTATTGGGTATTTTGCCACCCTAAAGGAAGGAAAAACAAAACTAACATAAACAAACCTATACTAACTTGCTATGAACAACAACAAAAAAATGCTTCTGTAGTCCTTAAAAGCCATTAAATTCCATGCACACAGTATTCTCAATGTCAAAAAAAAAATCTATTAAGTATTGTGCTACAATTTGGAATATGAAAAAATATAACATATGTACATCTCATGAAGTTCAAGCCATATCAAGGAAACAGATCCAAGCACATGAGCTATACTACTAGCCATGATATGAAAGAAACTGAGGCACAAAGCTGAAACTATCAAGTTGATGGGTAGTGATCACAGGAAATGAGGAAAAAGAAAGTGAAGTTTATCTAGTGTAATTCTTTAGAAATTAATGTGTTTGGCAAGTTGACTGGTTGGGAACAACAACACATAATCAACAGTTAACATTTTGCTGAGTGTTCACCCTATGACAGGCAGTTCCCTAAAAATCATAGTTTTGCATTACTAGTGCCTTTTAAGTAAGCACTCTATTTCCTGTGTCATGCTATAGGGTACATGTAATTGTGTTTTCACTAATCAAAGATTAAAAATATATCTTTCCATCCATCCTATCATAAATATGATTGCCAGATTATTTAACCAAAGAAAGTTTCATTTAGTTTAAATAGATAAAAAGATGCTAGAAATACCATAGGGGTAGGTACACATTAACTTTCTGTTGTTGCTTTTTAGTTTTTATTTTAATTTCAGTCAGTTAACAGAGTGTTATATTAGTTTCAGGTGTGTCATCTAGTGACTTAACACTTCCATACATACTGGAGCACCTGGGTGGCTCAGTCATTAAGCCTCTGCCTTCCATTTAGGTTATGATCCGGGAGATCCGGGCTCGAGCCCTGTATCTGGCTCTCTGCTCTACAGGAAGCCTGCTTCTCTCTCTCTCAATCCCCCTGCTTGTGTTCCCTCTCTAGCTGTGTTTCTGTCAAATAAATAACATTAAAAAAAAAAACTTCTATATGTACAGATTAACTTTCTCTTAACATGTGAGGATGCTAAAAGCAATTAAGATTTTAAAATATGAAATGGAAGATTATCTACTTAATATTAACAGAAATAAAAATATAAAAATTTCTAATCCAAATAAAACTTCAACCTTATCTGAACCCAACTTTTTAAATATAAAGCAGGCCATGTATATATTAAGGCACACAGAATTTGGCTAATAGTCATGAGATTGTCTAGTGCTACCCTAAAACAATTGGAAGGTACTCAGAACTCTGACCAATGAATAAAACATTCTGTTTGGGTTCAAAGAAAGTACATGCTTATTTAAGTTACTGCTGTAAAAGACTTTAGTTTTATTTTCCTTTTTAACTGAAGTTAAATATTTTCATTAAGTGAGCAGTTCCCAGAGATGGAAAAGGATAAGTTAATGGTGATTGGTTGTTGTCTTCTTTTTTATAACCCTTGGCTGTGAGTCAATGGACTAAGTTATGTTGATTTCTTAATTAGTTCAAAGGGGGTATAATATTTGTAATATTGACAAGCTTTCTGATAAAGGCATATATTATAATTACCTGAAAAATAATATACTGTGAATACTAAATGTTTCCCTTCATTTGTTGGGAGAAGCAGCCACAATAATAAACTAAAAAGAAAATTCATCTGCGAGTCAGAAAACCTGAATTCCAGAACTAGGACTAGTACTTAACCTTACTGAAAAAGGATGTTTTCTTTTATCTAAAATATGGTGAATTCAACCATATGATCTTTAAAATATGATCTTTAAAATATGATCTTTAAATATTGATGTCTATTGCTTTTACAAATGCACCACAGTATTGTTTTGGGAGCAGAGAGATTACCCGATATTGATTTTTTTCTTTTTATTTACTTTTTAGCTAAAGATGCATTTAAGACAGTCTATTGGAGGAAAGAAATCAGTGAAATACGGAAATCATGAAACAAAACAGGGTAATAGTCTACTCTTGACTGAATATCCTCTATTGGGTTTTTATTCAGAAATCGTTTAATGTAATTTTTTATTCTTCCTTAGAAGGTATCTATCCTTTAGGTTTAATGTCTCTAGGGAAAAAAAAACAAAATTAATAAAAGCTTTTACCTGTTTGTCAGTGGATGCAAAGGAATTGATTAAATGATGTGTATAATAGATATAGAACTCCAATGAATTCCCCCAGTAGAAACTACCCCATTTGGTCGTATAAACATGTGAGAAAGTCTCCCCCCCCTTTTTTGATGTTATCAATATTTATCTATCATTTCAAATCATTCTTTCCTTCATCTCTCAATGACTAAAATAAGAGAACATGACTAATTAGTACAGGGAGACTACAAAAATTATCCAACTTTCTAATTTGGTGGGAGAATAGAGAGTCTTAGATTGTAAGTCCAAAGAACTTGACATTAGTTCTGTGTCATGGCTCTACTCATTGTCAGCTCAGCAACATTGGTCATCTTCTCTTTCCAAATGTATTTCCTCTTCTGTATAGAGGAGTCAATAACTTGCTTCCTACGTGATTGGGCATTTCTCCCAAGCAAAGTTAATAAGAAATATGGGACACCTGGGTGGCTCAGTTGGTTAAGCGACTGCCTTCGGCTCAGGTCATGATCCCGCCTTCGGCTCAGGTCATGATCCCGGAGACCCGGGATCGGGTCCCACATTGGGCTCCCTGCTCAGCGGGAAGCCTGCTTCTCCCTCTCTCACTCCCCCTGCTTGTGTTCCCTCTCTGGCTGTGTTTCCCTCTGTCAAATAAATAAAAGCTTTAAAAAAAATAGTTAATAAGAAATACAAAAGTACTCTCATTAGCCCACCTTTACGATTATCTTCCTTAAAATTCTATAGTCCTAGTTCTCAACCATTATGAGGGCCAGGATTTGGGAAGAAGTTGAAGGTGTGAAGTGACAGAAAATGAAAAGGTGCATAAACATGCAGACTCTCTTTCTTTTATACCAGCTTGATGTGAGCCACCATTACTGATGGGATTTGTTATACTTGTGACTGACAGCCAATGACTGTGTCAGTTAGAAAGAAGGTGGAACTTCTTATAACATTGATTTTCATATCTTTAGGCCCCTACAGATGAATTACAGATTGATTTCAAACATAATTCCTTATTTAGTTCTTACACTATGATGATACAATTCCATAGACTTTCCTTTTATGAAAGATTAAGGCTACTTCCTAGTAAACAGTGAGCATAAATTTTAGTAAGAAAAACTAAAATTGGTGCATTGTTAGAATTTCTGAAGTTTCCAATTCTGTAGAAATTCTACTTGCCAAGTAGCATTATGCAATATTGTAAGCTATACTTTGAAATCCCAAGTTTTTAAGAAAAACTTTTAAGTGTGTCATTAGTGTAGTCTTGAATAAGATAGGATTTTCAGCTGCTGCTCATTTCATTCTGTATGTCTATGTATAAGCAGCCTGACTTTGCCATTCATTTTTAAAATATTTTGTCAAAAAATAAAATGATAGTAAAAATATAGAGTTTAAAGTTGAAGTAAAATGATATCATTTTGTGCATGGATCATGCACATGGACCACAGAATGTACTTCTAGATGAAAAATTAGCATATACTAGAATCATGCACCATTACCAAAATGGTATTCCGACATTAGGAAGTGTAATGATATGATTAATAATATTAGATATCCAAATTTTCCCACTACTCTTTACAACATTGAGATGTGGAAATTTCATAGTAAGTGGATTAGGAGAAATTTCAGCCCATGAAGGGCTCTCATGATAGTTAGTCCTATCCATCGGGTCAATTGAGTCTGCACCTGGATGCAAACTCACTTTTAGGTTAAAGGAAGAAACCTAGCTGGTCAGGATGCCCCATCTGGAGAATATGCTGATTGGTGAAAATAATTATCACTACTCAGTAGCCAAAGCAAATTTCTTTCTTTCAAGGAGCTTACATATTAACAGGATATGGAAAATAGACACCAAAAATAAGAAGAAAAATATGTTGTACGTTAGAAGGTAGATAAAAAGAAAAACAGAGTAGAAGAAACACTGTCCTGCAGGCAGAAATGGAAAGAAAATGCAATATTGCATTGTGAGGTCTTGACAAGCTTCCTGAAAAAGATGATAAAAAAAGATTTCAAGAATAAGAGAGAGGGAGACAGCCCAGGGAATATTTGGGAGATTAGTTTTCAAGATAAAGGAAACAGAGCAAGATGGGAACATTCTTCCTGGGGTTAAGAGAAAGTAAGAATTCAGTGTGACTGACATGGAGTGGGTAAGAATGTGAGATAGAAGCAAGATGGTCACAGAAGAGAGTCAATTAAATTGGACTTTCACTACTTATTTGGGGTACAATGTTGAGCTATCACAGGGCATGAAGCAGAGAAGTGACATTATCTGGCTGACATTTCAAACAGATCATTCTGGCCCCTGTACTGAGTATGGATTGTAGTAGAAAGATCAGGGGCTGGAAGAAATAAATCAGTTATGAAATAATATGCAGTATTGCAGGTGAAATATGAGGTTGGTCCAAACTAGAGTGGTATTAATGGATGTGATGAAAAACGGTTGGGTTGTATATATTTTTTCAAGATAGAGCTGGCATGACTTTCTCATAGACTGTGTCATGTAAGAGAAAGAAACAAAAGCAAATTAAAATGTTTATTTTTAAAAATCATTATTCTCACATTTGCCATTAACTGGGATGTGAAAATCAGCAAGTGACACAGATTTGTCAGGGAAAATCGGGAGCTCGTTTTTAGAGATTGTAAATTGTTAAAGATTTATTAGACATTCAAGTAGAGCTATCCAGTAGCCTGTGGAGTATATATATACACTCACATTTGGGCAGAGCTCTGAGCTGGAGTTCTACAATTTGAGGTTGTCAGCATCTCCATGGTATTTTAAAGACATGGGATTTGGTGCGATCACTCTGAGAATAAGACAAGGGCCCAGAACAGAGCCCTGCGGCACTCCAACACTGGGAGATTACTAGGTCAGGAGAGTTCCCAGGGAAGGTGATAGGGGATCAGGGAGAGAGTAAGACAGAGGCTGATTTTTAGAAGCTGGCACATGTTTTGCTAAAATAGCAACACTTTATTGTCATAGATCTATATATTTTTTAAAGATTTTATTTATTTCACAGAGAGAAACACAGCCAGAGAGGAAACACAAGCAGGGAGAGTGAGAGAGGGAGAAGCAGGTCCCCCACCAGAGCAGCGAGCCAGAAGTGGGGCTCGATCCTGGGACCCCAGGATCAAAACCTGAGCCAAAGGCAGATGCTCAATGACTGAGCCACCCAGGCACCCCTGTCATAGATCTATTTAACTACTGCCTGTTGGCCTTCTTGAAGGATATTTATAGACTCTAGTGTTCATTCCTTTTCACGTGTCCTCATAAGTGAATGTGACAGAGGGGTAGAAATAGGGAGCCAGGCCAATCAGGATGCTAAGAAACAAAGCACTTATCTTTATCACTGGTGCAAGTCTGACGCAAGCAAGGGAAGTGGTAGAAAGGGCAAGGGCACAGATGTCTAGAAGAGTTCTAATGCATAAAAAGCTAAAGAACAACTGGTCTTCTATCAGTAAGGTCTATCAGTAAGAATAAATATCCAGTAATTTGCATTCCCTAATAATTTTAGACATAAGTAATAGAAGCAAAGTGAGGTAATATGAACTTGTTGATTTTCATAGAAAAATCATTGTATTATCATACATTTGTTGTCAATATGAAAAATAAAAACACGTTTCCCTAATTTAGCAGGAACACTCTTCATGAGGTGTTTATGGAGTCCTTGAAACGTTGAGATATCATTTAACAAAAATCTAATTCATCTTGTCTAATGTCATTCAATAAAGCTATCATTTGGTAAAGCCAACATTAATTACTCAACTGGCAGAATAATTATTTTTAGATATTCTCCTTTTGGCAGCTTTTTGCAGAATAAGCAATTGAAGGTTTCTCTGTAGTCAGCATTTAAAGGTGACTTCTAATCTGTTGTTAAGATATATTCCTCTGGAAAAAGAGCATATGGCACATTCCCTCACCCTTTGCTTACTTTACAATTCATTCACAGAAAATTAGAGGTTCAACAGCATAATTCCATCCTTGATGCTTGCCTGCCTTTTCTTCTTTCTCTTTCGTTTCCTTCCTTCCTTCCTTCCTTCCTTCCTTCCTTCCTTCCTTCCTTCCTTTCTTTTCTTTCTTTTCTTATCTTTCTTTTCCTTTCTTTCCTTCCTTCTTAGAACTATATCGAAAATGATACTAGTGCAACGGGAATTCACTTTTCCCTTACTGAACAAAGATGTTGCTGATTATACAGATCTGAAAATGAAAACACTTATGTAACAAATTTAAAGGACCCAGGACTTTAAAAAGAAAATATACACATAAATTGAAATGCTTTAGAATATCTTTAGAATATGAAAGTCCTGAAATCCTATGTGGGGCTAAGTTTCAATTTATAGGTAATTTCTTTTCTTTTTATCACCATCACTTGACTTATATAGCACATACTTACAAATGGAAGTTATGAAAGAATTTCTGGATGCATCCCAATATGAACTGTGTATTGATCAATCTGCTTTGACACCTTGGCATACATAGCTCTAGAGGTACATAGAATTAAAAAATAATACTGGCACTCACATTCTCTGTAGCATGTGTGGTCGATATCATTTTTGGAGGGTCTTGTTTCCATCTCAATGAAACTAAAAAATAATTCTCTTAATTTCTATCTTAGACCACATTACCATAGATACTGCCAAGTGAGTTCAGTGTTCACAGTCTCTGTGACAACAAACTTATAAAATAATAAGTGAATAGGGAACCAATAAAGCAGGATACTTAACATATATGTTCACATCAAAGAACAGCCACAGTTTAAATAGAAAAAAGGAGTGAGAATCAAGCCATCCCCCGGCCCTATAGATAGTATAGACTCATCAAAGTCAAAGAAATTATGATGAAGCAGCCAGCAGAATACATTTTGAGCAACGTTATTTCAGAAGAAAACATCATCCATAGCATTAAATTGTTATTCTAAATATTAATTTTGTTGAATTTGTAGATTGAAAATTAATTTATGGATTTTCAAGACTCAGATAAATGATTAATGTAATAATTTTATACTGTTTCAAAAACATTACAATAATAATTTGTTAAAAGATGACAGAGCGAAACTGGATTCCTAGAGTTCTAAAAATAAATCCAATAAAACACACACACAAATACAGATACACAAATAATTAGGATACCCAAAACAAAATTCACCACCAACAGCTAAACAAAGAAGGATTTCAAACTCATGCCATAAACTCTAAAGATGGGAAAGTCAAAGAAAATATCATACCATTCTGGAAGGCCTCGATGGAGTATCTAACCTGTTTTCCAAATCCCAAATACTAGAGGGGAACATGATGCATTAAAAAAATCTAATAAATTATTACTGATATTTCATAGTTTAGGGAGAATGAATATGTAGATAGGCAGTAGGCGGATTGAGGGAGAGAAAGAGACAGAGACAGAGGGAATAAATACTGAAGTCTTTTAATATAAAATAGAATCAGAAGATCCAAGAAGAGGTGGGAAAAAAACCACCAGGTTTTGCATTTTCAATAGATCCATGGTAAAATTAGAAGTGATGTGACACTTGAATGTGTTGCTCTACCCCTTGGAAATAGGGCACAGTCACCCTACTAATGAAGTGAAACCCTAATGTAATCTTTTGCTGTTGTTTGTTTTGGTTTGATTTTTTTGGGGGGGAGGGGAGAAAGGGCATGCATATGTGCACATCATATGCAAAGGGGGAGGGAATCTTAAGCAGGCTCTACACCCAGAACAGAGCCCGAGACAGGCTCAATCTCACCACCCTGAGATCATGACCTGAGCCAAAACTAAGAGTCAGATGGTTAACTAACTGAGCCACCCAGGTACCCCACCATACAGTTTTCTTAAAAATCTAGCTAGCAAATATTTTCAGATCTCTAACATAAATTATTCCCAGTCCTAGTTGTATTCATATTTGCATGACAACTATGAAAACATACTATGAAAGAAAAAGAAGGAAAGGAGGAGGGTAGGAAAGAAGAAAGGAAGGAAGGGAGGGAGGAAGGAAGGAAAGGAGGGGAGGAACAATCTAGCAGGCAAAAGACAAATAAAAAATCATATTTGTAAACTCAAGTAAGGAAGGAAAACAAAACAAAACACAACAAAACAAAACAACACCTCCCTGGGAGTTTCTCCCACCTTGGAAGAATTTAGCAAGGACTTAATTCTGTAGAATAAGAATTGAAAGTTACATTAATAAAGAATGAAATTTTTGAGCTATGGAAACAAATGGAACAAATCAACACCATTAACTGAACAAATAAATTAATTAGGGAAAAAGCAGGATCAGAAATTTGAAGATGTGGGGCGCCTGGGTGGCTCAGTTGGTTGGGCGACTGCCTTCGGCTCAGGGCATGATCCCAGAGACCCGGGATCGAGTCCCACATCAGGCTCCCTGCTCAGCGGGAAGCCTGCTTCTCCCTCTCTCACTCCACCTGCTTGTGTTCCCTCTCTTACTGTGTTTGTCTCTGTCAAATAAATAAAATCTTTAAAAAAAAAAAAAA
>PITA01000794.1:0-207656 GCA_004023965.1 Spilogale gracilis | reverse complement strand
TCATGCTCTATAAAAAAACTGATACAAAGTAGTATTCATTGAGATCTGTTCTAGTTTAGTTATTGAATTTCAAAATGACTAGAGAAACTTTCATGCACACAGCAAAGAAAAAAAGTGAATGAAAGAGGAAAAATCAAGTTTGCCTCAGACTTTCCACAATGAGATTTAATATCAGAAGAAAATGAAGCAATATCTCAAAATTCCAAGAAGTAAATATTCAAAGAAAGACCAATTTGTAATTCAAGTTCAAAGGTCATTTATATGTATGAAGGCAGCAGATATTTATTACTAGACACAGGGAAAACTCCTAACCCCATCTACTTTCTGCCTTAATCCAGCAAATCAGGAGAGGAGTAAAAATGTAAAAATCAGGAATAGAGTTTGGAATTGGAAAATTTAATAAGTGTTGAACTTTCACTCAGATATAAAACTGGGCTAACCAACAGAGAGCCTTATGCCTGTGGAAAAGAATGCAAATGTTATGGCTTTTGATAAATAAAAAATAAAAATAGACCATTTTAAAGCAGGAAGGTGGAAAGAAAACAAAATATGAGCACTGATGTCTTATCCTTTCTAGTAATAAGCATTTTGATAACATAAGATTGAAATTTAGAAAGAAAAAATATAAAGGCTCCAGCTTTATATTGTCTGTTACAATCTTTCCTTCTTGACTTAAAAGGAATATTTTGGGCATTAGAGTCTGTTTTGTTTTTTTAAACAAGGATACATTTATCTAAAACTTCAATTTCTTTCTCTTTTTTATCCTAAAAATTCAAGAAATACTGAAAGTAATATTTTTTTATTATTTTATTTATTTATTTGACAGAGAGAAACAGAGCTAGAGAGGAAACAGAAGCAGAGGGAGTGGGAGAGGGAGAAGCAGGCCTCCCACTGAGCAGGACGCCTGATGCAGGGCTTGATCCTGGAACACATTTTAAGAAAATAAATTTTATTGATCTATACATTATTTTTCACTATACATGCATAAAAAGAAACTGGAATGATGCTGTCTTATTTTCTTTCTTAATGAAATTCTAGTGGAATTTTTAAAAATTATTCTTTTGTGCTTTATATTGCTTGAACCAAAAAAATAAGTGTGATTTCACATAAATCCTATAAAATCATTACCCAAAATGAAAAGAGGTCTGTGTAATCCTTTGTGTAACATGGATTTAGTTCTATGCTTTGTGGTGGTGAAACTGGTAGGCACTGGCCTCGAAAATAAGACTGAGGACTTTTTTCTTACAGAAATTTTAGGCTCAGAAATCATGGGGTTTGCTATCCTACTTTAGTCTTAACCTGGGAAAATGCCTAGAAGGAGCTTTTTTGGGATTTTTAGTATAGGGTAAAAGCAGTCAATCCTTGTGTTGTGACAGGATTTTGACATTGTCAAGATGTACGGTCTGCATATCTTATTTCCTAAAAGTCTTCTATATTTATTTGTATTACTTATATTATTTATATTTATTAAAAATCCACATAGTGGATCAATAGTGAGCAAAATCTTGGTATATCTAACTCGTACCAGTTGCTAATAGAAAGAAGTTGCTAATAACCTGATAGAAATCAAGAGGAAAAGGAAGGAAAGCAATATTCATCTTTAACATATATATGGTAAAATAATGATTTTGAGATTGAAAACCTGCAAAGCAGGAAAAATATTCAAATCTCTTTCATCCTAATGGAAAAATTCACTGACTGACAGTGAGATGTTGTATCTTGTCAGTGACAGCAGTGACCTTTAGACTTGAGGCTGACATCAATATACCACAACAAGCTATCTCTTAGAAGGCAAACACAGATCCATGTGAATTTCAAAAATCTTCAGTGAAAACTGCACAAAGTCATTTACTCTATGATCCTTGTATCTTGAAATGCCTAGAATTACACTTCTAAATACTTCAAATAACTAGTCTTTAATCTTTAAACACATTTATTTAATTTTTGCTTTTTGTTTAGGGTGGAAGAGTGATTTTTAAAGAGTGATGTGAGGACAACTGCCTTCCTGGAAACTTCCCGAATATTTTTTAAATGCCTGTATTATTGTTTCTGTTAAAGTAACATTCTCCAAAATAAATGTACAAAAAAGGGTGACATGATTCCTGCTTGTGTGATACTGGTGTGTTTGAAATTCAATTCCCACTTTCGTTCCTTAAAAATATAAATAAATGCATCAATTAAAATAATAGTTTAATTTTGGAATTCCTCTTGGAGTGCTTGTGTGGCTCTGTCCTTAAGCATCTGCCTTCGGCCCAGGTCATGATCTTGGAGTCCTGGAATCATGCTCCGCATCAGGCTCCCTGCTCAGCAGGAAGCCTGCTTCTCCCTCTCCCCCTGCTTGTGTTCCTCTCTAGCTGTGTTTCTCTTTGTCAAATAAATAAAAAAATCTTAAAAAACAAAACAAAAACAACTCCTATGATATCCTCTCGCCTTGAAGGATTATTTCTCATTCCCTTCTACCCTCCCTCCATTTCTTCTCTTTTTCTAATTTGTTCTTCAAGCACTTACTGAGCACGGTGGGCAGGCCTTATACTCAGTGTTGGGAATACAAAGAGAACAGACAGAGTCTATACTCTTGATAGTCTCAGATCCAGTTCTGGGTAAGTATTGGTAAGTCAAAGATTACAAGGCTTGAAGGTCTTTGACTGTGTTTTTGAAGTAAAACAACACCTTTTACAAATGATTGAAAAGAAGTGTTGACATTATATACATATATACATACCCATATTTTTTTATTTTAAATATTTTATTTATTGAGAGAGAGAGAGAGAATGAGAGGGAGCAAGCATGAGAGGGGGAAGGTCAGAGGGAGAAGCAGACCCCACTGCCGAACAGGGAGCCTGATGAGGGACTTGATCCTGGGACTCCAGGATCATGACCTGAGTTGAGGGCAGCCGCTCAACCAACTGAGCTACCCAGGCACGGATACAAACGCAAGCATTTTTTCAGACTGTAGTTTGAACATCTTTGACTAATATTAATCTTTCCATTTTGAGCACCTGCAATGTGTCATGAACATATTGCATTCATTGTCTCCTCTAAGCTTTCAACCTTGTTCCTCTTCTCTGGAATATAACTTCATTTCCTTGAAAGTGATTCTCAATCATGAAAAATTCTTTAAATTCAGGTAGTCTCATTATTTTTTTCATTTACAAACATATCTTGTATAGAAAGTTGACACAGTTTAGCAGTTAACTTATACTGTACCCCTCACATGTTAGTTTGATGTTCCCCTAACTGGAAGGTAGTCAGTTGGAAAGATCTTTGGGTTCTTATAGTGCCAAGACAGTGGGATCACACAGTAGGAGCATGAAAACTACTTAAGTATTGAGCTATGTTCTTCCCTAAATATATCCATTAAGAGGTGTGGGACATAGAATTTTCACATCAGAAAGAAAAACAAGATACTCAGTTAAATTTGAATTTCAGATAAAGATGAATTTTTTTTTAGTATATAAGCATGTCCCAAATATTGCATGAGACATACCTACACTTAAAGAAATTATTTTCTTGGGGTGCCTCAGTCATTAAGAGTCTGCCTTCAGCTCAGGTCATGATCCTGGAGCCCCAGGATCAAGCCCCGCATCAGGCTCCCTGCTCAGTGGGAAGCCTGCTTCTCCCTCTCTCACTTCCCCTGCCTGTGTTCCCTCTCTAGATGTGTTTCTCTCTATTCAATAAATAAAATCTTTAAAAAAATTATTTTCTGTTATCTGAAATTCAAATTTAGCTGTGCATCCTGCATTTTTATCTGGCAAGCCTTATTGGTAGGAAATATTTTTAAAAAATTATGTTAGCTGCTACTGTCAGTAGATTAGAAGCATACTGCAGTACATAATCATAATATTCAAAAGGACAAATACAGAGAGTCATTTTTATTTATTGGAGGCAGGAACCTTTTTCATTTTTAGCACATGTATGTATGCTTGTGTGTATATTCATGCACTCGTGTATGTGTTCAAGCACACATAGGCGTGTATGCACATAGGAAGGGCACCTAGCATTATTTTAAGGTACTACAGCATAATCATAGAATGACAATAGGAAGAGACACCTGGTTCACAAAGGCATATGAAAGCCACTCAGATATAACCAGATGCTAGAAGATTATTCCTGAAAGGTTAAGGTCCATTATTATAGAAAAAGACATACAAGACTTCATAAGCTACATTTCATTTGAAAAGATAGTTATTTCAAATTTACTTCAGTATACTTTATTTTAATTATTATTTGTCTATTTTGCCAATTCAGGATTAAAGATGTGGGTATTTTTTTTTTTTTAAATCGCATTTGGACTTAGTCAAAAGTGTTGGGCTCAGGGAAATGTTTGCTGCCAAGTTCCTCTAGGTTCATGCCAAGTAATTTTCAATTGGTTTATAAGCCCATGTGTATTTTAAATGAAATGAATACATACATTTTAGATTCTTTTACCCTTAACTCACCCAGATGGTTCAGAAGACATGGAATAAACCTTTGATTCATGTTATAAGAAATAGATTGCTTGAAGGTTTTGAAAGTCAAGAAGCAAGGCACCTCATTTGCAAAAAGTAAGTGAATCCAAATGTTGTAACTCCATGTGTATGATGATAGTGGGAGTTGTACTCTCAAGAGTTAGTGCTTGGTTAAAAGTTCAAACCTAATAATACTATACTTTATATCTACATGTCTTGGATCATACTAACTTCATTAACTTGTTATATATTGCCTACTACAAACCTCAAGCTCTTACTGCCAATACATGAAGAATATTGAAAATGGTATTATAGTCCTGTTTAATACTATTTTTACATGTGAATTAGCTTCTATCGTTCATTGAAAGTCAGTGATACAGATGTAACTACAAAGCAGAAATAACTACTTACCTCTACTGTGCACATCTGAGTTGTTTTTTTCATAGAGCTCTTCATATCTAGAATATGACTTAAAATATGTAATAATAAAACATTTTTGACTTTATTAATTATCTTCTAGACATAAAACTTTGTAAAGGGGCACCTGGGTGGCTCAGTCGTTAAAGTGTCTGCCTTTGGTTCAGGTCATGATCCCGGAGTTGCAGGAACAAGCCCCGCATCAGGGTCCCTGCTTGTTTTCCCTCTCTAACTGTGTTTCTCTCTGTCAAATAATTAAAATATTAAACAACAACAACAAGAACAACAACAAAAAACTTTGTAAAAACTCAGGTGTGTATAAACTCATTCTTAGCCAAAACAACCTGTCTTTTCCTAGAGTTAGGACTAAAGATTTTGGAAATGAAGGAGCCAAAGTTTTGTGGGAGGGGCTACTACTCTTCTGCATCTGGGGAGCTGTCCATTATCTGCTGTTTGGTCTTCAATCCACACAGGTGGTTACTCTAATATTTCTTTTTCCTTCTTTTTATTTTTTGAAAGTTTTATATATTTGTTTTATAGAGACGGAGATAAAGAATGTAATTGCGGAAGGAACACAAGTGGTGTGGGGGAGAGAGAATACTCACGCAGACTCCCCACTAAGCGTGGACCCTTATGTGGGCTTTAATAGCAGAAGCCTGAGATAATGACTTGAGCAGAAACCAAGATCAGACACTCAACTGAGCCACCCAAGCACCCCTGAGAAATTTCTGTGTCTATCCTCATGCCTCTTTAGTCCTAGTGGATTTCTATATATATCTGTCATCCTACTAATTCTTTCTGTTTTGCTTTCTTTCTGTTTCTCCCTAGACTGGAGAAGATGTGTGGATGTGTGAGTGTGTGTGTTGCCCATTCATGATAATCTTTGTCAGAAGCTACAACCTGGTGCTCTCTTGATGTGTTATGAAATGCTTTGTCTACACTGTCAGCAGATTTCTCTTCCTCTAAAGTCCAAGGTTTTATAAACCAAAACCAGGAAAAGTATAAAGCCACTGGCCTAAATATTTGAATTAGTCTGAGGACTGCACATAGAGAAAAGAAGTATTATTCTACATTTTTAAAATGTTTATTTATTTATTTGAGAGAGTATGCACATGAGCGGGGATGGAGGCAGAGGGAGAGAGACAAACAGACCCCACACTGAGTGCAGAGACAACTGGGGGCTCAATCCTAGGACCCCAGGATCATGACCCAAGCAAATGGCAGATTCTTAACTAACTGAGCCCCTAAGCACCCCAAGAAGTATTATTTTAAGAAGTAAAACATCTCAGTAACTTTGTCACTTTTAGAAGGAATTTATTCCCATTTAGTAATCTATACAAACTATGTAGAGGGTGTTTTAGCAGTAAAATAATACTGCAACCATGGACTTAAAACCTGTAAGTCCAGAAGAAAAGATCTGAATCACTGTTATTCCAAAAATGTAAAAAAAAAAACCTGAAAGGCATTATCACAAAATAGAGGTACTTTTAAATTAGATTAAGACCCAAGGAATGCTAGGATGTGCGAGGCTGCACTTGTGGTGAGTGGGGAGAGCTGGGCTAGTCATGTTCAAATTTATACTCACTAGGAGGACTTCCAATTTGAGAAGGAAAATAATTTACCCTAATGCTTGTTAGATACACTTGAAATAATAACTGGAGAATAAAATAGAAGTTGTGACACATTCAAGATTAAGAAAAGTAAGAAAGTACCTGCTCCAAATATATTATGTGGATTTAATAGGCTTTATGACTTGGGGTCTTTCAGTTAATAGGGATTTACGACTATTTGGTTTTTGTTGTTTTTTTTTTTAAATTTTATTTATTTGACAGAGAGATACACAGCTAGAGAGGGAACACAAGCAAGGGGAGTGAGAGAGGGAGAAGCAGGCTTCCCGCTGAGCAGGGAGCCCGATGTGGGGCTCGATCCCAGGTTTCCCGGATCATGACCTGAGCCGAAGGCAGTCGCTTAACCAACTGAGTCACCCAGGCGCCCCACGACTATTTGTTTTTAGGTTCCAGTTGCACCCATTGGTGCAAACTCAAGTACCTTCAGAATCCAGTCAGGGAATTCAAGTGTAGATGGGGCCAAATTCTAATCCCACAGGATTAAAGGGAACCAGATATGTACTTTTTGTCCTATGAAAAGATTGACCATGCAGGCTGAACATAGCACATCTGCAGGCAACATGGGTAACTTTCAGCTTTCAGGCCAAAGCAACCATACATCTTGAAAATTATTTGGGAGGGGGTGCCTGGGTAGCTCAGTCATTAAGTGTCTGCCTTCAGTTCAGGTCATGATCCCAGGATCCTGGGATGGAGCCCCACATTAGGCATCTGCTCAGTGGGGAGCTTGCTCTCCCTCTCCCATTCCCCCTGCTTGTTGTATTCCCACTCTCACTGTGTCTCTCTTTCTGATAAATAAATAAAATCTTAAAAAATGATTTGGAAGAATTTTCAAATAAATTATGAAGTAAATGAATTACCTGTAATTTATAATATTGAGGCATGAAATGTTGAGAAGGAAATTCCAAAAGTACTAATTTCATTATTATTCAGAAAACTTTTGCGCCTTGTCTCTCTTTGAGTCTACAGCTCTTTCCTTACAGTTTGCCTTTCATCTTGTCAAAATAGGACAGTAGCTATAGCCTTTTGTGAAGCAGGAGGAATTAATAATTTAAAAAATGTGAATCTTACTGTATGAAACTGGGGACATTGTTAAGCTGGAAAGTTGACTTGAGTAGGTGGAGAACTGTGTTTAAAAATATTTTACTAGATGGTGAGATACTGAGAAACTGACCACTGTGGACATTGCTTGGTTTTCTGACAAATTTGGAAATGCAGGTTTCCACAGTCCCCAAACTCCATAGCTGTTGTTTCCACCATGCATTAGAAATGTCATTGCACATGTGTGGAAAAATGATGTTTAGGAAGTTTAAGTTCTTTTTTTTTAAGATTTTATTTATTTGACAGAGAGAGATCACAGGTAGGCAGAGAAGCAGGCGGGATGGGGGGAGCAGGCTCCCTGCTGAGCAGAAACCCCAATGTGGGGCTCAATCCCAGGACTCTGAGATCATGACCTGAGCTGAAGGCAGAGGCTTTAACGCACTGAGCCACCCAGGCGCCCCAGGAAGTTTAAATTCTTACTAGAAATCAGTGAGCCAGGCCAGACTTAACAGAAAATAGTTTCCTGGCTCCTGTTGGGACGTTTCCTTATCTGTTCTATTCTGAGCTTTGCAAGAAAGCAAGAGCTCTTCATTTAGTGTGATATAATTATTCTGAGTTCTTGCACCCATAGACTAAATGGATCTGTAGTTTACATGCTCTTTTACTTACAGTTTATGGTTTTAATTACAGCTTTCATCATTTCCTTTGACTTTTAACCACCTGTCATTCCTTTGCAAGATTGTTTCTTTCCCATTGGTCATTGATGGCAATGTCGCAGATATTTAACTTTAGGCCTCTGCTTTTGTTCCATTTACGCTAATAATAAATCCTACACTTCTAACATGATACTTAGGGTACAATTCAGTGGAGTTAATTATATTCCCTTGCATAATGTAATTCTGAACTCCCTGCGATGAAAATAGCATTAGAATTTTCTATAATTTTATGTTTGCGCTTTCATTACTTCTGAGATTTAAACAGATTTAGTTGAGTTGACCTAAAGTTCAAGGTTTTCCTAAGTGAACTGAATGAATTATCTCTGCTTTCCACTTAGCAATGATGTTTATAAACTGACAGTGAAATGGGATGACAGTCTCCTAAGGGTAGGGAACCAGGCAAGAGCTTGTCAGCACCATTACACATTCGTTGGTTTGTTTTTGTATTTTTTCACTGGCTTTTTGTTCATGAAAGTCAAATCACAAAATAGTCCTACAGGATCTTAAGGTCAACCAAGATTGTATTAACTATTCTCACATTTCAAGTTTTTGATGAGAAAACATAAAAAGAAGGAAATACAATTATTTCTTAAGCAAAAATAGCCTTTTTCTTTATATACTACCTGTGCATTCATGTGGAATTGCAAATATTGATTTTTGCAAACAGTGATGGAACTTTCTTCTAGGCTTCTCCATCGTTCCATGGTGTAACAGAACAAAGACATCAGAATCAGCTATAGATTTGCATAGCGGATATTCCCCAAACTATCTAAACCCTATTGGCTTCATGTGAGAAATTGAGACATTAATATCTATCTTACAAGTGTTGTTAAGAAGATCAAATGTAACAATATACATTAAAGTCCTTCAATAAAATTAGTAGTTATTCTTGATAAGTTTTACATTTGTATATTGGTGGTAGTTATTTAGACTAATTTATCCAAAATGTGCACAGCCCTGGAATATTCAAGAAGGGAATACCTTTAAAGAGTTTAAATTACCTCACATTATTCTCACCCCTGGCCACACTAGGCTGAAGATAGAGTGAGGTTGTGATAGCAACGGACCCCCTCTCTGAGTCTTTGAAGCCTGTGACATGTAAGTCCTTCCATTCAGGTTCAGGTAGGTCAGAAGAGTTTTGCATGGCCTTCCCAAAGGTCACAATTTACATTTTCTTCTCTCACAGCCCTGTCTTGTCTGCCACTTCTGGTGACCTTTCATCACCACTGTGATATCCTCTGTCACTCCTGATGTTGATCTCCAGACTCTCAAACAATCTGACCATTCAGGTGAATTTCTCTTGTTGTTAATGTTGAAGAGGGTACTTTTATATAGATAGATTCTGATCTGATGTAGAACACATTCTCCCTACCCCCCAGAATTGCATTGCTAGCCATTAGTAGGCCATAAAATAGAACTAATTTTTTCTCATTTTCTTAAACTAACATATGGTAATAGAGTTCTTTGATTTCACCTATTTTTATTACAGCTTTTTTTCTCTGCAGGAACCCAGGGACAGGCCAAAAAAAAAAAAAATCTGGCATCATTACTCAAATAAACATTCCCCTTTGTGCCAGCACTCATAGCCTGTCCATACTTGTGAAACCCAAATGTATCTGTCCTCTGGCTAATTTTCTTCTTTATGGGTTAATAATGTTTTAAAAATAAGGAGTCATAAGGCACCTGGGTGGATCAGTGGGTTGAAGCCTCTGCCTTCAGCACAGGTCATGATCTCAGGGTCCTGGGATCAAGGCCTACATCGGGCTCTCTGCTCCGCAGGGAACCATGCTTCCTCCTCTCTCTCTGCCTGCTTTTCTGCCTACTTGTGATCTCTCTCTATCATATAAATAAATAAAATCTTAAAAAAAAAAAAAAGGAGTCATTAGTCTTAGTCTCCAATCAAAATGCAGTCAATGATCTCATGAATAGAAGAATGTTGAGTGGCCTCTTTCATAATCTAACCCACCCCCTCCATCAAACACATTTCCAGATTTGGATGAATTGTCCAAGGTATGGAATTCTCTTTATGCAGCTATGGCTACTTAAGATATGTAAAGATGGCAGTCTTTGTCATATAATTGTGGTCAAGGTTTATCAAAAGTACGGAGCCCAGTTTAGGCTTACATTGTTGACTAAAGTAATAAGCACACATTGTGAGAAACCTATTATTGGTTCCAATCAAATTTTTGCAATTCTTTTCTTGATATTAGTTTTATGTTATCATCGGGCCTTGAATTACAAGTGAATCATATTTCCCAAACTACTAGATTCGTATTCAAAATATTTATCAGGTCTCATGAGAAGAGATGGCAGATTACGCTAATTTTAAATGTACCCTTTTACGTAGGCTGAATGCACTTTCTACCTTCTGAGGCTCTAATTGGGGAGGCTATTATATTTGGGTGTTCATACTATACCCTTGTAAGGACAGCTATGGAATTTTAATGGTTGGGTCAGACCTACCTGCAGTCTAAAGGATTTTGTATGGATCCATCATTTGTTATAGAACACCAAAGGGTTTACAGAAGCAAAAGCATTTTTTTCCTAAATAGAATGGAATTGCTAATCTATTCATGGAAATCTCTTTGCATTAAGGTAGTTATGTTACTTCCTAATCACCCATGAATTACTGAAAACATCTTTCAAAGATTGGAAATGTGGGGTTCTTTACTATCATCTGGTGCACTAATGTTGAAATTAAAGATGAACTTAGATAAGAAATTTTATTTTCTTTTTAAATAAATGTGCCTTTTCCATTAGATTATTGTCTCTATGGTTGTCCCACTGAGCTGTAAATTATTCCCATTATTTTATCATGTGCTTCATTTCTGTCGTCCTGGTAACAAAGCATAATTGCCTTTTTAATATTTATGTATTTTATTCAAATGATTCTTTTTAACTAAAGGAAAAATGAACTCTAACAGTTGAAGGGCATGCCAATTCTAATCTCTATAAAACTTTCTTTTCCTTTTTTCTCTTTTGCTTTTTTCTTGTATTAGTTCTATAATATGAGCTTCAGTGCAGACATTAACATAATTCTTAAATATTTGTATAAAAATTTTATGTCAACAGTAAAACCATCCATATTTATTTACTAAATGTAAAAGTGATAATTAAATGTTCCAAATTATATTAAATGTCATTGCTAGTAAGTTGGTCATTCTCATTAAGGCATACAAATTATGAGAAGAAAGCTAATTCTGGCCCCTTATTATTATTATTATCCTGCTGCAGTGTTCAAATAATTATCACATTTTTTATAATGGATAGCTCGTTTAAGATTGGCTGTTTTAAGGAGGTTTGACAGTCATTTAACCTGGGCAAAATAAATAAATAAATAAATATCAGTTAGTGCGATTTAAAACCAATTATATTAAAACATCACTTTTTCTTCTATATTTTATTTCAATATCTAAATACAATTTGGGGAATTATATGTAAATATCCTGGGAATATTATAGTAAGTGGTGATATGGCACATTTTCATCTCATTCTACTGCCGTCATAATTTAGAAAAAAACCTGCAAGATATCTTGTACTTAAATTAGAGATAAACAGATTGTGAAAACAGATTTTAGTTTTCAAGAAGAAGGAAACTTATATGAGCTACAGACATAAAAAACTTTGTAAAATGTTATAAGGCAGCATAATCTTAACTTTTGATTACAAACTCAGTACCTATCAATCAATTTATAAATGTTTTTTGACTCAAAGAATATATTTTTAAATTTTATTTATTTATTTGACAGAGGGAGAGATCACAAGTAGGCAGAGAGGCAGGCAGAGAGAGAGGAGGAAGCAGGCTCCCTGCTGAGCAGAGAGCGGGATGCGTGCCTTGATCCCAGGACCGAGATCATGACCTGAGCTGAAAGTAGAGGCTTTAACCCACTGAGACACTCAGGCACCTGAGTCAAAGAATATTTTTTAAAAATACTTGCAAACTAAAGTTGCATACAGAAAAAGAAAAAATAAAATTTAAAAAAAAAATCCTGCCAAGCAAAAAAAATTAAATAATTTGATATTTACAGATTCTTCTAAGTTTGGAAAAGGTCACCTTTTATGGCTTACACATCAATTTTAGGGGGAAGGGTGATGGAGTTATTCCCATCTTTGATTTGAGCTTACTACATTGTATAGAAAGTTTATAAGCATTATCCAATATATCACAAAATTTATGTAATAAAATTAAAGTTTGGCAGTTATTTTCAAGGTGATTTTTGCAATATTATTATTTCTTTAAATTACACATTCAATCTTTTATTCTAATGAGGTTATTTATAAGTGACTAGAACTTTTAATAGTTTTAAACTAATATGAATTACAAATTCTGGATCAACCCACAAGTTATGCAGTGTCACTTTAAACCTAAGACTCAACTTTTTTTTCTCTAATAGACTATTTTTTTTAGAATACTTTTAGATTCATAGAATAAATGAGAGAATGGTATAGATGTTGGTAATGAGGGATGGTATTTCCCATATACCTCCACCCCCAAACACTCATACCATCCCTCATTATCAACATCCCCCACCAGAGTGGTACATTTCTTATAGTTGATGAAACTACTTTGGCACATCATTATCACTCAGAGTCCACAGCTTCTGTGGTTTGCTCCTGGTGTTGCACATTCTATGGGTTTGGACATATATATAATGGCATGTAGCCACCATTATAGTATCATACAGAGTGTTTTGGCTGCCCTAAATGTCCTATATGCTCTGCCTAGCCATCCTGTCTTCCTAATCCCTGACAGCCACTAATCTTTTCATTGCCTCTATAGTTTTACCTTTTCCAGAATATCATATAGTTGGAATCACACAGTATGAAGTCTTTTCAGATTACTCTTTTTCATTGAGTAATACGCATTTGAGTTTCATCCTTGTCTTTTCAAGGATTGATAATTCATTTCTTTGTAGCACTGAAAAATATTCTATTCTCTGGAGGTAGCAGTTTATTATCCATTCTCTACTGAGAGACATCTTGGTAGCTTCCAAGTTTGGGCAATCATTAATAAAGCTGTCACAAATACTTGTGTGCAGGTTTTATGTTTCAATATAAATTTTCAACTCCCCTGAGAAAACACTGAGGAGTGCAATTTCTGGATTGTATTCTAAGAGTATGTGAATTGTTTTTTAAGATTGTATTCATTTATTTGACAGAGAGAAACACAGCAAGCGAGGGAACACAAGCAAGGGGAGTGAGAGAGGGAGAAGCAGGCTTCCCCAACCAGCAGGTAGCCCAACGCAGGGCTTGATCCTGGGACTCCAGGATCTTGACCTGAGCCGAAGGCGGATGTTTAACAACTGAGCCACCCAGGCCCCTGGAGTATGTGTAATTTTATAGGAAACCACCGAACTGTCTTTCAAAAGGGCTGTACCACTTTACATTCTAATCAGCAATTAATGAAGGCTCTTGCTCCATATCTTCACCAGTATTTGGTGTTGTCAGTGTCCTGGATTTTAGCCATTCTAATAGTTATATAGTGGCATCTCATGGTTTTAATTTGCATCTCATTGAAGACATATACTAGCAGCATCTTTATAAATGCTTATTTGCCATGTCTGTATCTTCCTTGGTTACGTGTCCATTAAGGTCTTTGGCCAATTTTTTTAATTGGATTTTTTGTGATTTTATATTGAGTTTTAAGAGACTTTTTTGGGTATATTTTGAATAACTCCTTTATCAGATTTATATTTTGCAAATGTTTTCTTTCAGCCTATAACTTGCCATTTTATTCTCATGACACTGTTTTTGGCAGAACAGAGATTTTCAATTTTAATGAAGTCCAGCTTATCAATTCTTTCTTTCATGGAAGCTGTAGTTTGAAAATGTCTGGGATATAGACTATAGATTTGTTTATTAATCTCAGAGCCTATACTGGATGAAGCAGGGATCTTAGAGAATCTTCTCCAAGAACAAAAGAGCTAACAGGTGCCATTTCCCTCCCCTCTCCCCAGCCTAGATACATGAACACCTACAAGAACCAGTTAAACCAAACACTATCCACCTAGCTTCCTAACAATGCAGCCCACCCCTGTAGTCTTCTGAAGACCTGCCCTCCTCCAGCCTGGCTGTAGCAGGAGTTTTCCAGGAATATTGAAGCTCCCTTCTCAAAGTACATCATGCAAAACTTGCTAACAATGCATGTATCAGCCCCTGTATCTACCTCAGCAGGAGTACATACAAAAATGTGCTGAAAGCATGGCGCTGTGCAGGAAGCCCTAACAAAGGACCATAGCACTCCCAAATGACTGCTGTCCCAGGGGGAGGGGAAAGATAACGACATATATTAGTCTAACTGCAGCCCCAGTAGTGGGCTAAGAGAAGACATCTAGTCTGATTAGATAGGACTGCAGGCTCCAAACACCAATTAAACCTCCTGGGTGATAAAACAGGGAGTGCACCCTGCTGTCTGTAACAAGTACAGCTCTGACAGATGCTTAGTATGACTCAGCTCAAGTTTAATGTGGTCCTTGACTAGCTTACTTACAACATAGGGACCAAACCTCTACCTGCAACAGGCAAAGAGAAACACTGAAGATGACTGGATTGAAGGCAAATGCAGCTCAGTCACAATGGTAGGATGCATGCAACACACATCCAAGATACCCCTAAACCACCCAGTTCTGGTAAACAGGGGACATTGCGCTAGAGGATGCATGCAACACACATCCAAGATACCCCTAAACCACCCAGTTCTGGTAAACAGGGGACATTGCACTAGAGGATGCATGCAACACACATCCAAGATACCCCTAAACCACCCAGTTCTGGTAAACAGGGGACATTGCGCTAGAGGGAGGCACAGTGCCTCTTCATCATAAGGTCACTATTTACAAGAACAAGAGATGTAGCTGACTTTCCTAACACATAAAAACAGACACAGAGACTTGGACAAAATGAGGACACAGAGGACTACGTCCCAAATGAAAGACAATGATAAAATCAAAGCAAGATAGCTAAATGATACAAACGTAAGTGATATGTCTATCAGAGAATATAAAGTAATGGTCATACAGATACTCTCTGAACTTGAGAAAAGAGTGGAGGATCACAATGAAACCCTCAAAAACAGATAAAAAAATAACACAGATGAATAACTGAATATCTGAAATTTAAAATATACTAGAGGTAATAAATAGCAGACTAAAGGAAATAGTATAACAGGTCAGTGGCCTGGGGGACAGAGTAATGGAAAGCAATCAAGCTTAACAGGAGAGAGTAAAAAGACTAATGAAGAATGAAAATAGATTCAGGGAACTCAGTGAAACTACCAGGCATAACAATAGGGATTACATTTGCATTATAGGGATTTCAGTAAAGAGAAACAAAAGGCAGATAGAACATTTACTTGAAGAAATAATACGGAAAACTTCCCTAATCTGGGGAAAGAAACAGAAATCTGATCCAAGAGGTACAGAGAATCCCCAACAAATTCAACCCAGGAATACCCACACCAAGACACAAAGTACTTAAAATGGCAAAACACAGTGATAAAGAGAATTTTAAAGGCAGCAAGAAGAAAGAAAACTGTTATATACAAGGGAAAATCGATAAGACTATCAGCTTTTTTCAACAGAAACTTTGTAGGTCAGAAGAAAGAGGAGTATATTCAAAGCACTGAAAGAAGAAAACCTGCAACCAAGAATATTCTACAGAGCAAGGCTGTCATTCACAATAGAAGGAGAAAGAAGTTTTCCAGATAAACAAAAACTAAAGGAGCTCATGACCACTAAATCAGCCCTACAAGAAATGTTAAAGGGGATTCTTTCAGTGGATTATAAGCAGGAGTAAGAAAAGATTATAAGCAGGAGTAAGAAAAGTAGGAAGCATAGGAGTAGTAAAATTAAGTATATCTATAAAAATCAGTCAAGGGATTCACAAAATAAAAGGATATAAAGTATGACACAAATCACCTAAAACCTTGGGAGCAGGGGGATAAAAATTTGTATTTTTAGAATGGGTGCAAACCTAAGTGACCATCAACTTAATATAGACTACCATATGCATAGGATGTTATACATGAATCTAATGGTAACCACAAATAAAAAATCAATAATAGGGGCACATGGGTGGCTCAGTTGGGGGCGACTGGGTAGCTCAGTTGGTTAAGTGACTGCCTTCAGCTCAGGTCATGATCCTGGAGACCTGGGATCAAGTCCCACATCGGGCTCCCTGCTTGGCGGGGAGCCTGCTTCTCCCTCTCTCACTCCCTTTCTCACTCCCCCCTGCTTGTGTTCCCTCTCTGGCTGTGTTTCTCTCTGTCAAATAAATAAAATCTTTAAAAATAAATAAATAAATAAATAAATAAATAAATAAATAAATAAATAAATAAAAGATGTAAAAAAATAAAGAGAATAGATATGAATACATAAATAGATATGTAAAAAATAAAGAGAAAGGCATCTAATTATATCACAAAAGAAAATCAGCAAACTATGTCAGAAGAGAGCAAAAGAAAAAAGGAATAGAGAAGAACTACAAACATAACCATAAACAAGTGAAAAAATGGCCATAAGCACATACCTACAAATAATTACATGGAATATAAATAGACTAAATGCTTCACTTAAAAACATGGGTGATATTCTCTCTCTAAATTAAATAAATAAATCTCTTTTAAAAAATGAGGAACCTGGGTGGCATCCAACTCTTTCTTGGTTTTGGCTCAGATCATTATCTCATGAGTCATGAAAGTGAGCCTCATGTCAAGCTTCACACTTATCAGGGAGTCGCTTGAAGATGCTCTCCCTCTGCCGCTCTCCTCAAATAAATAAAAAAATCTTAAAAAAAAAGAGTGACTTGGGTGACAGAATGGATAAAAAAGTAAGAGCCATCTATATGCTGTCTACAGAAGACTCATTTCAGAACTAAAGAAACATGCAGGTTGAAAGTGAAGGAATGGAAAAACATTTAACATTCAAATGGAAGTGAAAAAAAAAAGGCAGGGTAGTAATACTTATATCAGACAAATAGACTTCAAAACAGATAATCATAATAGACAAATAAGAATCCTACATAACCATAAAGGAAACAATCCAACAAGAAGATATAACAATTGTAAATATTTATGCACCTATCAACAAACATAAAGGAAATCATCAATAGTAATATAATAAAAGGAGACTGCAACACCCTACTTACATTAATAGGTAGATCATGTAAGAGGAAATCAAAGAAACAGGGGCATTGAATGGTAAATTGGACTTAATATACTTAATACATACATTCAGAACATTCCATCCTAAACAGCAGAATACACATTATTTTCAAATGCACATGGAAGATTTTCTGGTTCTCCAGAATAGATCACATGTTAGGCCACAAAATAAGGCTTAACAAATTAAATCTTTAATTAATTAACTAATTAAATGAATATAAAAAAGATCAGTTGTAACATGCATCTTTTCATAATGTAACATTATGAAACTAGAAGTCAGGGCACCTGGGTGGCTCAGTGGGTTAAAGACTCTGCTTTCAGCTCAGGTCATGATCTCAGGGTCCTGGGATTGAGCCCTGCATCCAGCTCTTTACTCACCAGGGAGCCTGCTTTCTCCTCTCTCTCTGCCTTCCTCTTTGCCGGCTTGTGATCTCTCTGTCAAATAAATAAAATCTTAAAAAAAAGAAAGAAACTAGAAGTCAACCACAAGAAAAAAAAAACCTAGAAAAAAAAATAAATACATGGAGGTTAAATAAGATGCTACTAAAAAATGAATGGGTCAACCAAGAAATTAAAGAAGAAAAAAAAATATAGAGAGATAAATGAAAATGATAACACAATGGTCCAAACTCTTTAGAATTCACCAGAAGAAAATTTATAGCAATACAGGCCAACTCCAAGAAGCAAGAAAAATCTCAAATAACAACCTAACCTTATAGAGTGAGAAAAAGAACAAATAAAACTCAAACCCAGCAAAAGTAAGGAAATAATAAAGATTAGAACAGAAAGAAATGAAATGGAAACTAAACCAAACAAACAAAACAAACAAAAACAGAACACATCAAAGACAGCAGGAACGGGTTCTTTGAAAAGACTGACAAAGTTGACAGACAATTAGCTGAACTCATCAAGAGGGGGAAAAACAAAAAAGAGGACCCAAATAAACAAAATCAGAAATGAAAGAGGAGAAACAACTAATGTTTCAGAAATACAAAGGATTATAAGAGAATATTATGAAAAATTCTATGCCAACAAATTAGACCATATGGGAAAAATAGATAAATTCCTAGATACATAACACCTCCCAAAAGTAAATCAGGAAGAAATAGAAAATCTGGACAGAGTGATTACCAGCAATGAAATTGAATCAGTAATCAAAAGAACTTCCATCAAAAAAAAGTCTAGGAGAGTGGAGCACTGGGTGTGGGGAATGGGGAATGAATCTTGAAACACTGGAAAAAAAAATTTAGTAACAATAAAAAAAAAAAAAAAAAAAAAAGTCTAGGAGAGATGGTTCCACAGGCAAATACCACCAAACATTTAAAGAGTTAATACCTATCCTTCTCAAACTAGCCTTTAAAGAAAAAAAAAAAAGATTTTATTTATTCATTTGCAGAGAGAAACAGTGAGAGAGGGAACACAAGCAGGGTGAGTGAGAGAGGGAGACACAGGTTTCCCACTGCGCAGGGAGCCCGATGTAGAACTCGATCCCCCAGATCATGACCTGAGCCAAAGGCAGACACTTAACAACTGGTATTGTACCCCTAGGGTAATAATTGTTTAAGAATCTCCAAAAACCAAAAATTGTTTCAGAAAATCATTGTTTCATTGAATAAAAAATGCATTAAAAATTCTAACATTTTAAAATTATACTTTTTCTTATACAAAATTAAAGAGTGCTATTTTTAATAGCATTAAGTGTATATCTATAAAACCGAAATGTCAGTGAGACTATCTAGTACTGATTACTTTTAGATTTTTAACAATATTCCACTCTATTTTTGACATATAACCTTCAGCACTATCATTAAGACAGCTTCTTACAGATTCTTATCCTCTGTAAAAACCAGTCTTTTTTTTTTTTTAAACCACTGTCTTGTAATCAAAGCAAGAATAAAATAGCTCTTCTTCATGGTTAAAATATCTTCCACTCCAATTGAAATTTTATATTAAATTCATGTAGTTATAGGACAAATGATAGTGGAAATATGTGTACAAGTAATTAAATATAGAGAATATATTTTTCAGGTTAAGTACATCTTTATTGATTTTCTGCCTCATTGAACTATCAGTTACCGGAAGAGTGGTGTTGAAGCATCTAATCATAATAGTGGATTTGCCTATTTCTCTTCACAGTGCTATCAGTGTTTGCCACACATATTTTGACACTCCATTTTGATGCAAACATGTTTAGGATTGTTAGATCTTCTTGGAGAACTGATTCCTTTATCATCATATAATATTCTTTTTTAGGGCTGACTGTTTTCCTTATTCTGAAGTCTCCTTTGTCTGAAATTAATATACATACTCTAGTTTTCTTTTGAAAAGTATTAGTATCACATACACTTTTCTAGCTCCTTACTCCTTTTTTTTGTTTTGTTTTGTTTTTGTTTTGTTTTGTTTTTATACCAACAGGAGAGACCAAAAGAGAGAGAGAAAGCAGGAGGGTGGGGGCAGCAGGGGGTTTGAGAAAATCCCAAGCAGTATCTACACCCAGCTCAGAGCCCACACTCCCAGGGTCATTCTACAACCCTGAGATTATGACCTGAGGTGCAATCAAGAGTCAGATGCTTAACCAATTGAGCTACTTGGGTGCCCTGCTAACCCTTTACTTTTAATCTATCTAAGTCCTTACATTTTAAAATGACTTTCTTGGGTGTCTGGGTGACTTATTTGGGTAAATGTCTGCCTTTGGCTTAGGTCATGATCCCAGGGTCCTGCTCAGTAGGTGGTCTGCTTCTCCCTCTGTCCCTCTTCCACTTGTGTTCTTGCACACTCTGTTCTCTCTCTCTCAAATAAATAAAAAAAAAAACTCACAAAAGAAACATTGAACAAATATGACAAATAGAAACTGTTATAAAAACATAGATATTAACCTAACTATATAAGTAATTACTTAAAATATGAATGAATATACTAACTAAATGACAGATTGTCAGAGTGGATAACAAAATAAGAGTTAACTACATTGTCTACAATAAAGTCATTTTATTTTTTATTTTTTGATACTTTCTTAGAGTTTACAGCTCTTCGCTTATGTTAACCATCTGTTCTTGCATGTTGTCTACCTTTTCCATGACAGCCCTAAACATATTAGTAATAGTTATTTTAATTTCCCTGTAAATTACAATATTAGTGAACCCAGTTAGATGTGAATCCAATTAAATGTGAATCCAATTATACTTGAATCTAGTTCTGATGTTTTCCTTTCCTCTTTTGAATGTTTCCTCTTGCTTTTTGGCATGCTTTGTAAATGTTATTGAAAGACATCATATTGGGTGATATGTTTTATTGAATCTTGTTATGAATTGGGCTATATCTGATATTTTCTCTAATTTTGTGTTCTAGAGGCGTCAATCCCTCTATTGACCCTATTTTTTACTCTCAGCTGACTCTTTCTTACATAGAGTCTGTGTCTTGCCACCCTTTCTGTTTTAATTCATTTTTATTATACTAGAGAGCTATTGATAATGATGGTAAGATTTGAGAGAGGGTAAATTTCCTATAATATTATGATCTAACCCATCTTTCAGTGACCTTGTGTCCCAGGCCTATGAATTCACAATGTTGCTCCAGTGTATCCAGTGTATCACTTTTTATTCCCTTCAGTGAGACAGAAATGGTAGAGGGGGCTGGACCAGGAAGAATGACCTTCCTCAAGTTGAGGCAAGGCCCTGGTAAGCCATTGCCCTTGCAGAGTAGGCTTTTATAGGAAATGTTCAAAGCATATTTCACAATGATTTCTCTCCCTCTTCACATGCTAGGTATAGAACTTTATTTTATGAGAGGACAAAAAACATGAGCCTCTCAATAGGTGCAGGAAAAGAATTTAACAAAGTACAGTATCTGTTCTTGATTAAAACTCAGCAGAGTGTAGGGATAGAGGGAACATAACTCAGTATCATAAAAACCATATATGAAAAAGCCCACAGTGAATATCATTCTCAATGGGGAAAAACTGAGAGCTTTCCCCTAAAGTCAGAAATAGGACATAAATGTTCACTATCACCACTCCTGTTCAACATAGTGTTAGAAGTCTTAGCCTCAGCAGTCAGAAAACAAAAAGAAATAACATTCAAATTGGTAAAAAAGAAGTCAAACTCTCTCTCGTTACAGATACCATAATATTTTATTTACCCAAAATACTCCACCCCAAAATTGCTAGAACTCATATAGGAATTCAGCCAAGTGGCAGGATATAAAATTAATGCACAGATATCAGTTCCATTTCTATGTACTAATAATGAGACAAAAGAAAGTGAAATTAAGGAGTCAATCCAATTCACAATTACACCAAAAACCATAAGATACGTAGGAATAAACCTAACCAAAAAAGCAAAGGATCTGTACTCAGAAAACTATAGAATACCTATTAAAGAAATTGAGAAAGACAGAAAGAAATGGAAAAACATCCCATGGTCATGGATTGGAAGAACAAATATTGTTAAAATGTCTATGCTACTTAGAGCAACCTACACATTCAATGCAATTCCTATGAACTGGAACAAACAATCCTAAAATTTGTATAGAACCACAAAAGATATCAAATAGCCAAAAGAAAGTTGAAAAAGAAAACCAAAGCTGGTGGTATCACAATTCTGAACTTCACGCTCTATTACAAAGCTGTGATCATTAAGGCAGTGTGGTACTGGCAAAAAACACATAGATCAATGGAACAGAATAGAGAAACCAGAAACAGAACCTTAACTCTATGGTCAAATAATCTTTGACAAAGCAGGAAAGAATATGCCATGGTAAAAAGACAGTTTCTTCAATAAATGATGTTGGGAAAATTGGACAGTCACATGCAGAAGATTGAAACTGGACCGTTTCCTTACACCATTCACAAAAATAGACTCAAAATGGATGAAAGGCCTAAACGTGAAACAGGAGTCCTTCAAAATCTTAGAGAACAGCACAGGCAGCAACCTCTCTGACCTTGGCTGCCACAACTTCTTGAAAGACACATCTCCAAAGGCAAGGGAAATGAAGGCAAAAATGAACCATTGGGACTTCATCAAAAAACAAAACAAAACAAAACAAAAACTTTAGCACAGCAAAGAAAACAGTCAACAAAACCAACAGACAACCAGCAGAATAGGAGAAGATATTTGCAAATGACATATCAGATAAAGGGCTAATATCCAAAACCTATAAAGAACTTACCAAACTCAATACCCAAGGAACAGGCAGTCTGATCAAGAAATGGGCAGAAGACATGAACAGATATTTCTCCAAAGAAGACATACAAATGGCCAAAAGACATATCAAAAAAATGCTCAAAATCACTCAGCATCAGAGAAATACACATCAAAACCATGATGAGATGCCACCTCACACCATCAGAATGGCTAAAATTTAAAGTCAGGAAATGACAGACATTGGCAAGGATATGGAAAAAAGGGAACCCTCTACACTGTTGGTGGGAATGCAAGCTGGTGCAGCCATTCTGGAAAACAGTAGGGAGGGTCCTCAAAAAGTTAAAAATAAAGCTACCTATGACCCAGCAATTACACTACTGGGTATTTACCCCAAAGATACAAATGTAGTGATCTGAAGGGACACCAGCACTCCAATGTTTATAGCAGCAATGTCCACAATAGCCATTTGCAATGACATAGATGGAACTAGAGGGTGTTATGCTAAGCAAAATAAGTCAATTAGAGAAAGACAATTATCATATGATCTCATTGATATATGGAATTTAAGAAACAAAACAGGAAGATCATAGGGGAAGAGAGAAAAAAAATTTTTAGACTGAGGATACACTTTATTGTAGAAGACTTATATTCAGCCAGTTTTGAGTTCTTTGGCCCAATAGTTATATTTTAAATTACTTGACAACATTTTTTTAATGCGATTTCACACAAACATAAAGGTTTGCTCTTTTTCTTCAAAACTGGAAGTGCTGACAATACTGAGTTCACGATTATATATGGAAACTATAATTTAAATTCAGTTGTAGATGCTTCCTTTAGATTAGGTATGTCCTATTGTATTTATCACATTGAATAAAACATTTATTTTATTTATATAAACTTCTCCCAGCCATCCATTTTGATTTGCCACTGCTATGCAATTCTGACCCAAACTCCTTATAATGAAATCAGATTTCACAGTTAATAGCATAACTCCCCACAAGACTACTCTTACATTAGACACCAGCCATGAGTTCTGGGTTCCAAGGTCACCTGTACTCTGACCAAGAGAGCAGGCTGATGTTACATGGCTCAAAGTTCCAACCTACTAATCACATGATTGGTATTTATGGTGTGGTTTGTCCCCAGCCTAAGTCTTCTCATTAACATAAACTATCTTGGAGCCAACCATAAGTCACCTAATTATCATAAATTTAGGATGGTACTAGGGTCCTGCCATGAATAGCAAATGACATATCAGATAAAGGGCTAGTATCCAAAACCTATAAAGAACTTACCACTCAGGAAATTCTAAGCGTTTAGAGGTTCTTTCCCACAGGAACCAGGGACAAACACAAGCCAATTTCTTTACAGAAAGATACAACAGTCATGCATACTTTGAGGTAAAATTCTGAGGACACATAACACTATAAGAAAAAAATGCAGTAATTGAGAAAAGACAGAGGTTAGTCTGTCAATAAAGAAGAGTAGAGGCTACTTTGCAAGCACTGATAATTATCAGAAGCTAAGTAATCAATTTAGCAGTGTTGCAAATTTAGCAGTTTCATTAAATTTTGTACTCAAGTAAATAACTTAATTCATAGTACTAAGAATCATAATAGCTAACATTTACAAATTTCTCCAGTGTGTAAACTACTATGCATTTTAAATATTCTTTCTCAAAATCTCGGGATAGTTTTGCAAGATGGGCATTCTGATTTTATAGATAATGTATTTTTCCCCATAAGGGAAAATAATATTCAAAGACATATGCAAGTAAGTGAAAGAACAAGGATTGAATCCACCTTTAAGACAATTTTCTATATCTGAATATATTTTACAAGTATAAATTATATACCTGCCTAACTTACTCTAAAGTTGTGGAATTTTGGCTGAATCTTATTTTTAAAAGAATCTCCAATAATTAATACAAAGTAATATAAATAATAATTTTAACTAAACATTTTTTCTTTAATAATATAATTTTTAAATCTCTCATTTGCTTTTGTAGGTGAAGAAAAAAATGGGTAATTTCCCCTATGCCCTACCAAATTCTCAACTGGAAACCCTCTAACAAAAGACAGATTAAGAAAAAGAAAGAAAGAAACAAACAAACAAAAAACAAGAAAAACCCAGAAGTTTATTAACACATGTAGTTCAGGTATACATGGGAGAGACAGATAGTGAGAGGGAAACAAGCAGGGGGCGTGGGAGAGGGAATGGTAGGCTTCTCCTGGAGCAGGGAGCCTAAAAAAGGGGCTTGATCCCAGGACTCTGGGATCATGACCTGGGTTGAAAGCAGATGTTTAATGACTGAGCCCCATAGGCACCCCAAATTTATCATTTGTAAAGTGACAGTATTGAATAACTTATAAAGTATAACTGATATACAGAAGAGTACACAATCCATAATTGTACAACTTTATCAATTTTCACCAAATGGCCACACAGCATCCAGACAAGATAGGACATGGAACGTGTCTAAAAAGTCACTTTTAACTTCTCCCAGTGACTCATGTTCCTCCTCAAAGAGAAATAATATCTTGTCTTCTAATAGCAAGGATTATTTTTCCTATTTTTGAACAGTCTGTAAATAAAATCATGCACACACACACACACACACACACACACACACACACACACATTTTTATCCTGGCTTTTGTCACTCAGGATTATGTTTACATGATTGACATTATTATGCTAAGCAGTGGTTCCTTTATTTGTAATGCAATTAGTATTCTAATTACTCCAATTTATATATCTACTGTTCTTTGTTTTTTTTTTTTTTTCTTTTAAGTTGGGGCAGTTATAAATAATGATACTATTAATTAACATTCCTATATATCTTTTGAGGTCCATTTGCATACATTTTTGTGGAGTCTAGACAAAGTTATGGAATTCTGGATCTGAGAGTGTTCTTTTGTTCAGGTTTAATATACTACCAAACATTTTCAAAACTGATTGAGTTTCAAATGTAGAGAGATTAAATAGCAAGTAAAAATGTATTTCAGGCTCCTAGGAGAACAATATAGGAAGAGTATACATGTATGAGTTATCAGCATCCAGGTGATAGTAAAACCACAGGAGGTGATGAGACTACTAGGGGATAAAATAAATGTCAAGAAGAAAAAGCTACAGGGAAGAAAACTAAAACATTCTTAACTTCCCAAGTGGGCAGAGAAAGAGGAACCTACAGAATCTAAGAAAGAAAAATCGCCATTGAAGGAGAATGACCAAAAATAATAATAGACAAAGTATACATATATTTAAGGCATAATATAGTAAAAAAATACACATTTGGGGGATGTTCAAGGAAAGGTGATTAGACTGTCTTCATTTGAATTTAGTATCTAGAAGATCATTGGTTAACTAATAAAGAGTATGTAGTGGAGGTAGGAGTCATGGACCAGAAGGACACTAAAGAGGGAATTCTTGGTGAAGTGGAGATTGCATCTAGATTAGCTTTCTTTAGTGGAAACAATGGGCATATGAAAGAGAGCTCTCTAAGGGAAGGTTGTGAAAATAGCTTGGGAAGGTGTGTTTGTTGTCTCTTGTTGTCACAAGTTTAGTGGTGCATGATTTCTGTTGGAATTTTATTCCACGAATAAAAAAAATCAGCTGGTTTTTAAAATCACACCTGTTAGCCATTGATAATATTTGTAGCCATGAACCATACCACAGTGAAGTAGCTTATTAAACCAAACCAAGCCAAGAAAAAAACAGAAAAAGAAAAAAAAATGCTAGCATTTTTATTTTAATTAGCAATATCCACAAGTTTCTTTAAGATTATCCCCAAGTCGTGCCAGGGCTCCTATTAAATGTAGCACACTGGTCTTGCCACAGAAGCACTGTTCAATGGAGCTTGAAATTAGTGCAAGAGACAGGGATCTTTGACAGCCAGTCCGCTCACGGCCGCTGATTCTGAGCGAAGAGCAGCAGTTATTTTGCTCACAGGAGAAATAAGGTTAGTGGAAATATTAAAGAAATGTGAAAGGGACCGCTTTGTAGTAATTGGTTCTTTGTGATTCATGCTGGCCTGATTCAAAAACCTACAAATTGAAAGCTTAAAAGGCATATTTCAGAAAATACCTCTTTTCTTAAATAATGAAAAGAAACTAAAGGTCTATTAAAATAACCAACTAGCTTTTAGTTTCAGTAATTATGTGGTTGTATGGAAGGTATTTAGTACAAGTTTCTCTTGTAAAATAGTACACTCAAACCATTGCTTTCTATAGATTTTTATTTTATGAGTTAATTTATATTTAGGCAACTATGTATATATACATGGTAAATGTATGTACTATAAGTACTTTTTCATGTGTATATGAATTTTAAAACATAGTCTTTTTGTCTGCCTGCTTTTTTTTCCTGAGGTATTGGCATTTAAGTTATGGGATAAACTTACTTCTTTGAATTTATTCTTGTACACTTAAGACTGTATTATTTGTTTGTAAGGAATTGTTATTATGTCCATATGACTGACCAAATGTATATACACAGGATTAGCTCGGTGAATAAAAGGAGAGTTCTTTTGCTAAGCGTCACAGAAATAGCTTCTGTGTGGTTAGGAGCAACTAAAAATTAAGCAAATGGGTGTTAAATTGAAAATCAAAGCAATCTTGAGGTACCATTATATTTACCCCATTATCATATTAAACAATAGACTTACAACAAAGTTTCTGAATTTAATATGCAGTTTATGCTCTAATACTGTTGATATGTGCAATATAATGATATAACAATTTGGGAAAACAATGTGGCAAAATATTTTTAAAACTATACATATGTTTGGTCCTTCAGCTTACTAAATCTTTTCCTGGGGATTTATCATAAAAACAAAAGTAATTCTGAGATCTTAGTGTATCATTAGTCTGGCACAGTCAATGTAGCATTAGCTATATTTAAAATAATTCTAAAATATTGTGGATTAGACTGTTCAGATGCCATAACAAAATACCACAGACTGGGAGTCTTAAGCAACAAATATTAATTTCCCATAGTTCTCAAGACCGGAAAGTCCAAGATTAAGATGCCAGTCAATTCACATCCTGATGAGAGCTCACTCTTCCTCATAGTTGGTTGTCTTCTTACTGTATCCTCACATGACAGAGAGCTAATAAGCTCTCATGACTTATAAATACATAGCACTATTGGGTTAGAGCTGTCCCTTCCAACCTCATTTACCATTTCTTGCTTAGAGACCTCATCTCCAAATATAGCCACAACAGGGCTTAGGAATTCAATATATGAATTTGGGAGAGAGGGGGAAGCACAAACATTCATTCCACTCAAGAATCTAATGACTTCACTCAAATAATGAAAGAGGTCTAGGTGATCTTTAGGAAGATTGGGTAGAAATGTGGGAAAATGTTTAGAATATATATGAATGAAAAAGACAAAGATTCTATATAGTATGATGTGAGATTTATATAAGGAGTATTCAGTTGAAGAAGGTTTGAAGGCTAGAATAAAAAAAAAAAGAATATAAATTCTTCAAGTGTTTTCTTTAGATATTATTTTTAAGTAAAAGCAGAGGTATCCTGACATATGATGAATTATCATTTTAGATAAAATTATATTAATGATAATTTTTCCATGAAGAAATATATACATATATATTTAATCTCCCTACTTTATACAATACACAACAATCCATTCCAGTGTAAAAGACAAACTGATTAACTGTTAGAAGAAAATATTGAAAATTATCTTTATGCCCTTGAGGGTAGGAATTATTTAATTTTTTTGAAAGATAACCAAAATTGTTAGGGTCAGTTTTAAGCAAATGATTTTAAGCAACCTTTTCTAATAATAGCAAGCAGAGCCAGTTTCCCTTGAGAACCATGATAGTTTGTGACATAGTCATGTCATAAGCATATACAAGGGACATTCTAGTTTCAATACTGGACATATTTGTGCTGATCAAACACATCAATGAAATATGTAAAAGCAAGTGGGTAAAATTAGAACACAGAAAGTTTTTATGTTCTTTAAAATTACTTGATTTTTTAGTAGGGGGAAAGGACTTCATAAGCAAGGCAAAGTATAAAAGGAAAGGAGCAATAAATTTTACTACATTGAACATAAGAACATAACTAATTAGCCATTCTTCTCTAAAGGGAATTAAAAGACAAGTCATGCTTGGAACATACACTGGGAAAAGATATTTGCCATTGTCATATTGTTCACGGTGGATTGGTATTCACAATGTATAAAGAAAGAACTACTATAAAGTAATAAGAAAATTCAAGCAATTTAATGAAACAAGGAGTAGCCTAAGTATGTGTACAGCCTCATTAGTAATGATGAAAATACAAATTAAAGCCATATTACCAAGAATAAAAAAGTCTGATAATTTACTTATCAGTTAGATATGAAGCAACCAAACTCTCACGAATGACTGATCTATTACTTTGAAAATGGCTTGATATTATATAATAGAGTTGAAAATGACCAGATCCTCAACTTAGTGATCCATTTCTTAGCAAACATCCTAGAGACGCTGCTCAAGTGTTTTAGGGGACTCAAAATAAGATTATGAATAGTGGCACTATTCATAAGAGAGGGGAAACAGAAATGATATAAATATTCATGATCAATAGAAGTAATGAATAATCAGTAGATTATCATATAAAAATTAAAGCTAAGCCACAGTGAAAATAAAGCTATTTCAGGGTGCCTGGGTGGCTCAGTCGGCTCAGGTCATGATCCCGGAGACACGGGATCGAGTCCCACATCTGAGTCCCACATCAGGCTCCCTGCTTGGTGGGAAGCCTGCTTCTCCCTCTCTCACTGCTTCTGCTTGTGTTCCCTCTCTGGCTGTGTTTCTCTCTGTCAAATAAATAAAATCTTTAAAAAAAAGAAAGAAAAGAAAGCTATTTCAATCAAGATGAATGAATCTCAAAAGACAATGTTTAGTGTTAAAAGCAAGTGATGATAAAATACATAAATTATAATTCTATTTATATAAAGTTCAAAAATAGACATAAACAATATGCTAATACATGTCAGATACAGTAAAATGATAATAAAAAGCAAGGGATTTTTAACCAAAAAATTTGGATGAATTTGGGGGTAAAATTTATGCAGTCAATTGGGGGTTACACAAGACTTGAATATAATACTCAATTTCTTTTTTTTATAATATTCAATTTCTTACACTGTGATAGATAATGCTATTTGCATTATTATTTTTCTGTTTCATAATGTACATATATAATATATTTTGTACAATGCTCTTTCAGATAAAAATAAAATATTTTTTTAAAAAATGGTTTAATATGCAAAGTAGCATATTTAGAACATTTCTCTCCTAGATGGTTTTCTAATGTCATGGTCTTCCCAAAGCATGCAGATTATTTCAGTTGGGGTATTTTGATCTTATTCTTTTGACCTCACTGAATTTTGATTATAAGCATTGAATCAGAATTACACAAATGTTTTACTTGTCTTCAATAATAATTGTCTGCACTATCCTCAAGTTAATGTAATATTTGGATAAATAAATTTATAATTTTTTCTATTTTTATTTTTTCTAAGTTTTTTAATCAAAAGAAATTCTTTTTTATTTAAATTTTCTGATGAAATTTCAAATTCTGAGCCAGTTTTTATATCAAATTGTACCAATTATTGATTGAGTGAAAATGCCAAGGATGTTTCTTTTTGCATTTTTTTTTATTTACTCTCATTTATCAAGTCAATTTTACCTATCTAAATTTGGCATTAATATTTCATTTTGCCCATTAATTTTACCCAGTAGTAAGTTTCACCATATTTATTTTTTTACATTCATCATATTTATTATTAATTTTATAAGACTAGTTTATATATTTTTTACATCATTGATGAGAAAATTGTGGATGGTTTTGCAGACATAGACATAGGAGGAAATATTCAGAAATCAGCTCAAAACCAAGATTTAAGTGAAGAGAAACAGCAATAGAGAGTGAGAGTTTACTGTTGTTCAAAAACATTGACAGCTAACTTAAAAACAGGGTAATGTCAAAATGTCCCAAGGGTCATCCTGGATCAGGTTAAATATTCTATTTAACATCTAAACACCACCTCTTAGGTAATTATCAGTTAACTATAATGTTCTTTCTTTTGGAAAAAAAATGATATATTTTAATGTTTTAATTTTTTTTAAATGTCTGTTTTTCCTATAGAAGGTCTGTGGAATTCTGTAATACATTTGGGTGGGAAACAAGAATGGATTGCCTATTATCATGCCAACTTAGAAACTTAAGATTCAAAACAAACAAACAAACAAACAAACAAACAAACAAAAACACCTTAAGATTCAATTTGACTTTCAGAAAATTTTTAACTCGGTCATAGTTCACTAAAAGAATTCTCCATATTATTATTTTTTTTAAAGATTTTTATTTATTTGACAGAGAGAAACACAGCCAGAGAGGGAGCACAAGCAGGGGGAGTGAGAGAGAGAGAAGCAGGTTTCCCACCGAGCAGGGAGCCCGATATGGGACTCGATCCCAGGTCTCCGGGATCATGACCTGAGCCGAAGGCAGTTGCTTAACCAACTGAGCCACCCAGGCGCCCAGAATTCTCCATATTATTAATTCTATAGCAATGTATGTCTAAATGAAGTCCCAAATTTCTATCAGAACTCCTGACAGTTTTTCAATGTCATATTTCTAGGTGACCACTGGACGTTCTTGGGACAGATCTAGAGTCAAAACTGTTCTCCTAATGTTTTCATGGTTTTAGGATTTGCCCAAATTGTTCATTTCTTGACACAGTAATATACCTAAGAGTCAGAAGGAGTGGCTTTGAAGGTCCAAATGATCTCAGCTAGCAGGTATGAGACACAGGTAGTTAATTTGAAAGACAGCTAGCATATAACCAGGGTCTCTTTCCCCCACAACCTCCAGTGACAGCGTAACTGTCCCTTTTCAAAAATTTTTAAGAATGCATGCGGGGCACTTGTTGATCAAACAAATTGCACTAGGACCCAAATTACTAGGGACAGCAAAGTCCTTTGGGTCAGGGTTTGTGCAGCTGTCACTCCACCTGTTGCTGATTTTATTGGCTCATCTGAGTAGTAGGCTCTAAAAGACCATGCCATGGGCAGAGAGAAGACTTGACTGATTAAGGGATGTGAATATGTGTCCCAAATTGTTAGTTTACTTGCTATTTCTAAGTCAATATAAATTTTAGAGTATTTTAATGTGTATGATTATACATTAATAATTTATTTTGAAAATAATTTTAATGGAAGTATTTTACAGGTCCACCAGAAAATATGATTTGTTCATCAGTATATAAATATTTTAAAATCACATAATTATGTTAGCACCTCTTTTATACTTCCGAAATTAACTGCAGTTGAAAAATAAATTGTTACCCCACATACTTTCATCTTGACTGTCGCTTTTGTCCAATTTACATAATTGTAAAACAATAGTTTCACACCAACTATATGCCAGATTTATTTATTTACTTACTTATTTAATCTCACCTTAATCCTGTTAAGTAGAACTATTATTATTTCTCTTTTATAGATTAGGAAACTGAGGCCTAAAGAGATTTAATAACAATTCTGCATTTGTTTTATTAGCAAAGAAGTAAGAGTTAGAATTTGAGTTCAAGAGTTTTTTATATCTCATGCCCTCAACCACTCTGGTCTCACTCATGTATGCTTCTGTGTAGTCATGAGATCTTTAAGTGCCAGGAAATTTCAGAAAATGTAAAAATAACTGCATAATACAAAAGGCATGAACTGAAGTAAAATGCAATGCAAAATGCATAAGTTACTTTAATCTTGATCAGACCATGGGACCCAGGGAGGAGTGTATACCTATTACACAAAGTATTCCTCCTTCTCTTATGTTTAAAGAAGGGTCTGTGTAGTGTGTGTGTATGTGTGTGTGTGTGTGTGTGTGCAGTAGTTAGGAAGTTGTAATAAATGTAAGATCAACAAAACATATTTAGGTATACAGTACTTCAAATAACCATGTAAATGGGGAGACATACATTAGAGTACTATTTATTCTGTAAAAATGTAAAAATGGGATTTTTTTTTTCAGTCGGGGAGACACAAAAGAACAACTACAGCCACCATCTTATATATAAGCTATGATCCCATATCAGATGGTGACTCCGATCACAAACTTATACTGAGGCAGTGATATGGTCAAAAGACTCTGGAACTAATCTTTTACTACTCAGTCTCCTTGACAGAAGTAGCAAAGAAATGAATTATTCAAGAAGAATAAAAGATATTTGATACAGCATAAAGGAGACATACTTAATTCTCAATAATAATGGTTTAAAAAAAAGGTAGCATGAGTTTACCTCAGATCCATCTTTTGGAGCTTAGATATGATAAAAGAACACAGCACAGGGCAGACAGGCCCTACTACTGAGATGGAGTAACAAGAGCAGCCCTAGCAAGCTGCTTCCAAAATCGTCCCTCTGGTGCTTAAGGTGTGCCTTTGCTCTTTGGCCATATTTTGAATTGGAGATTGATTCTTTCTCTTGTACTACTCAACAGCTCCACTGCCTCCTGAAGCATCACTCCATCTCCTACCACCCAAAGCAAGGCAGATAAGGTCCTTCTCCTTGGGACCAGTGCCTCACTGGAAGCCCATGGGCTACTGTTGTGGTTGTGGTTATTAGAAGGTTAACACAGACTATAGACTGAGTCACATCAAGGCTAGGAATTTTTTTTTTTCTTTTGGAAGTTATAAATGTCCTTTTAAGTAAATAGTTTCTGGGATGAAAACGGTTTCAAGGAATAAAAATATTTGATCTCAACTTAAAAAAATCATTAAACTTTTATTGAAAAGAAATCACAAGCTTAAAAAAATTCATGAGTAAAAGCACTTTTTATTTTATTATTTTATTTATCTGATTTCTATTTCCATGGAAACAGAACAGAAATTGCAGCTAGAAGCCAGAAGCAGATTAGAAACCCTTCTGTTAGCTCTCTGTCAGAAGTAATAGATGCTGCAAGTGTTTTATGGGTAAAAAACAAAACAAAACAAAAACAAAAGCAAATGAGCAAAAAAGAAGACTTTCACAACTCAATGAACTAGAGTTTGGGGTTGTTAAAAATCAAAGGAATACTCCTTAGTAAATGACCATGCACAAAAATATACTGCTTTCCAGTAAAAGTCACTGAAATTTTTGACTAGATTTTTACCAGAAAAAGAAGCATAACACACAAAACAGATTTTTAATTTATGTAACTGTCAGTAACCAGAAAAATCATTCATTTTTAAATTGAAGTCAAATATATAGAAAATCAGGAAAACATACTGAATAACAAAGAAGAAGATAGTAAAGTTAATCCCCGAGATATCTTTGAGTCTCCCTAATGCCTAACCCCAAAACGTACACATATAAATTCACACATATAAACTAAATCTTACCTCTCTGGGCACATACCTTCTAAGATTAATCCACTGTTACAGTGTGAGATGTTTTTGATTGTGTTGGAATTCTTTTAGCCTACATTCCATGTAGCCATCTGACAAAGAAAGAATATTTAATTCAACTCTGGAAAAGATAATAGGTTTCTAGAAATATCTGGTAATGCAGTCTTGGTTTTTTTGTTTGTTTGTTTGTTTTTGTTTAACAATCATCGATTATACCACTTAAAAGGCACCCAAATTCATGATTATTAATAAATAATGAGCATGAGCCTATTGGTGAAAGAAAATATTTTGGTAACTAAGGGAAGCATATAAAGACCATAAGGGTCCTGTATATTTTGTAAAATTTTGTTTAAAAACTATGTCTCTCAGTTAAGATTTAAATACATCATAAATCCTCCTCTTAGGAACCTTAGTGATAAGGCCAGGAAAAAAACTTCCATAAAAATTTATTTTAAATAAGAATTTGCCAAACTGTGTTGTAGTATCTAGAATGAATTAAGACTAATTTTCAAATTAAAAGTTATGGTTTGTAAGAATTTTTATATTTATTCCTGTCATTGAGTGGTTGGATTTTCAAGGCATTAACTTGGTCAATTGTGTTTAGAATATGAACATATTTATATAATTTTGTTCAATACAATAAAGCATGCTTTTTTTTCTCATGAGTATGATTTTTTTATTCATCATCCATCATTTCTGGGTTATTTAGCTAACCCAGTTTAATCACTAGTGGAATAATTATTTTTAAAAGTCCAAATAATGATGAAATTTTATTAATTTTCTATACTTCTTTAATTTTCTTTTCTCCTTTGACCTGAGGGTATCATGTGTCTGTTTATATATGTAATTATCTAAGAGTTTTTCTGCAGCTGGTATGTCTTTTCTGTACTTAATTTCATTTCTGTGTTTATCTTAAGGTGTGAAGTTTTAAAGACAGAGATTGTGCCAAAAGAATTCTTTCTCATAACCCTTAGCAGAGGGTCATGTGAATTTATATCCTGAAAATATAGTATTTATTATTATACTTTAATGTATGAGGATATCAGATTTTCTAGTGCTTTTTAGTCTTATGCCTTTATTTATCTCTCCCTGGATTAGAAAATCTCTCATTTATTTTTTAACCAGATTTTTTAAATTTCAGAATCCCAAAGTGGAATGAGAGAGTTATAATAACTAAAATTCAGGAAATTGAGACCCAATCAGATATATTGACATAGCAAGGGCACTACTAATCCTAGGATATTTTTAAATTGTTAATTAATTGAATGCAGAAGATTCTTTCTTTTATACTTCAATATGTACATATAATGGACTATTATCATCTGCACAATTAGAGTGATTGAGTATAAAAGTTAGCATTTGATTACTTCTTCACTAGTGAATATGAAAATGAGACTAAACTGGATTATTTTAGTTTCAGCTCATAAACACCATCTTTATAATTCAGTCAAAAAAAATTGGAATTTAGCCTCAGGAATGACCTCACCTGTCACCTACATTATGCTATAATCATTTCTGTTATAAGTATTGGGAAAATATAGTCAAAGATAATTTTTATACAAAGTGGAATTAGACCTAATGCACACATTGCTGCTTACAAGATTAGTTAGTTATTTTAACTCTGCAGTTTAGCAGTTCTAAAAGTAAGTGTTTTAGACCATGATAAATTTATGTGTGTGTTTGGGGTGTGTGTGTGTGTCACATTCACTTGAATGTATTTTACTATTCTAAACACCTGACTATCCAAGAGCGTATTTTTTCTTGTTTAAGTTTACTGATACAAACTGATATTTGCCATCTGATTTCTTTTAGGTAGCATTCCAGGAATATTGCTGGAGACATGCATGTCAGTGGTGCTCTGGAATGGCATTAGAATTTGCATGGATTAATTTATCTTTTTTTTTTTTAACTGCAAAAAGCATTTTGAGGGGGATAGATGATTCATTTATAAAGCAGAAGCTTCTAAAGTTTTCAGCACTGAATTTTTATACTCTGACGTGGTAAACTAGGAAATGTTATGAAAATAATAAACCATAGAAATGTATTTGGAAGAGTCCACCAGGCCTGGAAATCTCTAACATTTATCTCTACTCCCAGGGCTCTATTCCCATGTGCCTATCCCTTAAAACACATCAACACAAAAGCCTGGTCTTACCATGATGAATCACTGTAATGGTACATCTATCTGTACTTTGCCTTAATGAATGGCTCATAGCCCCAGTCAAAGGAGATGATGGGGAAAGTGAAAAAGAGAGTAAGAAAGAGAGAGGGAAATAATTTTCATAGCTCTTACAGTCCTTAGATATTATAAGCAAATTTAACTTCTTGGTTTCTCCCTGGTTGTCACTGTCAAAGCGGCTTTGTGCTTACATAGCCAAATGAAATGGGGGAAGAATTTACTAAATTTTTTATATATTTAGTTTTGAAAACAGGACTGTGATTCATGTACAAATTCTAACATAAAATTACAGTTTCTTGTATCAAGAAATTCTGGATTAACAGTGGAAATGTGTATGAATTGTCATATCTATTCTTTTATTCATTCCATAAATATTTATTGATAGGGTATGTTCCACAATCTGTTCTAATAAGTGAACCAGACAGACCAGATCATTGCCTTCAAAGTGTTTATATACTATTGGAGAAAACTGACAATAAACAAACACATACCATAAAATTTCAAGTTTTTTTTTTTTTTTTTTAAGTAAGTCTCAACAAAGCAATTTAAAAAAAATGAGAAGAGGAAAAAGGGTAAGGGCAATGGCAAAAGGAAGCAAGTCTAAAAATGCCCATGTTACAGAGACCTTAAAAAAGTGATAGCAGAAACCATGCAAATATCTGAAGGAAAAATATTCCCCACAAATGAGAGAGCACATTGAAAAACTCTGAATGAAAAATAAACTTCTGCTTGAGAAACCCAGGAGTGGACTTCCTAGATCATCAGTTATTTCTGCTTTGTTTTTTTTTGTTTTGTTTTGTTTTGTTTTAATTTTTTTGAGGAAACTCCATACCATTTCCCATTGAAGCTATACCATTTGGTGTTCTCACCTACGGTGTACAAGTGTTTCAGTTCCTCTATATCTTCACCAACATTTGGTATCTTTTGTGGCTTTGTTTCTGTTTTTATAATAGCCTATAGGTTTGAGGTGATATCTCGTTAGGGTTTTGATTTGCATTTATCTGATAATTAGTGATACTGATCACCTTCCATATACCTGTTCTTCATTTGAATATCTTCTTTGGAGAAATGTCTATTCAAGTCCTTCAAACCATTTTTTTTAAAGATTTTATTTATTTATTTGACAGAGAGAAACACAGCTAGAGAGGTAACACAAGCAGGGGGGAGTGAGAGAGGGAGAAGCAGGCTTCCCGCTGAACAGAGAGCCTGACATGGGGCTCGATCCCGGGACTCCGGGATCATGACCTGAGCCGAAGGTAATTGCTTAACCAACTGAGCCACCCAGGTGCACCTAAGTCCTTCAAACCATTTTTAATAGGTTTCTTTTCCATTGAGTTGTAGGAGTCCTCTATACATTTTCAAAATTAATTCTACCAGATATGTGGTTTGCAAATATTTATGCCATTATTGCAAATATTATCCCATCTTTTTACTCCATAGACTGTTTCCTTAGCTGTGCAAAAGGTTTTTAGTCTAATGTAGTCTTGTATATTTTCATCTCTGTTGACTGTGCTTTTGGGGTTACTACCAGAATCAAAAAGAAAAAAAAAAAAAACAAGCACAATAATCCTTTGGAGTTGGATATATTTATTGATATTGATATATTACTAATGAGGTTACAAGCATCTGTATGTCAGAACTCAATCTAAATATATACATTAAATGTGGAATTTTGTATATTAAGCATATTTCAATAAAGCTGAAAAATTTTAGCATCTTCTATGAGCAAGTCTTTATAAATATTATAAATATAAAAATTATGTAATTATGATAATTTGAGGCATGTTTCTTAAATTTGCTTGTGAATAAAATAGTAGCTGTAACTAGAACACAATATCAGTATACATGTGACAATGTCATAATAACAAATGAAAAAAACAGCAAATGATAGGAGTTTGAAGAGACGTCTTTTGAGATTTTCAAAGTCAAATTTTACAGAGTTTGCATTTGTGTCATATACAAAGGGTAAGATTTTCACTGATTTATCTATTCAGGTAAGGCATTAGAAGGAAATCATTGCTTCAGAAAAATTAGAACTGTAGGAAAGCAAAAACAGCAGTAAACAAGTGTGGCTAGAGCAGGTGGAGTGTATGCATTGATGGGCAGCTGAGGTTAAAACAAGAGAGATGGGGTGGTTCATAATTTAAATAGCCTAAAATAGCCATTGAGATTATTAAATAATATTAAAATAATGGTTTTGAAAAGTAAGTAGCAGCATGGAAATGTTTATTATATAATGCTGCGTAAGAAAAATAGCATTCAAAATTGTATCTATATCCTGAACTCAACTATTCAAATATATAGAGTAAATGGAGGACTGTTTTTAGAAATAAAAAGTTGTTTTAGAGGGATTATAAACTTAATTTTTTTTCATTTTTTGTGTATTTTTGCCCTTTCCATGTAACTAACATCAACTAAAATAACATATTACTTATATGACTCTAAGAATGGAATTGAAAAAGAAATGGAATTAAAGAAGAGTAATTAAGAAGACTCAGATAAGAATATCCACCATCACCAAGGATTGTGCTGGGCACTAGCGATACAAAAAGCACTTACATATAGTCCCTACTGTCAGATTACTTACCTTCCAGTGAGAGCCGCAAGCATGTAAGCCAGAGTTACTTCTCCTGTGGTAATAACTGAGTTTGTAGGAAACCCGGTTTGTTCTGGAAGTACACAGGAGTGGTCAAAAAGTATCTTGTTAAATACTCATTCTGATTTAATGCCTCGAGACGTGTTCTCCTGAGCTCTCAGGTGATGCCAGTATACTACCATCTATGAACCTCATTAGGGCAGTGGAAGCAGTTCTGGAGACTAAAATACTTTTGATGAGATTTGAGCCAAATAAAAAAGGGGGTCAATTTTGTGTTCTACTATCGCATTTTAAAACTTAAAGTTGTTTTTAAATATAAAAAATCTGGGTATAATGAATGGCATCCGTCTCCACAGTAGAAACATCTAGAGGTTATCAATAAATATATGACTGAAGAATTTAAGAAGCCTCAAATCTACAATCAAGGTAAGCAATCTACAGCCCGGGAATGGCAGGAATGGTAGGCAATTCTAATTTGGTAAATGAGAATCTTACCAATTTTATTTTACATGTTTAGAGAATACTATGTGATAGAAAAAAGTATTATCTTCTGGAAAAGTACTTCTCAGTTACTATAGTCTGGACTAGTTTTAAACAAAAGCAATATCCCAGCCCCACCTTGGATCAATTAAATCTGGCTTTATGACTGGACCCAGTCATCAATAGTCTTAAATACTCCTCAGATGATTCAAATAACAAGAGCTAAGAAGTATTGATGGAGAGGTTAAAAAAAAAGAAAGAAAGAAAGAAAGAAAGAGCCAGAGGTTAGCAGTAGTGAATAAAAACATTAACCAAGGGAAGCAGGGCCCCAACATGTGAAGTTGCATTGATCAAGCTCTCAGCCCTATAAAAGACAAATTTTACTGGATAGGTTAAATAAGCAAGGAAGCCTTTATTCAAGACTCTTAGAATAGAGACCATAAAGATCAAGACTGTTATAAGAGAGACTGAATTCAATTCTGTTGAAACAAAATTCAGAAGTGTTTTCAAGCACTGGGTGAGGTAGTAGAAAAGTATTGGACGACACTGTGGAAAGGTGGGTCAATGTGATTAGGTCATCTGATTTGTTAGTTGGCATTTATCAAAGTTAGGCTTCTATCCTCCCACATAGACTGAGAGGTAAGGGCATTATCTTTCCGGGTGCCTACATCTCCAAGGAATGGTTCCCAGGTTCTTTAGAAAGATATTCCTGGGTTGTAGATTTACAAATCAACAGAGAGGAGAAAGATTTTTCAATGTCAACTTTTCCTATCATTAGGAAAAGGTCTGTTAAAAGCTTAGGCAGGCTGGGGCACCTGGGTGGCTCAGTCCGTTAAGCATCTGCCATGGGCTTGGGTCATGAACCCAGAATCCTGGGATCAAGCTCAGCATCTGCTCCCCGCTCAGCAGGAAGCCTGCCTCTCCCTTCCCCACTCCCTGTGCTTGTGTTCCCTCTCTCACTGTATTTGTCAAATAAGTAAAGTCTTTAAAAAAAAAAAAAAAGTTTAGTCAGGCTGAGGAGAATGTTAAGGACATCCTGGTTAGCCCCCATGCACTGTAATCAGACAGTGCTTGCCCTTGTCCAATTCTATGATCACTAAACTTTCAGTTGAATTTTGGCTTCTTGTGGACACCTGCTAGAGGGAAAGCACTGTCAGGTCAACTGGAACATTCTAGAATTCCACGCAACAGGTCAGTGTTACTTGCTCAAGGTGAACTGTAAATTCTTAACAACAACAACAAAAGTGGGCTAACTTGATTCTCTAATATGAAATTTATAGGTTGATCTACATCCAGCATTCTATTTATTGATGTTTCAGCCTTTCAATTTGAGAAATTTACATTCAGAACTTTTCTAAGATGCAGAAAAAACAAAATTCTATGAAAGCATCATTTTACCAATCAACACATCATGAACTAGCATGAGTTTGATTAAATTATCTATAACATAGTAATGCACACATACCTTATGGTAAAGAGGTAGAGTTCCATTAGTTGACATTGGCTGATCTTTTTTACTTGTATTATAATATGTAATTCAGCTAACACTAAAAAAACCAAAACATTTGAGATTGTCATTAGTATCACCTTTATAAATGAGAGAAAAGAGACACACTATATTAAAACTTGCCCACATTATTGAGATTAGGTTAAAGTTGCTCACTTTAAAACCCTAAATATTCTACATTGCTTGCTATTTTTTTTCCAAAGGCACATTCTATTTTTCCATCTGCTTCTCCCCTTCAAACAGCCTTAAAAGAATTTCTTTTTTGTCCTACAGAATCAGTGAAGCCTATGTACCTTCAGTCTGCCTTTCAAACTTCTATGATTTTCCTATTATTTATAGCATGTTCCCAATACACAGTCCATCCTTATTGTTATTTTGCCTCATATTTTTGTTACTGTTGATTGTATCCCCACACTTCTCTACCTTCCCTTTCTATTACTTGTTTTCTGTTATTTCTTGCAGCATTATTATCATTTTATCTCATTATCACTTTATTTTGAAGCCTGGATTTCTATATGTAGTGTAGCTATTAGATGTAGGTAGTCAATTCTTCTTTCCTAATAAAAGAAGGCTACTATTTGCCACCATACATTTACTACCTGCATATGGAACTTTAATTCTCACTGACATCTCCTCTTTGGTACCAGTACGCAATTTCCCTACATTCACTTTCATTATGTGCAATCACCAATATAGCTTTACTTTTCAGATGACTTGAACAACTGGTTTACTTTTCCTCTTCAGATTCTCATTTTCACACTTCTTGTTCTAAATTAGATTTTTGATTGATTGGAGTAGGGAAGCATTTTCATTGCAAAAGGTGAAAGGGGCTTTTCAGGGCATTTTCTTGCTTGTTTCCTGAAATTCTGGACTGTGGACTCAGGAAGAGAAGTGGTTCAGCTATTGGAATTGAACGATTTAAAAAAAAACATGCAGTAATGATTTGACCTTCTGGTTCCTGATTTGAAGTGGGTATTACGAACGAAGGACTATATTTACCATTTCTCTAAGACTAAGTTCTTGTTCCTGTTGACATTAGGATAGGATGCAGTGGTTACACTTCAAGAGAATTATGTTCTCAAGGGGTGTCTGGATGGCTCCGTGGTCAAGCCTCTGCTTTCAGCTCAGGTCATGATCCCGGAGTCCCAGGATCGAGCCCTGCATTGGGCTGCCTGCTCAGTGGGAAGCCTGCTTCTCCCTCTCTCACTGCCACCGCTTGTGTTCCTTCTCTGGCTGTGTTTTTCTCTGTCAAATAAATAAAATCTTTTAAAAAAAAAAGAATTATGTTCCCAATTGCAAAGCCTTGGGGAAACTTAACTAAACATTGAGATTTTTGTTGTTGTTGTTAGTAGGATGGATTTATAGGGAAACTGCTCAAATAAAAATCTTGGAACACTGGAAAAAAATTTTTAGTAACAATAAAAAAAATCTAGAACTGAAGACATTGTAAAAGGAAAACTATATTTTAGAATTAAAGCAAATGAATTAAGTCATCTGAAAATTCCCATGGCAATCTGTATTTATAGGTTTAATACACTATCATTTTTATATCACAGTTATATGACTGACCTGCTTTCAACAAATCATGACATTTGAGTTTTTAAGAGTGAGAATGAATGGATTAAATTATCCATATTCCTAGGCAGACACTCTTTTAACCCATATGAAACTAAGTAGACAGGAATGGCTCAGGTTCACTACCAACATTACCCCAACATCACTGGGGGTAATGTTGGTAGTGAAAATATATAAAGTTAAAGGAGAAAGAAAATGGCATTAATGAGAGGAAGACCTTTAGAAGGAATTAAAATGAGAAGCTGTCCTTTACTTGTTGAAATCAATAATTATGTTGAAATCAATAATTAGTTCAATAGAGAGTAAAAGAAGTAAAATCGTTTTCCCACAGTATCCAGTACAATCACTTTTTAAGTTAACTGTTATTAAAGTACTCTTGAGGCATCCCTGAGAGGAAGGCAGGATTACCATCCATGGATGACACACAATAAAATTATTTTTTTTCTTCGCAAAGCATGGGAGGTTTGTTTGTTCAACACTACTATATAACCTGCAGATGTACAGTGTTAAACACATATGCCCTTTTTTCCCCATTATTCAGGAGAATGGAAGCTAGCCTTTGAAATCAGATACAACCAGAGTTTCAGTGACAGTTTCCTTTAATCATTATTAGGCATCATGTTTATTATGTGAACTAAAAGCTTTAGAGCATGATGGATTATGAACCACCCTTTATGGTGGCAGATAAACCCAGAAGTTCTGAGGCAGGGCAGTATGTTACCAAGAGCAGTGCTACTGAGCTAGTTACTAGGGATGTCATGAGAAAGAAGTATCTGGTTTGAGAGTGATGGTAGGGATGACATTACCTGTCAATCAGATCAGCATGAACACTGAATCTTGCTCTTGTGAGTAACACACTGTACCTGAGTTCCAACATGAACTGTTGATTTTATTCATAGATTATCAGTGGACTCTAACAGATATATCAGGAACCCTTGGTGGCTCAGTCAATTAAGCATCTACCTTCATTCAGCTCAGGTCATGATCCCAGGGTCCTAGGAGTAAGCCCCACATGGGGCTCCTATTGCTCAGCCAGGAGCCTGCTTCTCCCTCTATCTGCAGCTCTCCCTGCTTGTGTGCCCCCAACCCTCTTTCTCTGTGTGTGTGTGTGTCAAATAAGTAAATTAAAAAATCTTTAAAAAGTAAAATAAATGGCTATAAAACTTTCAAAAGATTTACACCTATGGGTGTCACTGTATTTGTACAACATAGATGTGACTTGGCTGTTAGGAAAACATTTAGTAGAATAAATGAAATGATTTGTAACTCATTTCAGTCATTTTCTTCATAGCCAATACTTTGGATGGAGGAGTAGGGGAGATGAATCTGAACTCCAAACTGAGAAGAGCTGGAAGAAACAAAAAGTCCCCAGGACCCTGGCCCAACAAGGATTAAGATCAGAGACAGCTGAAAGAATCCTAGTGGTCAAGCAGTGTGCACTGCTTCAGGGAAGAGCAAAAGCCTGAATTTGCCAGCGGGCCAGAGGGTTGATGACTTGAACATGGTAGGAAAGCCACATGGTAATCAAAGGAGCCCTTTCCCCAAATCCTTGGCTTCAACAACAAATCCAAATGTAGCTAGACTTGTGTTTGTATGAGAGAGAATGTGTGTATACACCATAAACTAGAAAATAGGCTGCTGATTGGGTCATTTTAATCTGCTTTCCTGCCACACTTCAAGTTAATAAATAAGCAGTTAAAAACCACAGGCCTTCGGGGCATCTGAGTGGCTCAGTTGGTTGAGAGTCTCACTCTTGGTTTTGGCTCAGGTAATGATCTCAGGGTTGTGGGATCAACCCTCATGTCAGGGTCTGGGCTCTGCTCAACCTGCTTGTCTGTCTTTCCCTTTGCTCCTCCACCCACTCACATACTTGTGCCCTCAATCTCTCTCTTCTTCTCAAATAAATAAATCTTATTTTAAAAAAAAACCCACAGGTTTTCTACAGATAGAAATAAGGTGCTTAAAAATAATTTATCAATGACCAAGTATTTCTTAGGGAGGTTTGAACAAAAATAAGATTCAAATCGAGCATAATAATAAAAAAAATTAATTAATTAATTAATTAAAACAAAACAAAACAAAATGGCATGACTTTTAATCTGCTGGGACCAGAGAGATTGTCCTGGTTGAGAAAGGTAGCATGTGGCACTTTTGACTGCATTATACTGAAGCATCCATGGAAACCTTGATCTCATCAGAAGGGAGTTTCCAGAAGTATGAATGTCAGAAAGAGAAGAGATACATGTGTCTGGGGTGCGATGGAAAATGTGACTATACCTATCTTTGTCTGAATTTGGCTTTTGCTTCATGTAGATATGGAGTGAAGAAAAATCAAATAAAACAGACTTTACTTTTACCTAAAGTTTCTCATATATAGCTCAGTATTAAATGCAGAGAAAAGATAAAATTAGAAGTAATTTTTAAGAATTGGAAATTCTGAGATAGGTCCAAAAAGAAAAGAAAAAAAAAATTGGTCATATAAGCCAGGAACAAGCAGAAAGCAGACATTTGGCTTTGAAGCCACCTCAATATTGGATTTAGCAAAGGCTGTAAACCATATTGAAAGGAAAATATATTGAAAATTTCAAAAGAAAATATGAATTTAATGAGTTAATAGAGAAATTCAGCAAAGAAATGAGGTCTATATAAAATAATCAAGTGAAAATAACTAAAGAGTATAAGAACTGAAATGAAAAATTCACTGTATTGCCTTAGCACTAGCATAATGATAGAAAAAGGGTCAGTAAATTTAAAGATAACCTAGTAGAAAAATAAGTCTAATTTGAAAAACAGAAAGAAACAACAATTTAATAGAAAGTGAAAGAGTCTGAGGGACCTATAGAACAATATTAAAAATTTGAAAATATGTATAATTTAGATATCAAAAGGTGAAGTGAAAAAATGGGACAGAAAATGTTTAAAGAAATAATGGCCAATGTTTTCCAATTATGATGAAGATCATTAAATTAGAGACTCAAAATCCTCAATGAACCAACTCTATCAATACTGAATTATACATCCAATGAAAATAAGGACTTTTTTGGGTAAATGAACACTGAGAGAATTTGCTACTCTTAGGTCTACTATTTCATATAATAAAGGATTTCTTCAAACTGAAAGAAAATAATATTAGAAGGAAACTCAGGTCTATAGGACTAGAAATGGCAAACAAGTTTGTAAATACAAGTCTATAATTCTACTATCAAAAATAAGAAATAAAAGTGTTGTAAAGAATGTAGAGAAAAGGGAGGGGCTCTTGGGTGGCTCCATGCTTAAGTGTCTGCCTTCAGCTCGGGTCACTATCCCAGGGTTCTGGAATCAAGCCCTGCTCCTGGCTCTGGCTCTGCGGGAAGCCTGCTTCTCCCTTCCCCACTCCCCTGCTTCAGTTCCTTCTCTTGATGTGTCTCTCTCTGTCAAATAAGTAAATAAAATCTTAAAAAAACAGAATGTAGAGAAAAGGGAAAATTACTGTTAGTAGGAATGTAAATTGGTACAACCACTATGAAACACAGTATAGAAATTCTTCAGAAAATTAAAATATAAAAAAAGTTAAAAATAAAACTATCATAAGATCCAGAAATTCTACTTCTAGGTATTTATTCAAAGAAAACAAAACCACTAACTTGAAAAGGCATATGCAACCCATGTTCATGGCAGCCTTATTTACAATAGTCAAGATATGGAAACAACCTAAGTGTCCATTGAACTGATGAATGGATAAAGAAGCTGAATATATATATTTTAATACTGATCAGTCTTCTTTAGGGTTTATCAATCTTATTAATCACTTCAAATAGTGTGGGGGTTTATTAATTATTTTCAGCCATTGGATGATGGGTATTAAGGAGGGCATCTGATGTAATGAACACTGAGAGTTACATGCAAGTGATGAGTCACTAAATTCTACTCCTGAAACTAATAATGTACTATATATTAACTAAACCAAATTTAAGTAAAAAATTTCAAAAAAAAAAAAAAAGAGAAGGAAATCTTGTCATTTGTGATAACCTTCATGGACCGTGAGGACATTATGCTAAGTGAAACCAGTCAGACAGAGGAAGATAAATATCTTATAATCTCACTTATATGTGGACTCTAAAGCAAAAACCAAAAATTAACAAAAAGGCTCATATATACAGAGAACAGATTGGGTATTGCAAGAGGTGAGGGATAGGTGAGTGGGGTCAAAATTTATAAACAGCCAGTTATAAAATAAGTAAGTCATGGGTTTTTTTTGTACAGTCTGGTGACAATAGTTAATGATACTGTATTACATATTTGAAAGTTGCTAAGTGAGAAATCTTAAGTTCTCATCACAAGAAAAAAATTGTAATTATGTGTGTTGACAGATATTAACTAGATTTATTGTGGTGATCATTTTATAATATGTGCAAATATCAAACTACCATGTTATATACTTGAAACTAATATGTTGTATACTTATTATATCCTGATAATAATAATAATATAATAATAATAATAATAAGGCTGTGCTTTTTCCTTCTTCTCCTAGACCCTTAAATAAGACAGGGTTTTATGGAAAAAAAGATAAATTATATTATTTACATAATTATGTACTTTTATGATGGCCATAATTTATAATTTTTCTGTGAACAGCCATTTTTCTTTTATAGGAAAATACATAATAACAATAGCAAAATGGATAAAGCACAGAGTAAACAGAGTAACACTTGTTAACTTGTTGGATTTGTAAAACATTATCAATCAGCCTGACCTCACTGACATTAGGTACAGCTCGCTACACCCAACAATGGAAGAGTACACATTCTTTTCAAGTCTACAGGGAAGATTTACTGTTACATACTTAACCACACAAATCTTCAAAAACAATAAATCTTACAGGTATGTTCTCAAAAAACAATACAAATTACACATCAAGGAAATCCCCAACTATTTACAAATTAACTAATATATTTTGTAAATATCAAAAAAAATCATGAAGGAAATTTTTTAAAAAATATTTTGAGCTGGAAAGAAATGAAAACTCAAGATATAAAAATCATGAGATACAGCTAAAGTGGTGTTTACAGTAAAATTTAAAGCCTTATATACCTATACTGGAAAACAATTTTAAGCAGATTAAATGACAATAATCTAAGTTTATGAACTTAAAACTAGATAAAAAGAGACACTGAAGCCAAAAGTAATTAAAAGAAAGAAAGGAGCAGAAATAATTAAAATAAAAGCTATAAATTAAAAATAATTAATAAACCCCACACCATTTGGAGTGATTAATAAGATTGATAAACCCTAAGGAAGACTGATCAGTATTAAAAAAAAGAAAAAGCACCTGGGTGGCTCAGTTTGTTAAACATCTGCCTTGGCTCAGGTCATGATCCCAGAGATCTGGGATCAAGCCCCACATCAGGCTCCCTGCTCAGTGGGGGGCCTGCTTCTCCCTCTCCCTCTGCTTCTTCCCCTGCTTGTGCTCTCTCTCTCTCTCTCTCCATCAAACACATAAATAAAATCTTGAAGAAGAAGAAGAAGAAGAAGAAGAAGAAGAAGAAGAAGAAGAAGAAGAAGAAGAAACAAATTTCCAGTATCAGAAATTAAAGAAGGGCTATAACCTCAGGTATTACAGATATTTAAAGAATAATAAAACAATACTATGCACAGCTTAAATAAATTTGATAATTTCTATGAATTAGACAAAATCCTTGTAAAATAGAGTTTCTCAAGACTTACTATGTAAGAAATAAAAACATAATATTATACATAATATAATAAAATAAAAACAATTTTATACATAAAATGTATAAAAACATACATAAAATATGTATATATATTTATATATGTATTTGGAGGTATATGTGCAAATATATATACACATAAAGGCTTGTTACAACTAATATGCATAGTATAGAAACTGACAAATTTTATTCACTCAACCAATGTTTTTAATTGAATTAAGAAGTAACGGGAGGTGGGTACTGAAGCAACCAGAAATAACGGTACTGTGTAATTCTTTGAAAAGATATCCAAATATGGTAGGCCTTTACACAAAGCACAGAAGAAAAATTATGCATTCTCTATGAGGACATTTTTTTAAAAGCCAAAAAAATCAGGAACACACTCTATCTTTGCTGGAATGCTCTATTTCTCATGGATATGGCATAGACCTAATCCAAATGTAATGATAGGAAAAATCAATGAGGTCTTCAAGGTCGGAAACCATATGAATCAGAACAAACTGATGTTGGTATTGATGTACCCTCACACTTTGAAGTCTTAATATTTGAAATGAACTGAAATTATTTCAACATCATTAGCTGATCCTGAAAACGGGTGTGAATATTATTTATTTGAACATTATTTGTAATATCATGTACTCTAAAAGCCTTGGTAGTGTGAGGACTTTTGTACACGCCCTACCCTTTACCTGGAGTGCTCTTGTGTCCCAGGTAAAGTGCTACCCCAGGTATCACCTTGCTCTGTGTAACACAATCAGGTCTTTAAGCCAATGTAGTCTTTTCAGAGAACACTTTCCTGACTGCACTGGAGTTGCACATCTGTCACTCTATCCCTGTAACTCGAGTTTCTTTTTTGCTCATAATTCATCATTGGCTGACATTATATCATGTCTTTTATTTTGTCTATATCTAGTACAGATCACTGGTAAATTGTGAGGAGCAGATCTTTTCCTGCTTAACCCACTGCCAAGAGTAGAAGAGTCAGAAGAAAGCCAATGCATAGTGGTCCTTAATAAACATTGTTAAATGAATGTTGCCTTTCTGGAGTGAGAATACAATTGTAAACTTAAAATATGTGTATGTTAGAAGCAAAGCCAAAGTGTGTGTGGAGGTATAGAATGTGTGTATGTCACACAGATGCAAACATGTATGTTCCTTCAATTACAAATATGTTTTATTGCATCTAAGTAAATGTACTCATTTGCAAAATTTAGTGAGCTTTTGATAAATTTTTACAACCAAAAAATTACCACCCCATCTAAGACGCAAGCTTCTAAAAGCCTAAAAGGTTTCATTATGTATATTTTGCAGTTAACATTCCCATCCCTGACATAGTAAACATTGAATCGAGTCTACCATTTTAGATTATTTTTGATATAAAATTCTATATAAATGTAACTGTACCCACTGAAAGCTAACCTTTTTCAGTCAGAAAGATTTTTTTTTTTAGTTATGATTAAAACATTGAATTTTGTTCCTTTTAATTGATGAGTAGTATTCCATTGTATGGAACATCTCACGATACAGTTGACTCTTGGGCAGCACAGTAGTTCAGGCACAGACCCCCTGCCATGCAGTCAAAAATGCATGTATAACTTTTGACTTCCCAAAATCATAACTACTCATGGCCTACTGATGACCAAAAGCCTTACTGACAGCATAAATGGACTATTAATTGTATTTTGTGTGTTCTATATATTTATGTACTGTATTTGTACAATAAAGTAAGCTAGAAAAAATGTTATTAAGAATATCAGAAGGAAGAGAAAATACATTTACAGAATGGTATTTATTAAAAAACAAAAACAAAAACAAAAACAAAACTCTACATAGAGGTGGACCCACACAGTTCAAACCTGTGTTGTTTAAGAGTCAATGTGTATCATCTTTCAATGATGAACATTTGGATTGTTCTCACTTTTTTATTATTATGAATAAAGTTGCTAGGAACATGAGCATTTTTGTGGACATTTTTTTTAAAAATTTCTCTTATTTGGAATTGCTGAATCAATGTAAGTGGATGCTAAATTTTATAAGAAACTGCCAAACTGTTTCCCAAAGCGGTCTAAATGTTTTTATATCTCTGCCAGCAAAATAGGAGAATTTCAGTTTTTCCAGATCCTCAGAAACACTTGGTATTGTCAATCTCTTTAGCTTTGGTCTTTCTAATATGTATGTAAAATTCTGTTTTTGTGTCATATTGTGGTTTAAATGTATATTTCCCTCATGACTAATATTTTCATGGAATTGTTTGCCATCATATGTCTTCTCTTAGAAGTTATTATCAGATATTTTGTCTGTTTCTCTTATTTGGGTGGTTTTTCCTCTAATTATGGGAATATAAGATTTCTTAAAATATTTTAAATATAGAGTTCTTGTCAGATAAATATATTGGGGGTATTTTTCCTAGCCTATATTTTGCCTTTTAATTTTTAAGACCTTTTTTTTTAGGGATACCTGGGTGGCTTTGTTTGTTGGGCGTCTGCCTTCAGCTTGGGTGGTGGATGCCAGGGTCCTGGGATCAGGCCCCACATTAGGCTCCCTGCAGGGAACCCGCTTGCTGCACTTCTCCATGCTTGTGCTCGCTCTTGCTATCTTTGTCACTATCTCTCCCTAATACATAGATAACATATTTTAAAAAGATATTTTTAAGAACAAAATATTTAAGTATTCATGAAATCCAATTTATCAATTTTTCTTGTGTGTCAACTTTTCTTGTGTGCATTTTGGGTATTATCTAAAAAATATGGGCCTACCTTCAGATTGTACAGTTTTGTTTTTCTCCCCCCAAATTTTGGGTTTTACATTTAGATATGTGATCTATTTTGAATTAAATTTTGCATAAGGCATGAATGAGGTCAGGATTTGAAGTGCATTTTTCATACCAATATCCAATGGATCCAGCACTGATTTGTTTAAGAGACTGCTCTTCTCTCACCAGATTACCTTGGAATATTTGTAGAAAATCAATTGACCACATATGTACAGCGTTACTCTTTTTTTTCTATTGATATACAAATAAGCCTATACTTATGACAATAACCTCTTGATTCTGGTTAAGTTTATAGTAAAATTTAATAACCTATTGTAAAAGCTTTTTACTCAGCTCAGTTTTTTCTTTCACAAAATATTTTTATTATTTTATTTCTTTGCATTACCACATGAATTTTATTTTAACTTACTAATTTCTAGAAAACAGCTTTCTAAGATTTTGTTTGCAATTTTGCTGAATCTATATATGAATTTGGGAATAAATACCAACTGATCAATATTGTATTTCCAATTCATATACATGGAATGTGCCCATTTATTTTGATATTATTCAGTTTCTGTAAGCATATTGTGTATTTTTAAGTGTGGAGTTTTTTACACATCCTTAAATCTGATTAAATTTACTGTTTAAATTCTGAGTAGTTGATTTTTTATCAAGTTCTTAATTTTATTAAATTTTAATTCCAGTATGATTAATATACAATGTTATATTAGTTTCAGGGGTACAATATAGTGATTCAACAATTCTATACATTACTCAGCACTCCTCACAACAAATGCACTCCCTTTTTCACCCATCCTCCCACCCACCTCCACTCTGGTAATCATGAGTTTGATCTCTGTAGTTAAGAGTCTGTCTTTAAGTAGTTCATGTTTTTTTTTTTTTTTTTTAAAGATTTTATTTATTTGACAGAGAGAAACATAGCTAGAGAGGGAACACAAGCAGGGGGAGTGAGAGAGGGAGAAGCAGGCTTCCTGCCGAGCAGGGAGCCCAATGTGGGACTAGATTCCGGGTCTCCGGGATTATGACCTGAGCCGAAGGCAGTCGCTCAACCAACTGAGCCACCCAGGTGCCCCTAAGTAGTTCATGTTTTTAATGACTTTTAAACTAATTTTCCAATGTTTCTTTGCTAAATATTATAAAATGTATAATATATTTTTTATATCAGCTTGGTATCCTGAGTTCTTGCTAAATTATTAGTTCTAATAACTCTCTTGTTTTTTCCTTAGGTTTTTCTACCATAGAGTATCATTTCTTCTGTCAATAGAGAGAGTATTGCTTCTTTCTAGTACTTATGACTTATTTCTTTGCTTGCCTCATGGCTCCAGTTAGAGACTTCAATATGCTATGTATTAAAATTTTCAAGTGCAGATGTCTTTATCTTCTTCCTGATTTTAAAGAATAAGCATTCAATATTTTCCATAAGTTAATATGCTAACTATAAAGATTGTATGAGTGTTGCTTATAAATTAAGGATATTTCTTTGCATTCCTAGTTTGTTTTTTTTGTTTGTTTGTTTGTTTGCTTTTAAGAAAAAAAAAAAAAAACAGGGAAGCGGGAGAGACAGAAGCAGTCTTCCCGCTGACGGAACCTGATGCGGGGCTGGATCCCAGAACCCTGGGATCATGACCTGAGCCCAAGGCAGATGCTTAACAACTGAACCACCCAGGTACCCTCATTCCTAGTTTTCTGAGAGAATTTTCAACATGAATGTATTTCATTTTGCTAAATATTTTTTGTGAAGTTATTAAAATTATCTGTATAATTTTTCTTTTTTATCTTTCACTTAATTCTGATGAATTTAAAATGTTGAATTAATTTTCTATTCACTTGGTCATTACTTATATCTTTTTTTAAAGATTTTTTTTTAATTTATTTGACAGAGAGAAATACAGACAGAGAGGGAACACAAGCAGGGGGAGTGAGAGAGAGAGAAGCAGGCCTCCCGCGGAGCAGGGAGCCCGATGTGGGACTCGATCCCAGGTCTCCGGGATCATGACCTGAGCCGAAGGCAGTCACTTAACCAACTGAGCCACCCAGGGGCCCCGTCCTTTTGATTTATTGTTGGACATGGTTTGCTAACATGTTGGTAGTTTTTTACATACATGTTAATGATGGATAGTAATATCAGGATATTATAAATAAATAAATCTAGAAATGAAGATATATAGAAATATTTTTATCAGGTTTAGTGCCAGGTATTATGATCAACCTCATAAAATGAGTCACAATGCATTCCCTGCTCACCATTTTTTTTACATAAGGAAACTGAAAGACAGAGATACTAAATAATTTGCCTAAGGTCAAAGAAGAGTTGTTTCCATGGTCTACCTACAAAATTTAGATTCATTCTATGCCAAGAACATAGAATCTAGTTCGGTACTGAAGACTTAGATGAAGGTAGACAGTAGGTAAATTAGTGTCTGAATAATGAGACTACCTGACCACTTACCATACATCTACCCTTTATAGGAGAAGTTGCAGGTATAATGACAAATGTCTGGAGAGAATTTTGAAGAGATTATGTTTTATATAACATTATTCAGTTTATACACATGCAACAATATGTGTAGACTTTGGCATGGAGGAATACATTTCTGAGACTGGGGATATCATATGAGGACTTTAGAGGATATTTTATGAAGACTTTAGGTATTATTTTAGAAAAACTTGAAGCTAGAAAGTCTCTGTAAATTGTGCTTGGCCAAAACTCAAATTCTGTAAAGCTCAAATTGATAGATCTTCCAAACATAGCCTGACATATAAACAATTTGCTTTTTCGGTGATTCTATAAAAAACAGAGAAATATATACATTGGTCTTACATAATTGAACTCCTAAAAATATGTCAGACTGTGTATGCATTTCAGTAAGGCATTATATAAAAGGAAAATATTTTAGGGTAAGAAATCAAATATTTTGAAAACTTGACAAAGAAAATATTCTTGATTTTCTTTAAGTTAGAGCTAATATATTATTCAGAGCTAGGAAATTTCAAGTGAAAATAGGAGATTTTAAAGGACTGGAGAATTTTTGAGACATGAGATAAAATCCTATTAGATAGATAAAAACCAATAATAAAAGCAGCAGTACAGTGTGATAATTATGGGCCAGGCCATGTTCCAAATTCTTTACATCAATTAACTAATCTGAGTCTCTTGATTAATAAATTTCCACACATGTAGAACTTGGATTCAGGTCAGGTAACTTGCCTACAATCATACTAATGGTAAAACTGACTTTAAAGCTTTGGCTTTAAACCAATGTGCTATAGGATATGACTCCACATTTTATATGTATAACAAAATGAAGCTTGTCTTTCTTTTGTTTTAGTTTTTTAAGATTTTATTTATTTATTTTAAAGAAAGAGAAAGAACTCAAGCACAACTTGGGGGGAGGAGCAGAAGGGAGGGAGGAAGAAAAAATCTCAAGGAGACTGCATGAAATCAAGAGTCCTATGTGGGGCCGGATCCCACAACCCTGAGCTGAAATCAAGAGACAAATGCTTAATTGACTAAGCCAACCAGGCACTACAAAGCTTGTCCTGATAACATTGTATTTAATGTCCAAAGCCCCAAATTGGTCATGCTAAATGAAGAACTGTGATAAGGCATTATAATCATTTTGTTTAATAGTAATGATATTGATACATTTGGTAATAATTAACCAAATAATTTTGTAACTTATAAAATGTAAACCTTGAATTCTTTCTAGAGACACTCACAGAGGGGAAATAGAAGCACGGACATGAGAGACCATGTAGCTCCACAGTGTCAGAAAGTGCAGTGCAGAGAAATCACTGATGGGCAAAGAGAGTGTGCATTCTAAACTTCCAATGAAAGTTCTCATGTGACCCAAGCCATTATTTCTGACCCACAAAGGTCTGTGAGATTGCCTGTTTATATATACAGGTTTGTCTGTATTTATAGTAAATTTTCACTTTTCTTGAAAAGCAAACAAAATATTGTGTTGAGTCCAGTCTCTACCAATAGCTGGCTGAAGATCTGGGATATGACTTAATCAATATGGGCTTCAGTTTCATTAGCTATATCAATATCTATTTTATTGGTGTCATAGAGTTGTTTGACCAACAGATAACACATTGTCACTAACACTGAAGATTTTATGTTCCTGATAGGGTGAGGAAGATAGTAAAGTGCAAGTTTGCTGATGTTTCTTCAACTTTGAATGCAGACAGGAACAAAACTCTTGTAAAATTAGTCTTGTGGCTGATGCCTATTTGTTTTTCTTTCTTTTTTTTTTTTTTTTTAAGGATTTTATTTATTTGGCAGAGAGAAACACAGCCAGAGAGGGAACACAAGCAGGGGGAGTGAGAGAGGGAGAAGCAGGCTTCCCGCCGAGCAGGCAGCCAGATGTGGGGCTCGATTCCGGGTCTCCGGGATCATGACCTGAGCCGAAGGCAGTCGCTTAACCAACTGAGCCACCCAGGCGCCCCGCCTATTTGTTTTTCATAAGATCTAACAAACAAAATGTTTGTAATCGGTTGGGTCTAAAAGGAAGAAAATGAAGGTATACACATAAGTATGCCTTGAAGAGTCCAGGGATATTTAGGTGCACTTAGCTTGGGAATATCATTTGACAAGTAAAGCGATAAACATGGTCACTTTCACACATTTTTTGTTTGTTTTTACCTCAAAAAGTAAAACCTCTCTAAACTCTAAATTACTAAAGGTATTAATTAAAAAGAGAGTGCCATTCACAGTTTTAGAAGTGCACATGAGTTTATAACTTTGATCTCTTCCTAGTTTTAATTTAAAAGGTTTATTCTTGTGCAGTATTAATACTCATGTCTTTATATCATACTATCTCTACTTAACTGCATGCTATTTTCTGAACCAATGTTTTGGATATTCAAAAAGATTTTATAAGGAACAATGCTGAGACATTAGAGGAAAATGTTTACCAGTTATATGAATTCAAATTATGCCCTTCTTCTCAATGAGTGATCAGAAGACCTCTCTAGGGGCACTTGGGAGGCTCAGTTAGTTAAGTGGCTGCCTTTGACTCAGGTCATGATCTCAGGGTCCTGGGATCCAGCTGCATGTTGGGCTCCCTGCTCAGCAGGAAGCCTGCTTCTCCGTGTTCCCTGACTGCTGCTCTGCCTACTTGTGTTCTCTCTCTGTCAAATAAACGAATAAAATCTTGAAAAAAAATAGACCCCTCTATTTTTGATGATGTTTCTCCTTATACCATTTATTAGGTTACCTTGTAATAAATTTCATGTTTATATTAATGCTTGTGTAGCTTATCTTCATTCTTTGCATACCTCATTTACCACTTACTTTTATTTTTTTATATTCTACTTATTTATTTATTTTAGAGAGAGAAAGCATGTCCACAAGCCGGGAGCAGGGAGAGGAGCAGAGGGAGAAGGACCAGCAGACTCTGTGCTGAGCAGAGTCCCACACAGGATTCCATGACCCTGAGATCAGGACCTGAGCTGAAATTAAGAGTCCCACACTTAACCAATGGAGCTACCCAGGTGCCCCCTGCATTTATGATTTAAAGTGCTGTATTACAGGACACCTGGGTGGCTCAGTCAGTTAAGCATCTGCCTTAGGCTTAGGTTGTGATCCTGGGGTCCTGGAACATAGTCCCCCATTGGGCTTCCTGCTGCGCCGGGTCTGCTTCTCCCTCTTGCCCTTCCTCCCATTCATACTTTCCATCTCTCTCTCTCTCAAATAAGTGCCCCTTACAAATGTTATCAAGTTAGTGCAGGCGATCAAGACTGTTCACATTTTTAACACAACTGTTTAATTTTGGTTTTATCAGTTTCTATTTGGGCAAACTTTCAGAATTCTTTATAATACAAACTCACAATTTCACAGGCATAGTTGCATTTCACACCACAGGAACAAAGTACTATTTGCTAAGTAAAATAAATTTTTGGAGTAGAATTATTCCATTAAGGAAAAAAACGGATTTAATGTATTTCTTACCAATATTGTAACTTGGTTATCCTGTGAAATTATTGTGGCTTTGTGCTCAGCTATCGTCTCACATAGTACATCTGCTCAACCACCCTAAAGAAATCTGTGATTGTGAAAGCTGGACGTGCCTGACACACTATTCTGTGTTCAACTGGGACACAAGGCTTTACAGGTGATGAAAAGGAAATACTTTAATGATGGAGCCACTACGTTCCTCTACCTGTGGGTGGAAGTAAAACATTTGTTTTGAATCACCAATTGTCTACTTCACATATGGGCACGTATTTCTGTGTTTTTGTTTTTTTCCCCCCCATTTTACTTCTACAAGTTTTGACTGAAATGACATATCTCAATACATTGTATTACTTCCCCCTGATATTTCTTGATTGACTCCACTTAAGTGTGAAATATTTTTTAAAAAATGCACATCAATCGCCTTGCAAGTTTTTGTTTGCTTGTCTGTTTATGGGTCTTTTGGGGACCATGAAACTCCATGTTTGAGTCTGAATCTCTTCTTTCTTTAATCATGTTCTGCTGTATATTTTCTGGTTTATGTTGAATGACACACACTTCTTAAAATTAGATGTTATTGTCAGATTAAAGGAGAAAACTACCTTTTTATTCAATATGCTCGTGTTTCAAATGATTAAAAAAGCATTCTTCAAGTCTCAACTACTACATATTTCCTTTTATACTGAACAGGAAATGCTAAAAGGTACAAACTTCCTAGGGCAGTGTTCCCTTTCAAAGGAAAAGCTTTAAATCCTTGAGCCTAAGGAGAAAGTTTAACAAGAGGAGGCAAACATAAATAAATAATTGATTGAAAAATAGCAATAATAAAATAAAGGAGGAAAGTGTGTCTATAGACATTTGGGGAAAGACTTCCAGGCACCACTCACACTAATGTGGAAACAGTGTATGTCATAGAGTAGTCACTCAATAAATATCTAATAACAAGGAAGGCTATAAAACCTTTCTGTTACATGGAACAAAGTATGTGTAGTCAAAATTTTCTTGTAAAAGTTGTTTTGAAAAGTTGTTTTGAAGAAGGTGAGCTTACTTGCAATAAAAGCTAAGCAAGCTTCTGCATTTCCAGCATTTGCAATGATTTGTGCATTGTCACTGAGGTAGAGAACTGACTGGAGCAGTGGGAATAGTTTGGGATACTTCATGTCTGAACAGCAAATATATGTAATTTAAAGACTTTAATGAATTCAAACAGATTCTAAAGACACAGATATTTGAAAATGAGTCTGGGGCAAAATACACTTATGAAATATGGCCAATTCAGTGATAGCATGGAAACTGGATTTGTAGAATTAGGAGAAAGAAGAGGAAATTGGCTGCACAGTAAATTAGTACCTGATCACATACAGCTTGCTTATGCCAAGGAGAATGATATATGTTCATGATACATACTCTACTCGTTGTCAACATGGATAAGGATACTCTTTACCTGTTACTTTCCTCTACACAAATCTTCTGGCAGAAACTACTAACAATCAGCATGGGCCTGTGACTTGAAACCAGTTAGTCATCTCTGATCTACTGGTTCAATATGGAGAACAGATTTAAAGTTAATAGTAGGGGTGCCTGGGTGGCTTAGTTGGTTAAGCAACTGCCTTCAGCTCAGTTGGGATCAAGCCCCACATCGGGCTCCCTGCTCAGCGGGAGGCCTGCTTCTCCCTCTCTCACTCCCTCTGCTTGTGTTCCTTCTCTAGCTGTGTTTCTCTCTGTCAAATAAATAAATAAAATCTTTTTAAAAAATTAAAAAATAAAGTTAATAGTAAAAAAAATTGTAGTTATTTCTATAACCTTCTGTAATTAAGTTTATGATTGTTTTGTGTGTGGGGGTGTACCTAAATTAGAGGTTTAGTTCACCACATATCATTCATTCTATATCATTAGTCACAAGTTCTGTACTTTTAAGTGAAAGATTTTTGTGGCTTACCAAAAATTATTTCAGGAGCTGTAAGCAGAAGTTATTGAATGGGAGTGAACATGATCAACAATTTAAATTATTACCTTTCTGTACAGCTTGTATTAAAGGTAACAACTGCAACATTTTGTCAATATTAAAGTATTCTTTGATTTCCTCACTTACTACTTAGGTATATTTTATTGAAAACTCCCATCTCTTTATTTAAGAGAGTCCTTCAGTACTCCACACTGGAGAGGAGAGATAGCTGAGCTCAGAGCAAAGCAGTAGTGTGAAAACAAAGCTTTGTGGAGAGAGGATTTACTAAATTCCTGTAGTTCCCAGATATAGTGTCATGGGCCAAACCTGGAAGAACAGATGGCATCTTGCAAGGGGAGGGGAGGTATCCCTTTCTGTCAAATAAGCTGAATCTGAGGCTAGACTAGAAGAAGAAAGATGTGAAAGGATAAAAGAGCAACACATGCTTTCTGTTACAGGCATAGTGGAAAAAAAACATTGTAAATAAATAAGAAAGACTGTAGGGTTCTTGTTCATTTTTTCTTCTTATGGGAACTGATCTTGAGGAAAGAGAGGCGTTTTCTTTAGACTCATACTCTTTTTTTTTTTTTTAAAGATTTTATTTATTTATTTGACAGAGAGAAACACAGCGAGAGAGGGAACACAAGTAAGGGGAGTGAGAGAGGGAGAAGCAGGCTTCCCGCCGAGCAGGCAGCCCGATGCGGGGCTCGATCCTGGGTCCCCGGGATCATGACCTGAGCCGAAGGTAGTCGCCCAACCAACTGAGCCACCCAGGCGCCCCTAGACTCATACTCTTAATATGGCAAAGCTTGAATGAGGGTACAGGGTATTTTGCTGACTCTGTTCCCATTTATGACTCTGGAAGGAAGTGCACAACATCTTGAGGCACAGTCTTCCTGGAGCATCCTTACTAGAACTGTGTGATGAGCTGAAGGGCTTCTATGAATACTCCCTCAACTTTATGTGATGTACAGTGTCCAAAAGTTCTCACATGCTTGATGAGGGATAGAAAAGATGGCCTAAGGGGCTGATGAGGTACTCCTTCAAGTGACAAGGCAAGGTCTGGAAAATTGATACAATGGGAGGATCATTTCAATTGATCCTAAGATTCAGGACACCTGGTCTCAGGATGAGTTAGACAGTAAGATGAAAACTGGCTAGTGTCCCCTAAGAGTTTTCCTGAGATATAAGAAAGTAATTTTAGTTATTCAATTCTTTGTTAGTTCAGTCATGTACAATAAGTGTCATATTACCCTGATATCTTTTTGGGTAATTGTTTAATACCAAAAGAGCATAATTTAGACCGAGATATAATGTTAGTACACAAACATAAAGAAGGAAAGTACATGCACAAAAATGGAGGATCATTTGTGCAGCAAAGTGGTAAAGAATATAGGTCTTAGGAATCAAAAACTAAATACAATGTTAGCAATGTTTGATATGTTTTGGTATTAGCATTATCAATTAAGATATCATTGCAAGGATTTAGTTCCTCCCTGACAAAATTCTACAAATTTGAAGAAAGTAATTTCTTACAAGTTCTACAAATAAAGGGAGATACAGTCAATGATAAGAAATTTCAGAACTGAACCTGTGTATTAATGAATAGTTTTAAAATCAGGTCTGTGAGACCAGTTTGCCCTCCAGATGTCATGAATGAAAATAGTTACAGACTCTAGCATGTGAGAAACTACCACTATTCTTTGGGAAATATAAGGAAATTGATTTTAAATTTTAAGAAAAAATTGTTGAAAATGAATCTAACATACATTGGGTGTCACATTCTCAAATGTCTTTTTTTCCTTAAAGACTTATTTATTCCTTTTGCAGAAAGAAAGAGAGAATGTGCAGAGGGAGGGGCCGAAGGAGACTTGAAGCAGATTCCCTGTGGCTTGTAGAGCAGCATATCATAACCTGGGCCAAAACTAAAAGTCTGACGTTTAACTGACTGAGTCACCCAGATTCCCCATTGAAATGTCCTTATTTGATCATCTTTAGGATATGATTCAGTCTTAGCATAGTTAAAGACATGAAGGAAAGCTACAGATATTGCAAAATAACTTCTTCTGATTTAGAAAAAATTAAATATAATTCTTTATAGATATTTGTTGGATATCTTTTTCACATTCACTAATTCTAACAGGCACACATATACACAAATCTATTGAACATGGCTAATAATTATAGGAAAGTCCTCATGGTTAATTTTTTGAATACAGCTTCTTTTTTATCTCACATATGTTCAATTTAGATATTAAGTCATTGCTTAGTTGTTGTTGACATAGAAGGCAATTCTTACTTCAAATTCATGAACATATTGTTTTTTCTTACAACTGAGGGCATTATACAAAATTTGATGTTAATCCTTGATGTATGCTTGTATCAAGACATTACATCACTATTTTCTACTCTTATTTGAACAGAAATAGAAGAAAACTCATGCACTTTATAAATGCACTAGTCTTTGCAACATCAAATAGTAGTGACTTCTGGTAATATTTTTAAATAATTAATACAGCTTCTTAGCTGAACAAGTTATGCCTTTAACTGCTGTTATTTTTTTTTCAAGAACCACAAAGCAATATGCAGTCCTTTGTAAGCAAACATTCTGAACAACATAACTCCTTTGTGAAATGGGAAAGCAATAAAATGAATCTTTACTTCATAAAGGGAGGGAACAAGGCAAATGCAACATGGAATAAATCATGGGTGATAGACCCCTGTTTAAAATTTGTTTTGGAATATAAAATGCTGAATAGTAGAGCATAATTAAATCTTCAAATTCTTTAATGTATCTCAGTTCCAAGATTTAAGAGGAGTTTCACATTTTAGTTAAAAAAATGGACTTCTAAATTCACTGCATTATCACTTTGATGTGCAAAAATTACAGAGGAACTTTCAGGAAGACTTCAAGACTATGCTGTTTTCAAAACAATAATTCTCACTCCTACTCTTCCTTGAAATGTGGCTGTCCCGACAGCCTCCGTGGGTGGAGTGAGGAAGCGATGTCTCATGTACTCATGTAATACTTCAGGTAAAGAGAAGACTTACAGAAAATATCATGTTCAAGAGAAAAGTAGATCTACACAAAGGAACTGCCATTTTTTCAGATACTGTATTTTTTTTTTAAAGATTTTATTTATTTGACAGAGAGAAACACAGCCAGAGAGGGAACACAAGCAGGGGGAGTGAGAGAGGAAGAAGCAGGCCTCCCGCCTGAGCAGGGAGTCCGATGTGGGACTCGATCCCTGGTCTCCGGGATCATGACCTGAGTTGCCCAACCAACTGAGCCACCTAGGTGCCCCCAGATACTGTATTTTTCAGATCGCCTTGGTTCTTCTACCTACCCTCCTCTCCTGAAGCAATGTGTGAGCTTTTCTTTGCCAAAAGCTAAGTTGTGTTGCGAAAAAAATGGAGACAAAGATCTGCTTGTTGAACTCGTGCCAGTTTGCCCGCATGTCTATACCCAAGAGATGGCAACTGCTGTCAGAAGAGGCGAGTTCTGTGTCTCCATCTCAGTCTGGTCACATTCTTTGTCCTTTGGTGTGGGTTAGAGTAACTCAAAATGATAGGAGAGGCAAGGGTGGGGATAAACCTAGATTCTTCAAAACTCTGTGACTAGTTTTATTCCTCTAAGAATGACAGTCTGGGCTAACTCTTACAGAAAATCATTTTGAGGCCCTTGGAATGGAGTCCCAGTAATACATGGAAGAAAGGATTAAGAAGGATAAAAATCTGCATTTATAAGGTGGATTTTTTTTCTTTAAATTTTTATTTAAAGTCATATTTTCATAATATAATCATATATTTTCCTGGTCCACTGTAACACTCATAAATGATCAGCCATCTTTTCCTTAATAAAAGATCAAATGAATCTAAAACAGTTATTTTCTTTAAAAAAAAATGTATGCTCTTACAATTCCTATTTTACAGATGAGGAAATCAAGGGTCGGGGAGGTGAAGTGTCTTCCCAGGGTCACACAGATCATAAATGTTGGAGTCTGATTTCAAACCCGAGCAGTCTGTCTCCAGAGCCCCCACAATTAACCACTTCACTGTGCAGGCTACATAATTAAAAATTTTGGAAGTGACATGATGCCAAAAGAAAATTGATACACAGCAACTAAGGGTCTTTATGAGGTTAAAGATTATGGGTTTGAGAAAGAAGAAGTCACCTTGGGAAGAGTGGCCCTTAATTAGAGTTCACAGTTTCCAAGCCCTGGAAGACCCAGCTTATGGCCTAGTCGAGGCTGTGCCCAGGGAAAGGGTTGCCAGGGAAGGGAAGTGGGCCTGGACGTTGTTGGGGTGTTTGATGAATCTCGCACATGAATTTTGAATTCACAGTGAAATGAAAACTGGATAAGAATGTGCCCACAAAGGAGGAGAGTAGGACAGGGTAAACCATATGGTATGGCCCCAAAACAGAGGTGTTATTCTAGGAAAGTGAACTCATAATAATTCAGAAGTGACTAAGGGAGATTTAACTTATTTTGTGGGAAATGGACCACAGCCAACAGAAGTAACCTTTAGTTAAAATGGAAAGACAGGATATACATGTGAAGAAACAAATGCTGTTAATCTTTAAATGGTCCAGGATTCTGACATAAACCTGAAAACAGATTTCTCTTTGGGGAGAAAATCCATGAAAATTGATATGGAAATTAAAAAAAAAAAAAAAAGAAACAAAACCCAAAATTTCCTCTCCTTTTAACCTCACCTGCTAGCATATGTTCTTAGTGTTATAGCCACACAGAGATGGTGGAATACAGCAACCATGCTAACTACAAGCTCACAGGCCTGTCCTTTAAATTAATGCTATTCTCCACAGGCCTCCACCTCTGTAATCAAGAGACACTTATGGAATTGATTGAAATAAACAGTCACGCTCTGAAATGTGTCCCTAAATTATCATAAATAGTAAATGTAACCACAAAGTAGCAAGGAAATCACCTTGCTCAAGAACTAGATGGTGTTTATAGATAAACCTCTGAAATGCAAAAGATACCCTGAGTTTGGATGAGCTTATCTTCTTTTTAATATTGTATTTAAAAAAAAGAAAAAGAAGATGCACATTTTTTTTTATCTGCTTCAGGGAACTCTCATAGTTTTATTGCCTATATTTTTAGTGGCACTTCCGAACTGCTCACACTGCTGGAGTGCCTGGCATTGGGGACGGAAAAGCAATGTACCGTGGTCAAGAGGAAGTATCATGGCAGTTTCACTTTGAGCAGGCTCTTTGCCCAAAGTCCTAATTCAAGTGACGCTAAAGAGCTCTCTAGAGGTTGTAAAGAAAGGCAATTGCAAATGTGTAGCCCACAGAATCACTTTTATTTGCTTTGAAGTATACTCACTGAAGGTTTTTCATTCTACTGTTCTACTTTATTGTTAGGTACCCAGTCTCTACAAAGTGGGTAAAACAACACACTGCAGTAGTCGGCCAAGAGGCCAATTGAAAAAAATGATAGGTAATTTTATTACTTTCTTGAGAAATGTTCTCTAAGTGCAAGAAAACTATACTATACGGGTGAAAAAAATTAAGATTAAAAAAATAAATCTCGTTTTTTCATTTCTAATAGATGAATTATAATTTCTACGTGCTCCATGATAAATGAATATCATTGTGCTCATGTTCCCAGGTGGAAGGGCTTAGCGCAGTGGAGGGGATGTCAGTTTTGTTCATACTTTAGTTTGTATCTGATTTAACATGGACTTCTTTAGAAATGCCTGCTTTTGGCTCTTTGTCTGTTTGACTTCATAACATAATTTTGTTGCAAAAATTATATTAAAACATTTTAAGAGATTCAAGGAAAATTTTCCTATTCTTACTGTAATTCTCTATAATATGTTTCACTTCTTGATGACTATGGGTGTGCTCATTTTTTTTTATATTAAGGGTAGTAAGTATCATAGATAGGGTTTTACACTTTACCAGGATTTTTCTTCTCACACCGATCACTCCACATTATAGATATCCATTTAATGCCACTATCATTGATTAAGTAAGCCATCCTTTCTCCATTTGCTTTAAAAAAATCACTTTGTTGTGTATTACATTTCTGTAAATAGCTAGATTTATTTATGGACTTCCAATTCTTTGCTACTTGCTGGCTTGTCTTTTTAACTTATTTTTAAATATAATGACATACTTCTTTAACACTGGTGACATCATGGTAACTCTTGGTATCTTCTTTATGTCATTTATATTTATTATAGAATATCTGTAATAGGCACAGAAATAGAGTATAGTAAAACAAACACATGCATTCACAACCCAGATGTACTTTGCTGTCTTTTTTTACAGCCTCCTTGTCTGTTCTTCGCATTTTTCTCTCAACCTATCTAATTGATTCATCATATTTTTCTTTATTGCATCATCTAATTCATTTTTAAGTTATTAATTCTTACAATCTGAAATTCATCAAGGTCACTCTCCCTTTCTGTACAGTTAAGGACATTAGAAGACTCAGTTCTGATCTTGGTCTTGTATATTTCATGGGATTTTTATTATAATATTCTTGTTCCATCTGGTTTTTAATTTTGTACCCTAAATCAATCTTAAATTAATATTGACTAAAACGAAAGTGCTCCCTTAGCATCTATCCATATGTTTTCTAAGTTTATTAAAATGTTTTCCTCCCTTTTGGGCAGCATTTCCTTCTTGAAATCAAACTTTAGAAGTTGTGAGAGTGTGGGGCACCTGGGTGGCTCAGTCCTTAAGCATCTGCCTTTGGCTCAAGGTCCTGCCTGTGATTGGGCCGGGCATGGGCCTCCTGGCTCGGCAGGAAACCTGTTTCTCCTTCTCCCACTCACCCTGCGTGTATTCCCTCTCTTGCTCTCACTCTCTCAAATAAATAAAATCTTAAAAAATATAATAAAATAAAAAATAAAGGCCCAACTCAATTGTCCACCTTTTTAAAAAGAAGTTGTGAGAGTGATGACCCAGCAATGGTAAAATATCTAGCCTTTGTCTGAAAACATATCTGCCTTGCCATTACTCTTGAATGTTAGGATGAGTAAGTATGGAGTTTTCTACTCATTATTATTTTCCTTCAGGCAGATACACTCTGGATGCAAGACACTATACTTTCTCCTCTCTACTGCCACTATCTGCCTTCCTCGTGGCTGCCTCTGGGCTGTTCCCACAATTATGCTGGTCTTGCGCAGGTATCTCATTTTCACAGAGGATTTCTCTGGGCCCACTTGCCTTCCCCCTCCCTCATTTTACATGATATTTTCTTATTTATCATTGTTTGATATTACATGAATAGTGCCTGTGTCTCCCCTTTGAAAGTCAAAATCCTGAGAACAAGCATTTTACTTCATTCAGCGCTGTATCACCAGTGATAGTACAGTACCTGGCATATGAAATATGCCCAAAATATGCTATTCAAAGAATTTATAAAATTTAGAGTTGGATTTTGTACTACACCTTTAATTTATTCTCAAGGAATAATGATCAGTTCTGGTTGCTCTTTAGGATCAATAGGGAATCTTTCAAAACGTACCGAAATCCCACCCACCTCTAGGATTCAAGTTCATTTGGTCTGGCGTAGTGGCAAAGCATCAGAGTTTTGAAGAAGCTACACAGAAATTCTAATACAGAGTGGAGGACCCCTGAGGACTCCTCTTATTTCTCTTTCAGTTTGCTTCTCTCAACAGGGAACAGTACAATTAATTAGATTCCAGTTATCAAATTTAAAACACATTTTATTACTGCTTCTGCAGTTTGCATCAGATCACATAGACTATAGCTTCAGAAGTAATAATAATCATTCCCAACACCAGCCTCTTATTTTTCTCTCCCACACACAAATAGACACACTGAGGACTTTTTTTTTTTTGGTACTATGCAACGACTTTTAAGTCTATATTATGTATAATAGTGTATATGACAAACAGTTCTCGGGTCACTTAACCATTTGGCAGCTTCCCCTTGTTCATAGAATTCCATGATTTTTTTTAATTTTAATTTTAATTTTTATTTTTTTGAGGAGTGAAGCTTCCAGCTTTGGTGGATAAGTTCTCATTATCCTAAGATTATCATAACTCTAGTCCCCTTTGACATGAATTTTCTTACCAATGGTCATGTCACCACATTTTGGACAATGAGTAATTAGGGGATGGCAGTTTTTGTGCTCATAAGAAAGATATTTCTTCCTGAAGAAAAGATAAAGTTACATAAGGAAAATGACCATTTAAACTTTTTTTCCTACTTCTTCCTATTCTGTAATAATATGATATCTGGTTCTACAGCAGCTACACTATGACCATAAGAGGACAATATGCTAAAAATGACAAAATGACATGGTAGAAAGGACCAGCAAAAAGGAACAGCAAAAGCAGTAACACAACCACAGCAAATGAACCGTGAGACCCTAACTTCTAGAGTTCCTGTAAGTTGAAATACAAATGCCCTTTGTTTATCCTATTGTGATTTGGAATTTCTGTCATTTGCATTTCAGTACAATCAAACTGGACACAAGTTTCCCTCCAGTTTCAAAAACGTTTATTTAACACATTTTTTTTCCCAAACTGCCATTCACACAACCAATTTAGATTTAACTGTTTGTTACAAGACACATCACTCATCACTGATAATATTCCTTTTTTTTTTTCTCCTGTTGAGATGAAAGCATTTTTTCCCAGGCATGGTGTTGAAATTCTCTTTGAATTCTTGTATATTTGCAGATAATTTCCCTTCGCTTTAGAATACAATATTCTTGGACCCAGTCTTTTTTGCTCAGGAATCTATAAATTAATTGCACTGCTTTATGGTTTTCAGTGTTGCAGATATAAAGCCTCATGTTAGTTTGATTCTCCTTTCCTTGCCCTGCATTTATGGCAGGAGGTGTATAAGGTTTCCTTTATCTTTCAGGAATTTTAAAGGCATATTCAGAGGCCTTTATGTTTTTGCTAATCCTCAGTGAACACTTTCAACCTGTAGATCTTGGTCTATCACCAGATCAGCAAGTATGTCCTCTCCAGAAGCTTGTCTCCAGATATTTCTTCTTCCTTTTTTAGATTTTTAGATTTGTTTATCAGAAATCTTCTCAGTCTGTCCTCCAAATCATCATTAGATTTTGTTCAGTGTCTTAAGATATAGTTTTGATCTTTTAGGCTACCATTTCAGTTCTCGACTGCATTCATTTTCTTATTAAGCTTTTTGATAAAAGTGCCCTGAAAGTCATTTTTACATTAATATCTTAGTGATCTATTTGAATTTACCTATTATGTATTTATTTATTATTAAAGATTTTATTTATTTGACAGAGAGAAACACAGCCAGAGAGGGAACATGTCGCGTTCCCCGCCAGCAGAGAAGACGCAACACACGGGTCGACGTTGAAGCTCCCGTTTATTCTCTGGTTCCTCCCCCTCTCGTCTTTCCCGAGGTCTCCCTCTTTTCCTTTCCTCCTCGTCTGGCGGCCTCTCAGTCTCTCTCCGTCTCTCTCCTCTCCTCCTCGCCATCTCCCCTGCCTCTCGTCGTCTCCCTTCAGGAAGCTGTCTAGCCCCCTTTTATATAGTATCCCAGCCAATCAGAGAGGAGATCACGTGGGGCGTGGACTTCACGGCGAGCAGGCATTGGTGGAGTCCGGTGATTACGCACTGAGCACGGACCCACGTATGAGGCGTGCGGTCACGTGATCTTCAGGGCGGGCGCTTCCTGGAGCTGCTTCAGGTGCTCGGCGCCGTAGCCTCGGCAGCAGCGCTGCCGGCCTGTGCTGTGGAGCTCTCCACAGCAGACGCAGCGCCATCTATGGGGCGTGCCCCCGACAGGAACACAAGCAGGGGTGTGAGAGAGGGAGAAGCAGGCTTCCCACTGAGCGGGGAGCCGGATGCGGGTCTCTGGAATGATGACCCCAGCCGAAGGCAGTCACTCAACCAGCTGAGCCACCCAGGCGTCCCTACTATTTAATTACCATTAATTTTAAATAATATTACTGTTAATATAGTATTTACTATATTTAATTACTATTGTTTTTGGTAAAGTTTTACCTTCTTCCCAACACTTTCATGTTTCAATAAGGTCACATATTCTGGCTTCAAGTTTGGTTTTCTTTTTTCTGAATTTCTTCTGGTTATTTAGTTAATTATTTTTCCCTACCTGCTCCTGGTTTTAACCAGACTGGGCTACAGTATCACTGAGTATCGAGTAATGGCAATAAGGATGATCAATGTCTTGTGAGCCAATGATGAATAATTTGACAAATCATTTATTGTCTGCTAACACTATAAGGGGAGAGATGTCTCTTCCCCCAAAATTTCAGCAAATGCAAAGAGCATCACTCCATCATCCGAAGGGCCAGGAGAGGATGGTCACAGTCAATGAAGAACTCATGAGCACAATAGAATCCAGCTTTTACCAGAGAAAATTTCTAGATCTTGAGAGGCTGGGTAAGCTGCAGAGAGCTTTTAAGTAATGAATTAGTCCATGACTTGTTTATGATATTTAGGTTCCCCTATCCTTGCCAAAGAAACATTTGTTTTCTGCTTTACCAAGCCCTTAGGAAATAAGGCCTAAAATACACTTTCTAGGATGTATGTCCTTTCATTCCAAAGAGGTATTTAAGGTGGTTGTCAGAAGATGGGGTGAGAAAGTTTCCCAGAATCCCACAATATTTTTTCTTCTAAAGCCCATTTTAAAGGACTTTGAAATATCATGTTTACATAGATCATATGTAATTTGCATCATTACTGGGAAGGTTAATGAACACAGAAAAAAAAATTCTTAAAAACATGGACTACAATTTAAATTCAAAATTTAAGATCAGAATTGTATTGGATATCATTCATATTATTGGCTACCATGTCAAATATCCTTTCTGATATATGATTACATTGTGTAAGAAGGGAGCAGAGTTTTTTCCCAAACATTGCTTTATATGAATCAAATTAAAATGCTCACCTATAAAATATATGAAAAATAAATTATATCTTTTGAGATTACTAGATCAATTTTACGGAGACATATATTCAAGTGACTAAAATTTGTTTCTTATCTAGGAAAACTCAAACCTTCACATATCTATAAACTTTGTCATTTATATTTGAAGCTCTAATATTAAACTGGGAAAAACTGACAAGCAATGTGCAGCATGCTGAATTCCCCTAAACTGGTGGTTCTTAAACAGTAAAGTATACTGGAATCATCGGGAAAGTATATTAAAACACAGATTACTAGGTGCCACCTATAGGGTTCCTGATTCAGTAGTTTTGTGTAGAGCCGGAGAGTCTGCATCTTAAATAATTTTTCAGGTTTTGCTAAATCTTTTGGTCCAGAACATTTGGGGAACCATTGTTGTCAGAAAATGTATCTCTGATTCACTTTGAAAATGCATTTAAATCCTTGAGAAAGCAATGGATGGCACATTCAATTGCTCCAATTATGTGCTAGTACTTTGTCTCTTATTTTTTGTTTTTAACTTTTTTTGTTTCTTTTTAACTTTTTAAGGGAAGAGGAACAACATGGTTTCTCTGCTGTGCTTCCTTCTCAAGGTTTCAAACAGGAAATGCACGCTGGTGGATTCTTGCCTTAGTTACAAGGTGAATGGTCAGCTTGAAGACCCGTGGCAATGAGCTTCAGTGCCAAAGATGCATCATACAGCAATATCACCCTTACCCCATGACAGGCTGTGATGAGTGATCTGCAGAATAGATAAAAGCAGAGTCGCTGCTGTGTGGCACTCACTCCTATTACTGTAAATGATATCATGTGTTTGCATTTACTTTAAAGCTGATCAAATGTAAGAGGAGACAGTGCTGACAGATGCTGAGAAAGTGTTAACCTTTTCTTTTATCTTTTTTGCCTATGTGTATCTTGTACCATAAGACTTCTTAGATGGTTTTATTAGCTGATAGATGAAATGTTGTACAAAATATCCTCATAAAGAATTCCATTGTTCGAAAGAATCATCTGTAATTCTATAAATGATTATAGTCAAACTGCTTGGTTCATGTATAGTAACACCAGACATTTTAATTAAATAAAATGGCTTTGTATAAAAGTTCATTGTTAAAAGAAAATTAATTTGTTTTGAATAAAAGCTGAATTTATGTTAACTAATTTGCTCCAGCCATATACACGGCTAGTTTATGTTACATGTGATTTTCAAGAAATCTAACTCAGCTGATGTGTGTGAATTGAAATTGCAGTTTTTTCTTAAAAATTGGCATTAAAATTATTATCAAAGATTATATTATTCTGTGTTTTCTATATATTTATTAAACTAAATAGGCATCATATAAAGCAAGTGTTTATAAGCTTTCCTTCAATCAGATCAAAGGATTCTGTTTTATCTTACAAACTTCATTTAGGATCCCTTGGGAATGTATAAAGACACTCTCTATAATACTGAGCGTATTTATCAGGGTATAAACTTGATTTTTACTAAACAAAGTGGGAAAACATTCTGCAACTATAAAGGTTGCATTTGAATTTTTACCATGTCACTACTACCTTGCAATTCCACTTCTGAAGCCAGAAATAGGTAAGGCAGGAGAGGTTTGTTACTTGGCCTCTTTGCAAGACAAAAGTAAAGAGAATTCCTAATTACTCTGAGTGTATTTTATTTTCCCATTCCTTTTTTTATCCTTTTAGTATCAGGTAAGGCTGGTGGCTCTGCCTTGGGAGCCATTGTTGAAGAAGAGAAGCTACCCTATAACAGGAATTGAGGAGAACCATATGAAAAAAGCCAGAAAGACAGAATAAATGGGGCAGATACTAGAGGTTTGATTAGCTAGTAAAAACTCCTGGCGTGGTCAAGCCAAATCAAGCAAACAAACAAGAGAAAAACACACACAAAACCACATCAAGGGTCATACCCGCCACCAAGTCTATCATGGAAAGCCAAAACAATACAATACCAGAGAAAACAGAAGGTATTTATGGAGACTATCATCTCAAGGTCATGTAAGATTCCCTGCTCCAATTCCCTATACCTCCATTGTTTGAAAACAAACAGATGAAGTGATACAGAGCAATTAATCCAAACAGTTGTTTAAGTTAGCCAAACAGATTAAGATTTAAACCAAGACTGGGAATTTATTGTTTTAGCTCTCTACCTAGTTTGGGAAGAGACATGATTAATTAATTCAGGGTGATGATACATCTTGGTATGTCAGCTAGGTACAGAAATCAAGTGTATGCTTGTTATTTCAACATTAAGTTGTATTTATCATTTGTCCTATTTAGAAAAATATTTCTAAAAAGATAAGGATTAGTATTATCCAGAGTTGCATCAAATAAAACTGGGATGCCAAGAAGAGAAAGTCAAGTATCGCATGGTTTCACTTACTTGCGGAGCATGAGGGGTAAACTGGAGGACAGTGGGAGAAGGAAAGTAAATGGGAACTGGGGTAATCTAGGGAGGGAAACGAAACAACAGAGACTTTGGACACAAAAACAAACTGAGGGACTTGAAGGGAGGGGGTGGAGGGATGGGAGAGCCTGGTGGTGGGTACTGGGGACACCTAAAGCGTGGAGCACTGGGTGTGGGGAATGGGGAATCTTGGAACACTGGAAAAAAAAAAAATTACTAACAATAAAACAAAAAAAAACCTGGGATGAATGTCTGACTTCCACTATTGTATCATTTAGTAGTAAGTAAGACGCAAATGCAGTGAATAGAATCCTTATTTTACCATACAGTTAAATCTTAATAATCCAACTCTCTTCTTTCAGCCCTTTCCAGGGACCTTGTAACGCAAACTTACTTTTAAGTAAGGACAGTATGCAGAGTCCTTATTGATAGAACAGTGTTCTGAGACAGCTCACTCCTGGTTTTGGGTGGTGGTGGAAAAAGTATTTGCTGCTGCTACTCCCTAGACCCTGGACACCCCAATCAGTTACACAACAGCTCCTGTGGCAGCCTGGGAGATTCACAGATCTTCAAGTCAAGTAGCCAGTGGAGTCAATGCAAAACACGGGGTACTGTAGGTTAGTTACTTACTTTGCATAGGAAACACAGCCTAAGTGGTCTGGCAGTAGAGTGTAGAGAATGCCATTTGTCATTTATTGCACAGTGTAAATCCACAATTATTTTTTTTGTTACTGGTAACACTATGCAATAACCATTTCTGACTACCATGAGTGAAAAAAAATACATGTTTAGTTAAGAAATTTCCACGTCTCAAAGAAAGTTGATGATGAATATGTAATTGCACAAAATATTTATTCATGTTCTCCAGCCAATATGTAGGCTTTAGAGATACTACTAATCTCATTAAAAGTAAGAGAAATAAATCATCTGAAGAAGATTCAATATCTACTTTAAAACAATCATCATGGGGGTGCCTGGGTGGCTCAGTCATTAAGCGTTTGCCTTTGGCTCATGTCATGATCATGGAGTTCCCGGATCGAGCCCCACATTGGGCTCCCTGCTAGCCAGGAAGCATGCTTCTCCCTCTCTCACTCCCCCATCTGGAACATGCTGTGAGAAATTGGGTTTTGAGTAAGCCCAACCAGAAAGAGAGCTTATAGCCAGTCATGGGGAAGTCAAAGCCAGTTTAGTTCATTCCTGGAACTTAGAGCATAGAGCCTGGCTGGTCTCCTGAACTTAAATAACCCAAGTGTAACCACATACATTTATATCTACATCATAATCATATACTGAAAAAATATGTCTCACATTCCCAGAGGTTAGTGTTCTAGTGCAAAGGCAAAAGTTCTTAGAGAATCATAGCTAGAAAACAGCTTCCTTCTTATCTTACAGTTTTGGAGGAACGATGAACACACTGTGCCCATAATTTCTGAAGCCCAGGATATACAAAAATAAATGGATAGCCAGATAGTATGGAAGATTTTATAAATCAGTTTTTGGAGAGAAACAATTTAACAACCTACAGAAACCGGGGTAGTGACTTTGTTCTATGGATGTTGTAAACATAGTTCTGATACTGTTTTCTCATTGTGGTGCTGTTAAACAGGTTTTTGGGTTTTTTGTCAGTAGATTACATGAATAATAAGCTGAATGTAGCTGTCAGCCAAGTTTCTATTATACATAATATTATTGACCTTTCAGTTTGCTAACCACAGAGGATTTTGAATCAGACATACAGGAGGCTAAAAGACACAGAAGAGCCTAGGAAGCCTATGCGTGACTATATTGAGTAGATATGAAAACAAAGCCTATGCATGACTATATTGAGTAGATATGAAAACAAAGAGTACAGAAAGTTAACAGTAATTTGAGATTCTTTTTAAAGTTTTTTTTTTCTTTTTTTTTTTTTCCCCAGGCACAGTTTCAATCTATTTTCTCACCTAAAGCTCTTCATGTGAAACTCTTTTATATGTAGAACTTCAGAATTTCCGATGTAAGATGACACTTCAGGTCAAATAATCACATCTCTACCATTATATGGGAAAAGAAAAGGCACAGGGAATTATTTACTTTATGTAAGATCACATATTTCTTAGTAATGACAATTCTGGATCCAAAATCTAGCTCTTTTAAAATCCCTATCCACTCTATTTTTTACATCATTTAATGTATATTGCTATAATTACTTTTAGTAATAAGTGTGTTGTGGTATAACAGATCAGAATGTTCATAAAAGTCACCTATCCAGAGGTGAAGTAAACAACAATTATATGCTACAAACCTTAACAAATGGTCAAGACCAACTTATTTTATTTTCTGTTTGTTTCCATGATGTTTAACTTCTGGATAAACATAGCTAGCAAATAGATTCCTTCATAGAGTTTTAGAAGAATGATGAACTGCATCATGTAATTTGTAATTACGTGACTGACAAAAAATGAATGGATAGGAAGATAGTTTAATAGATTTTATAAATCATGTTTTAGGGAGAAACAATTAGTTAAAGTTTAAATTATACAATGATAGAGAAAAATATTAATGTCCTCTGACTTTTCCTTTGAACCTCTACCCCTGATTACTGTCCCCTCATGATTTCTTTTCCCATAATTTCACATTAATGACTTTCCCCAAACTATATCTACTTACTTTGCTTTACATTTCACTGTAAGCCCTGCACAATATGATATTCATTCAGCAGTTAGCTTCCAATATCTTGTTCCCTTTCCTAGTGCAATCTGTTCTTTTTCCTGTTTCAATATATTGTCATTACTAGTTTCTCATAGCCTTTTAAAGAACATTCTGGTTTACTGTAGCCCTACGTGACTAAGACGTCCCTTAACATATGAACTCTAAGTGGTTACATATATGATTCAGGATTGACAAAACTGACATTCAGTTACAAATATTCCTGGGATTTTAGTATTAACACAATAAACATTTTATATGCATGCTGCGTTTCTTTTTTTTTTTTAAGATTTTATTTATTTATTTGACAGAGAGAGAGATCACAAGTAGGCAGAGAAGCAGGCAGAGAGAGTGGAGGAAGCAGGCTCCCTGCTGAGCAGAGAGTCCAATGTGGGGCTTCATCCCAGGACCCTGAGATCATGACCTGAGCCAAAGGTAGAAGGCTTAACCCTCTGAGCCACCCAGGAGCCGCTGCATGCTGCATTTCTAAAGCTAGTTGAAAGAAAGACATAACACTAAATCACTGAAGACTGAGGTCGATAGAGGCTTTTCTCAACGCAAGTTTCTACAGTCACTAAGGCAGAGAGAAAGGAATGTGGTGAATTCTGTGCTGGTTTTTAAAGCTTCCTTATAGAAGTGATACATGAATTTCTAGTCTCAATTCCCTGCCAAGATTAAAACAATGACCATCTCAACTTCAAAGGGAGATCTGCTGAGAAGTGCAAACCTCCTCTTTGCCTGCAGGGAAAATTAGAATGTTTATGATATAGGGTCATGTTCTCTATACTTAAACCTTAAATTCCATTCTCACATTTTGTGGTAGGCAGGTTTCTGAGATGATGCCAAGATTCCCATCAGTGCAATCTCCTTTCCTTGGGTGTGGGCAAACTCTGTAAATACAGTATCACTCCCAAGATGACGCTGTATTAGATAGCAAAGGTGAAGGGGTCTGGCAGTTATAATTAAAGTTCCAAAGAAGCTGATTGAGTCAGTCAAAAGGGAGATTATCTATAATGGGTCTGACATACTCAAATGATAGTTCTGAAAATAGAAACTGGTCCCTGCTTGAAGAGAGAAACTCTATCTTTGAAGAAGCAAGCTGCCATATTATAAGATGGCCTGAGGAAGGTGCTGGAGAGGGCCACGTGGAAAGGAACTGAGGGGCCTTTAAGAATGGGGAGAGCCTTCTAGCTAATAGTGCTAGCTAATAGAGCTTAAAATGCAGCTTTGGAAGATGCTGAGCTGAGAACCTAGGCAGATGTTCCAAGACTCTGGAACCACATACTTTGTGAGATAGTAAATGTATGCTGTTTTAAGCCACTACATTTGTGGAAATTTATTATACAGTAATAGAAAAATAATACACATTTCCATGTTCATTAAGAATCATCTACTTTGTCTATTATAATTCAATAATTTATATATTTATGAGTATTTTATTAGGAGTATTTATGAGTAAAATATATATTACATATATAGAGAGAGAGAAAGAGAGAGAGATTGCCTATTTCTTCATTCCCCACACATTAACGTGTGCCCATCATGAGCCACAAATATTAATATTGGTAATATACTGGTAAACATATTAAGGTTTTAAAATTATTGTAAGAGATAATAAATACATGATTAGCAAAAACTTCATTTTATAAATGTAGTCTTTCATAAAATAGAAAGTGATCCATCCATTCATTTATTCCATGAATAAATTCCAAGTGTCTACAATGTTCAGGATGTGAGAGGCTTCACAGAATAGGTGAAATATGAGATTGCCTTTTAGAGGGATTTGTGTCTGGCCATGTTTTTAAAAAAAGGTGAAAAAAAAAAACATATCCTGACATATACACATATAATACAAGCCCTTTAAGAGTAAAAGTCAAAGTAAATTCCTTATGTTCTGAGGATAAAAAGTGCCAAACTCTAAGTGGCAAATGGAATACTGGTCACAGGGCAGAGGCCCCTTTAAATCTCAATCTATCAGTGAGTTTGATGGTATTCTACCTGGAGCTGAGAGTAGCAAACAAAGTTGAAGAAACTTTTTTTTTTCAATGCTCTAGTAATATACGGGCTTCTTTATTAATATACTAAATAATAAGACAATATATTTAAAGTATAGTCAAGTTAAAGTTAAATTTTATTTTTATAATGACATTGCAGTGTGAAGGTTATTGGTCTTAATTTGACTGGGAACGTTAAACTTTGAGGTGGCCCTTATCTTACCTCCTTCCATGTATTCGTAATACAAGAAAGCAACATAAATATCTAGATCACCAGGATAAGCACACGACCCTTAGCATTGGGTGGTTGAATCAGGAGGCAGAGAGCTGCTTTTAAATCACTTTGCAGGGGCACCTGGGTGGCTCAGTTGGTTAAGCGGCTGCCTTCGGCTCAGGTCACGATCCTGGAAACCCAGGATAGAGCCCCACATTGGGCTTCCTGCTCAGCGGGAAGCTTGCTTCTCCCTCTCTCAGTCCTTCTGCTGTGTTCCCTCTCTAGATGTGTTTCTCTCTGTCAAAAAAATAAATAAAATCTTAAAAAAAAATCACTTTGCAGGACTAGTCATTATTCATTCGTCAGAAAGTTTTCAATGTGAGCTCTCAGTGAGGATGGCCCAAGTCTATTGGAAGAAATGTGGTTTGAAATGCCCCAGTGAATTTCATTCTTGAACTTCCAAGGCTTAGAGCAAGGTAAGTGGAGGGCAGCTGAGCAGAAAATATCAGAGGGCAGTATAAATTCTACCTTAATTTTCTTGCAGTTGTTTGGGGCTTCATCATAAGATTTTAGGACTGCTATATTGAAGGCAGTGATAGAAAGAAATAAGAACAAGAACTAATCACCCCTTCTTTCTTTTCTAGCTTTGGTCAATCGAGAAAAACATGTTGTCAACAACCTTTACTTCTGATACCTAGTCAAGCAGGCTCAGGCAAAGATTGATTCACAATTGAACTATGTTTTCACATGATTAACCTACTCATTCACACCTGAGCCACAGTATAAACTGGAAGGAGGAAGCTTTCTCTCCTACACCCCATGTGTTCACTCCTGTGAACAAAGGCCAGCCTCCTGATGACCTTGCTCCAATCTTGAGCTATTTACTAACAGGAGATTAACTTTAGAGGGGGAAAAAGGTCAATGGCTAACTGTATTATTTAGCATTTAATACTGTAAAATTAGTTTTACATTTAAAATGAACTCCAAGTTCTATTTTTAATTTTTAATACCTAAAAAAAAATCTGTGTATATCAAAATGAAACAAAATCTTTTTTATTGATACAAGTATATATTTTCTATTTTTGCAGGGCAAGTGCAATGTGTGGCTTTCCACAAGAATAGAGTAAATCAGACTGAAGAACGCTTTCCAATCTGCTAAAATAGCAACCTCATAGAAAAATCATTTTAATATTATAAGATAAATTTTAAACTTTTTGATTAAATTTTTCTCATCTGTTAGTCAAAGTTGAAAGCTGAATTTTAGTTTTTCATTTAGAGCCTTTATATGGATTTTGAGCTAAGTAAAATTTACTAAATTAAAGATATTATACTTACATTAAAATATCACCCATATTGTAAGAGTCAGCTGAAGCATTAGCTGTACCCAAATCATTTCACTTAGCTTTATTATAGTTAAAAAATGCAATAAATGCCATACAATTTCTGAGAAGTAGCATGAATTGAAATTCATTTGTGGGTATAATATTATTCTCTTTTTCATCTTCGAAAGAAATCCCAAACTCTAGATCATAGCTTGAAAAATGCAGTCATGAAGAATGCCAACATCAGCTTTATTCCTCCCCAAAAGAAATAAAAGATTATCTTAAAAAGGAGTGCCATTCAATCCCTAGTGACTACACATTTCATGATGTATCACAAAAACAAACAAACAAACCAAAAAAGTCTACTTTGGTAAAGATCTTGCTCCCTGGCAGAGTTTGTGCCAGCACCATCCCATTAATCAAATGAATATGTTTTACTATTCTAAGAGTGAATCTCAATAGTTCAAAACTTTTGACTTTTCACCATTACCTCTAAAATGTTAAAAAGTCAGAGAAGTGTCAGAGTGAACAGAATAATGAGACTATGCAATGTTCAGCAATTCCTCAAATATATTCTTCAGCATGTGGTTAGCATTTTCTATTTTATAGAAGTTATGTCATGTGACAGGACAGCGACAATGACAGGACTTTGGGTTAAAATTTGCAAAGTACAGTGGTGCCTGGGTGGCTCAGTCGCTAACCACCTGCCTTTGGCTCAGGTCATGATTCCAGAGTCCTGGGATTGAGCCCCACATCAGGGTCCCTGTTCAGCACTCCCCCTCTCCTACTCTCCCTGCTTATGTTCCTCTGGCTATCTCTCTCTCTGTCAAATAAATAAATAAAATATTGAAAAAAATAATTGCAAGGTATAAAGTTTATTTATGGGGAAATTATATGGATATAATTTTACATAATTCACACTGGGCCACTGTCACATTTTGTAGAATATTTTTACCAGTGATTAATATGAATCAATGCTTAACTAGCCAGGTTATGATAAAATTCTATTTCATATTATTTTTGTTTCTACTTTGCTACAGGTACATACATTATTTCTTTCTCTAATAATGATTCTTTATTTTAGGGATCTCATTCCCATATTTATATATGAGGAAACTAAGGCTTGGCAAGATTGAGCATATTTGTATCCATTCTTTTATTCATTAATTTATTCATGTATATATGCATCCATGCATAAGTCACTTATCTATTCATAATTGTTACTTTTTTTTTGCTTTGATATCTAACTATATGCAGGGCATCTTTCCCAGGTGCTAAAGAATACCAAAAGATTTCTAAGTCTAGTAAATAGCAGTCCCAGGAATGTGGACAGAGAACCACTACCTCAGGCCTGGGATTTCAAAACACCCTTATATATTAATTATGAAAAAGAGGCTAAGTTGAAGCTTCAGTTTGATTAACTAACTTGAAGCCCTTATGTTACTGGCTAACAGCACACTGTTTCCTTTTTTGCTCTTGGACTCTTTGATCTTGTTGTAGATTGTGATACTTGGGGACCCAGTTGTATCCAATGTCGAGTTGTTTCACTAAAGGTCAAATGTAAAAGATTACTTGCCCTCTTTTGACACAATTACCCCCAAACTACCACTGTGGTCATTGAGGTAACAGTAGTTGGTATGAAGAATTCACTGAAAAGGGAAGATTCTCAGGAAAAACAAAAAACAAACAAAAAAAACACCAAAAAGACCAGGATCTCTTCTGCATCTGTCTCTGGCACCATGTAAATGGAGAGCTCCAACATGAAATGATAGGCTTACCAGGATATTCACTAAGGATTTTTAATTAGAATCAAATAAATCTTGCATTAGAAAAGGCAATTTCTGTGACTATGATAGCTAAATTAACTTGTTTCCCAGGTTGAGGAGTTCTGACAAACAACTGCAATGCTATGATAATGAGTTTGACAGATAAACAATACTGTGAAATGAAGCAAGTCATATTTTTTTAAGTAGCATAATAACTAATGTTTTAATATAGTACAGATTTTAATGCATCATAAAAGAAATTATGTGATAATATATTTCACTAAAGAGTTTAGCAGTGGGAGTAAAACTCAATTAAGGCCAGACTCATTAACACTTAATTTCATTTGGGCCTTTATTGCTTGTAATTGTACAGTTTCTTAACTTTATCCCTCACTCTCACTCATAATTCTAGTGAGCCTTATATCTATCATGGAAGACAGCACTTCCTGTGAAACTCCCATGGATAAATTTTTATTTATGAAGAGACACAAGTTTTTGTTTGTTTGTTTGTTTTGTTTTATTCTAAAGAGGACATTTCCCTGATTTAAGAGAGTGTGAGTTGGTAAGAAATCAGATCCTTGGAATTGTGAAAATTATTCCAAGTGATTTGAGACAATAGAAGGAAATTGCAATTTTGACATATATCAGTAGTTTCATGTACATGGTATAAATAACTCCTGCAATTTGAAATAGACTAAATACACTGGATTTAAGCCAAATCCAGACTTGTCAGACACATTTAAGTAGTCTGACATTCCTTTGGAACTAATAATTTGAAAGTTGAGAATACTATACTATTTATTTGAAAAATAAAGCATTATAACAAAATTTGTATTTTTCTCGGGAGTAAGTATTACTCTATGACCCCAGTATTTTTTTGGAGAAATTTAATGTTCCAATATGCCATGGGTAAGTAAAGAAAAATGTATTATTTCATAATTTTATTAAAATTTTATAATTATTATATATGGGCACAAAAATGTTCAAAGTTTAACATTACAAACATCCATGTAAATGCTACCAAAATGCAATAAATGTTAAGCTTTTACCTCCATAACTTCAAAATTATTTTTAAATAAATTTTTAAATAAATAGATATTTCAGATAAAGTTGAGGAGATTATGTTCCCCTGTGCCTGTCCTCAATCTCACTCTATATTCTTCTTCACAAAAGTAACCAATATTGTGAGATTGAGGTATATCGATGTTGTAATTTTTATTAGTATTATTTGTATTCCTAAGTAAAATATATGATTGTTGTATATGTTGTGAATGGCAGGAGCTCTATAGACAGAACTGGGTCTCTTTTGTAGTGTTTTATGGTATGGTATCATGATATGCTTATTTTACAGCTTATTATCTTAGTGTTGTGAGATCTATCAGTTTTGATATATGAAGATATAAACAGTAGATATCATTATATACATATTCTACTACTTGTTTTTCTGAGATTACTGTTTTGTGATCTACCATTTTACATAAATTTAAATTAAATATATTATTAATTTCTAGATTTTTTTATTTGCTATCCTCTTCTCTGATTTTTTTCCCTCCCATTCTCTCCTTCCATTGGAATGGATATTTTTAGTCTCATTTATGGTTGATTTTTTAGTGTAGAATGACATTCCAAGTCTACTATTTTAATGGCTATGCATAAACTTTTTAATATAAACACTTAATAAATTTACTGATTAAACCCAAAGTTTATTTTTTTAATTAATTAATTATTTATTTATTTGTTGGAGAGAGAGAAGGCACAATCAGGGGGAGTGGCAGGCAAAGAGAGGAGTAGGCTCCCAACCAAGCAGAGAGCTGGATGTGGGACTCGATTCCAGGTCCCTGGGATCATGACCTCAGCCAAACGCAGATGCTTAACCAACAGAACCATCCAGGTATCCCAACATAAAGTTTTTTTATATGCACACTTCCCACTATAGATTGATCATAATTTCCTATTCTAATTTTTCAAGTTATTATCAATTTCATTATTATTTAAAATCCCATAAAATAAGTGATTTTTTAATGTTTCAAAGGTAGAATTTAATGATTCATCAGTTGCATTAAACACCCAGTGCTCATTACATCAGTGCCCTCCTTAATCCTCCTTAATGACTGCTTAATGTTCTTTACCCAATTACCTTTTTCCCCATCCTCCAGCAACCCTCAGTTTATTTCCGAGAGTTTTATTGACAGTAAATATGGATGTTTTAACTACCTATTTGCTTGGAGGAGGAGCAAAGATGGCAGAGGAGTAGGAGGCCTAGAATCATTGGGTCCCAGGAGTTCAGCTGGATGGTTATCAAACCAACCTGAACACCTACAGACTCAACAGGAGATAGAAGAGAAGCAGAGAAGCAATTCTAGGAACAGAAAAGTGACCATGTTCTGGAAGACAGGATGTGCGGAGAAGTGAATTGGAGGGGATATTTGGGAAGACAGAGCACGGGGGGGAGGGGCTGGCTCCAACCAGCTGTAGTGAAATGGAGCACAAACTGGGAACTTTTAGAAGTCTGCTCCACTGAGGGACATCACCTCAGTGGCTAAGCAGGGGTTGGAAACCTTTCTGGGACAGTGTGGTTTGAGGACCCGTGGGGTCACAGAAGGACCCGGGGTGCCTGGGTGGGCAAAGCTCCCAGGTATTGGAGTGGGGAAGCTGGCAGCAGAGACGGAGCTGAGGAGTGGGCTCTAGGCTCGGGCTTACCTTAAACTGTGATCCGGGTGCAGTCAGGACACTGCTCTTCCAGCAAGGACCCCACAGGTGGCAGATCCAGGGAGACTCCCTCCTTCCTCCAACAGGAGGGGTGGTGCAGGAGCGTGCTGCAGGAATCTGCTGAGTTTGGAGACTCCAAACTGGCTGAGCGCCAGAGAGAAACTCTCAGTCACAGGCTGAGTGAGCACAGAGTGGTACAGGATATCAGGGAGACAGGCGTGATTGACTGCTTTTCTCTGGGGTGCATTGAGGAGTGCGGCCCCGAGCCCTTGGCTTCTCTGGGCAAGAGACTAGGAGGCCGCCATCTTCATTCCCATCCTCCAAAACTGAACAGAAAGCATTCAGGGAACAAAAGCTACCAAGAGCATCTGAGCAGATTGCTTGGACTGGCCCCTGGTGAGGGTGGTGCAGTTCCACCTCAGACAAAGATATTTGAGAATCAATACAACAGGCTCCTTCTCCAGAAGATCAGGGAGAACAACCAGCCAAGACCAAGTTAATTGATTAATGAGAACTGTGGAATTTCAGAGCTAGTCAGTGCACCATGTAGAATTCATGGCTTTTTTCCCATGATTCTTTGGTCTTTCAAATTTATTTTTTTTAATTTTATTTTTTCTTACTCTAATTTTTAATTTTTTTCTCTTTCTTATTTTAACATTCTTTTAAAACTATTTTATCAATATGTTTTTTAAAAAATCTTTTTCAATTTTCATTGTTTTAGTAATATTCTATCCCTTCACTGTATTTAAGCTTATTTTTTTTTTTAAGATTTTATTTATTTGACAGAGAGAAACACAACCAGAGAGGGAACACAAGCAGGGGGAGTGAGAGAGGGAGAAGCAGGTTTCCCACCAAGCAGGAAGCTCGATGTGGGATTCGATCCAGGGTCTCCGGGATCATGACCTGAGCTGAAGGCAGTCGCTTAACCAACTGAGCCACCCAGGTGCCCCATTTAAGCTTGTTTTTTGTATACATGTAGATTTTTCTTTCTTTCATCTTTCAGATACAGTTTCTACTAATAGATAAAAATATACCCGAAGTCTAGCACATGGCTTTGTTCTAGTCTCCAGCGTCATTACATTCTTTCCTTTTTTTTTTAACCAACTTCTTACTAATTTATTTTTTAGAGTCTTGTTTTAATTTTCATCTTTACAATCATATCCCATTCCTTCAATTTGTATACCCTTATTTTTGTACATATATAAGTTTTTCTTTCTTTAAAATTCTGGGAGGCAGTTTCTTCTAATAGAGGAAAATATACCAAAAATCAAGTGTGTGGTTCTATTCTATCCACCAGCCTAATCATATATATATAAAGAGACAAATAGATATAGATAGATATAGATAGAGATACACATTTTTCCCCTGGTTTCAGCTCTCTTCTGATTTGGTTAGTATATATTTTTCTAGGGTCATTGCTACCCTGTTAGAATTTTATTCTCTCATTCATCTGTTCTTATCTGGATAAAATGACAAAGCAGAAAAAAACATCACATCAAAAAAAAAAAAAAGGAATAAGGGGCAGTACCGATGGCTAGGGACCTAATCAATAAGGACATTAGTAATATGATAGAACTAGAGTGCAGAAGGACAATTATCAAGGGACTAGCTGGGCTCAAAAAAGCATGGAATATATTAAAGAGTCCCTTTCTGGAGAAATAAAATCCCTTTCTGGAGAAATAAAATCCCTTTCTGGAGAAATAAGAGAACTAAAATATAACAAAGTTGAAATTAAAAAAGCTATTAATGAGGTACAATCAAAGATGGAGACTCATTGCTAGGATAAATGAGGCAGAAGAGAATTAGTGATATAGAAGACCAAATGATGGAAAATAAAGAAGCTGAGAAAAAGAAAAACAACTACTGGACCCACGAGGGAAGAATTTGAGAGATAAGTGACACCATAAGATGAAACAGTATTAGAATAATTGGGATCCCAGAAGAAGAGAGAGAGAGGGGCAGAAGGTATATTGGAGCAAATTATAGCAGAGAATTTTCCTAATCTGGGAAAGGGAACAAGCATCAAAATCCAGGAGGCACAGAGAACCCCCCTCAACCTTAATAAAAAGAGGTCCACACCCCATCATTCAATGGTAAAACTTACAACTCTCAGTGACAAAGAGAAAATCCTGAAAGCAGCTTGGGAGAAGAGGTCTGTAACATAAAATGGCAGGAATATTAGATTGGCAGCAGACCTATCCACAAAGACCTGGCAGGCCGGAAAGGACTGGTGTGATAAATTCAGAGCACTAAGTGAGAAAAATATCCAGCGAGGCTGCCATTGCAAATAGAAGGAGAGATAAAAAAAATCTTCCAGACAAACAAAAACTAAAAGAATTTGCAAACACCAAACCAGCCCTACAGGAAATACTGAACGGGGTCATCTAAGCAAAGAGAGAGCCTCAAAGTAACAGACTATGAAGGAACAGAGACAATATTCAGTAACAGTCAGCATACATGCAATGTAATGGCACTAAATTCCTATCTTGCAATAGTTACTCTGAAAATAACCCTAATTCTTTCCAAAACATTTTAAAGATACTAATACTTTGTATAGTAACTTTAAACATTTTACTAAGAAATCTGCAATAAAATTGACTATCAATTTTTGAAGATAATCTTTTTTTTCCCTTTTGTACTTTTTAGAGATTTTTTCCATTGTTTTTTATAGCCTGCATTTTCACTACAAAACAGATATGGGTTCATTATAAATGTTGTTTGGTTTTCTGTGTGCTTCTATATCCTAAGGGCTCATGCCTAATTTTTTTCTTTTTTAAATTCTGGAATTTTCAGTCATGAGTTTGAATATATATCCTCATCTCTTATGTCTATTTCCTACTTCTAAAATCCTTGTTAGTTATATGTTGAAACTTTTTCATCTTTCTTTAATGTTTAATAGTTTCTTTATATTTTCCAAGATCTTATTTATCTGTGGTGTATTTCTTTTTTATTTCCATAAATCTAGCTTTTCATTATGTAATTCTTTCTCCACATGTGTCTACCCATGGAAATTATTAACATTTCTTTTTTAATTTATATCAATGACTTATTTTTCAACCTGTATTTCTGCTTGGTTCTTTTTTTCCCCAATGCACTATATTTTTTTTTTCTGGAAGGACAGTAATTATTTCATTCTTTCTTTGAACATTTTCTATGTGCTAAAAATCTCCTTCCTTGGGTTGTTCTATTCTCTATTATTTTTAAATTATGTTTTACTTTTGTTATCTTTGATTATGTTCTTTCTTTATTCCTCAGAGTTATTTTCTCTCTATTCTGGATATTTTTGTTTCTGGTGATCTCATTCCCAACTTGAGTCACTTATTTCTTTTGGGATTTTTTCTTGATTTGAATTGTAGAGGGACTCTAATAGCACATCTCCATGTTTATCATGAATGCTATTAATTTTATCCATAATATACTACTTTAGGTTAATATTAGGGTGAAGTTTCTGGGTACAAATTTAGACAAAATGATTTTAGACTCCATATTTATAGATGGCATATCTTGGAGTCCCAGCTTTCCTTGATTTTTTTTTTTAATTCCCATGAATTTACAGTTGTATAAGCAACTGCCTTAGAACATTCCCCAGGTAAATGGGAAAATATTCTTAGAATAGTTTTATAACTAAACAGCTCTGAGGTTCCAAGTCATCTTATAGGAATACCAGGTATTAACAGGCTCTCACAACTCACAAGCTCCATTCATTTTAGTATTTGATTAAATTTCCAGCCTTGATTTCTCTTCATCTTATCTCTAGGGATTGTCTTTCTTTTTAAGCTCAACTATATATTTGAATTATTTGGGGGTTGGAAGAGTGACTACTTACATTGGCTTTGTAGACCATAGTGATCAGATGTCTCTTTGAAAAACTCCTTGCACCTGGGTAGCTCAGTCAAATGTCTCCCTATCACTGAGGTCATGATCTCAGGGTCCTGTGTTTGAGCCCCCCATTGGGCTCTCTTATCAGCAAGAAGTCTGCTTCTCCCTCTTACTCTCTCTATCTCTGTGTGCTCTCTTCTCCCTCTCTCTATCAAATAAATATGATCTTAAAAAAAAAAGAAACTTTAAATTCCTTATCAGAACTTTACATGTTCAACATTCTATTTTTCATCACCTAGTTTTATCCTTAAATCAACATATATCCTCAAAAATTTGTCTTGGCCTTTTTAACATCTAATTTACACATTTCCTGAAGACATAATTAGGAGTATATGACCATACAGCAATGACAATATCAAAAATAACATAAAGAGGGTCCCTGGATGGCTCAGAGGGTTAAGCCTCCGCCTTTGGCTCAGGTCATGATCTCAGGGTCCTGGGATCGAGGTCCACATTGAGCTCTCTGCTCAGCAGGGAGCCTTGTTTCCCTTCTTTCTCTGCCTGCCTCTCCACCTATTTTTGATCTCTCTCTCTGTCAAATACATAAATAAAATCTTTAAAAAAATAACATAAAGAAAAACATTTAGTTATTTGTCCAAGTTTATAATGTTAGTAGGTTCAGGGCTGGTTTTGGAGCCCTTTCAATATATGATTTAAAATTTAGTGGTTTGGACAGATTTAAAATACTTAAATAAAGTATCTTATTTTAAAAATTGAAATTCACAATTTTAATGTTACTTTCAAGTATAATATTGATCACTCTCAGGAGACAAATTGAATATATATTCACTGAAAGTAATTTTTTTAAAAAAAGATTTATTTATTACTTATTTTTTTAGAGAGAATGGGTTGGGGGAAAGGGGGAGGGGGAGGAAAAGAATCTTTAGCAGACTCCCCACTGAGCGTGGAGCTCAACATGTGGCCTGATCTCACAACCCAGAGATCACGACCTCAGCCAAAATCAAGAGCTGGATGCTTAACCTACTGATCCATCCAGGTATTCCTGAAAGTAAAATTTTGATATCATAGCCAAACATAATTTATGTTCAAACTCATTTTCTACTTATTGACTGGATTGCAGAAAATCCTGTCTCTTATTGGTATCCTGATATATTGCTTATTTAGTGGGTAGTTTCTTCTGCCTGCCAGCAGGGTTAGTTTTGTCAAAATTCAGATGTTAATTGTACAGTCTTTTTCTGCTTGAAGTTTACTGGTCAAGGGGAGACAAGAGATTAGCTTTCTGTTTTGTATCATTGGAAAATAAAGTTGATTCTAAGGAAGAAAATACAGAGTCACACATTGGAACATGGTTGTTTCTAAATTCACAACTCGATGTTTCAGTACTGTGGAAAGAGTGCAAGAATAAGTATAAATATTAGTAAACAACACATTCAAGTATTTTCATATTTTAAAATAAATAGGAGCACCTGGGTGGCTCAGTCCGTTAAGCGTCTGACTCTCGATTTTGGCTGATGTTATGATATCTAAGTCAGGAAATAGAGCCTTGGAGTCTGCTTGTATCTCTCCCTCCTCCTGCCTACACACTTTCTCTCTTCTCTCTCTCTCCAAAATAAAATAAAATAAATAAAATAAAAATTTTGCCTTATTACCATTTTTGTCACAGATTACAATAGTTTGAATATAATAGTCTAGTCTCAAAAATCAGAATATGTATCTTTATGCAACTCTGCATTGCAATAATTACCAAAATAGGAAGAGCATTAATAAGTTTTGTTTTGATATGTTAATAATTTATTATATAATATCATTATTTATTGAATACTTAGTGCATATTAGTGCATAGAGTCAGGGACTGAGATGAACCTTTGGTATTTGTTCTCAGACAGCTCAGATTCATGCAGCGTGTCTCAGAGTGGGGCCCAATAATAACTTGCTTCAGACATCTACCTATATTCATTAAAAATGCAGATTCCTACATATCACCTTAAACATATGACTGAAAATTTGGGGAGATGAGATCCTAGAATCTTTCTGATTTGAGATTCCCTGTTCTACTATATCTAGAGTAAAAGCAATGGTTACACTGAATCACTTAATTTGTACTAACTCTCCTCCATAATTCAATATTTGGATGGTTCTGACCTCTCTGTGATATTTCATGTTTTCTAATTGGGCAATTTGAAATAAGTAAAAATTTCAAGTAATATGACTGCAGTTTATGATATACCATAGCTCCTTTCATGTTAAAACTTCTTCCAGAGAGTAAATCCATTTATTTCAGTGTTATAGTAATAGCAATTATGCATTTTGGGATAGAACACACATTAGGATCTGTGCATATGTTGCCTCATTTAATTCTCAACAACTCTAGGAAGAAGAAACTGTTACCTCAATTGGTAGATGACACAGAGCCTTGAAATGAAGTCAGTGATTGATCCTTGGTCTTTATAACTTCAAAGTTTTTCTCTTCACTAATGAGCTGTGCTATACATTATACACATTCCTACATGCTGGTTGGATAGAACAGATGCTTAAGGACAGCTTGTGTGCTGGCAGAGCCATTCCCTCTAAACTTGCTGTTCTCAGGTAAGATGAAGGAAGATTTATTCACATCAGAATAACCCAATAAAGAATGAACTGGAATAAATAAGTTGAAATGTTATTTCACCTAATCAATCACAACGTGTGGGCAGAGTCTTATTATTTGAAGTACTTTTCTGTTTTCTATTCATTCCTTAATTGTTTTATTAAAAAGAATGAAAAGTATTCTGATCATTTTATAAGTTATTGTTCCCCAAGAAAAATGGAAGTTCAAGTGGATAAAAATAATAATTAGTAAGCAATATGAATTATAATTCTAGACTCTAATGATTGTACATAAAGTTTTGTTAATTATAGAGGTTCTCCCCACCCCCCTGCTATGTTTAGTGAAGTTGATTAGAATCACTTGTAGACATAAGAATGCTCACACAATCAAATGCAAGTAAGTGTGGTATTTTTAATTACCCACACCTGCAAACATTTGAAGAAAAACACCCTGGTGATTTGTTTTTTCAAGTGTCAGAAACAAACATAAAACTTGTGTTCAGTATGAAATTTAAAAGTCTTCCAAATTATTCTTTATAAGGCATGGAAACAGTATTTCCCAATGCTTTCATGTAAAATATTTTCTCATTTTATCTATTTTTTCTTTAAAAAAAAAAGATTTATTTATTTATTTTGAGGGAGGAGAAAGAGAGAGAGAGACTGTGGGGCTGAGGAGGGGAAGAGAGGAAGAGAATCTCAAGCATATGCCCCATCGAGCAGAGAGCCAGACAAGGCTCAACATGAGGCTCAATCTCACGAACCTGAGATCATGAAGCCAAGCTTCAGACACCTAACCAGCCAGGTGCCCCTTTTCCTTCTCTGTCTTTATCCCTTCCATTTGTCACTTCACTGTTAGGGTTATCTTTTCACAACTATATTTAAAAAACAAACAAAATGCTAATATCATATTATTCCCTATAGAATAGTCTGAAATCTTCTTGGTATAGTGTATGCAGCCATTTAGACTATGACTAAATTAGTCTAAACCTGATTTTAAATCTCATTATTAGCTATTTATACTCACTGTGCTACAAATCCAATTCTAGCCCCTTTCAGAGTGTGGTCCACAGACCAGCAGCGTTAGCATTCCGGGTGTTTAATAAGCATTCAGATGATCAGCAGCACTCCAACCTACTGCATTTTAATAGCTTCTTGGGTGATTTAGTTGAGAAGTACTAATAGACAACAGGCCTCAAAATGTTGTGAATCATGTCCTAACTAAACGGGGGCTATCTTAAAGATCATTCTGTTTTAAAGAAAAGGAACCAATTTAAACTAGCTAGGAAATTATTGAAAAAAATAGAGAATTTGGTGGCACCTAGGTGGCTCAGTTGGTTAGGCAACTGCCTTCAGCTCAGGTCATGATCCCAGAGACCTGGGATCAAGCCCCACATCGGGCTCCCTGCTCGGCGGGAAGCCTGATTCTCCTTCTTTCACTTCCCCTGCTTGTGTTCCCTCTCTGGCTGTGTTTCTCTCTGTCAAATAAATAAAATCTTAAAAAAAAAAAATACAGAATTGTCATAAGACGCAAAACCAAAGATACAGCTGGCTCTCATAAGATACTAGCATTATCTCCTTATTTTTTTGAGCCCCGGAAGCTGAGGTTGATTGCTTTCTCATCTCTACTACATTTTTTTGTATCTTTTTTCTTTCTTCTCTCTTTCTGCAGTTCAAATTTTCCACCTCAGTTTGCAAAAAGTACCTTGCTAGTTGTTGATATATGATTCCCCCCACACTCTTACTGTTACTGTTGAGACTGATACTGTCCTAAATCCTAATTTTCAGGAGCAAGCATCAGCTGGATCCAGTTGATGGCCAATACACACCCTTATCTAATCAATTATGACTCATTGCCAAGAGTGGGAATTGTCACTTCAAATTGAGATGGAATGTAGACCTGGAATACCATAAAGAACTGTGCATAATAATTGCTTCTTACAGAAAATAGTATGAACTAGATATGGGCCCATCCACCAGTGCCCAGCCTTAATCTATAGGAGAATTTTCAAAAAACTGTGATTTTTTCCCCCCGAACATAGCCATGTAAAGTGTCTCTGCCCAGGGAAGGCTGGTCAGTCTCCAAGTCTGGGGCTTTTAAGTAGGACTTCTCACATAAGATGGTAACCAAAACTCAAGCCCCAACAATGAAGTCAGGCATATCATCAACCTAGATGTTTGCACACAACAATCTGGATAAGTCCCGACAAACTGGTGAAGCATGTCCCATTGCTCTGTATACAATAACATCATCAGTTGGAAACAAAGAACATTCTGTGCGGCACATTTTGGGAGTTGACCGACCAAGAATCAAACCTGTTCGCAGATTTCCCTGGAGCCGTTCAAAGATTGTCTAATCAGACTTGCTGTGTTATCTTTCCTCACAGTCACATTATCGAGAAGGCCTTCCCATATATGTTCATAATATTCTCTCAAGACTTTTTTTTCCTCCATGACATTTATACCTTGATATTGCTAGAATCATCATGTTGTATGCTTTGAATATTTTACAGCTTTGTTAATACACCTCAGTAGAGGTAAAAAAGAAAAAAGTTTAAAAATATTAAGAAAATATTAAGAAAATGCTATATTCATTAAGTTTTTCAACAAATACTGAGCATCTACATATTGCCTAGGGTCCTGGGGACACAACAAGATAAATAAGAGAAACAGAGACAGAAATGAAAACAAACATATAAGTTAATACTATGTGGTACTTGTTTTTGTCTAGCTTATTTCACTTAGCATGATACCCTTTCAGTTCAGTCATATTGTTGCAAATGATTTTTTTCTTTAAAGGCTAAATAATATGCCATTTTCTTTATTCATCCTCTGAAACATTTGTTTCCATACCTCTTGGCTATTGAGACTAATGCTGCTATGAATACAGGAGTACAGATAACTTCTCAAGATAATAATTTTGTTTCTTTTGGGTATACACCCATGTGTGGTATATGCTGGAGGGATGGTTTATGCAAGGTGCACCCTGAATGCCACTGTTAAGCACTATCTTGAGGATGCAGAGCTTCCATTCTCTTTCTATATTCCCATCAAGCAGAGCATATAGATGAGGGGTACCTGGGTGGCTCAGTCAGTTAAACATCTACCTTCAGCTCAGGTCATGATCTCAGGGTCCTGGGACCAAGCCCCATGTCAGGCTCTTTGCTCAATGGGGTGGCTGTGTCTCCCTCTCCCACTGCAGTGCCCCCTCTTTGTGTTTATTCTCTCTCTCTTTCTGTCAAATAAATAAAATCTAAGAAGAGGAAGAAGAAGAAGAAGAAGAAGAAGAAGAAGAAGAAGAAGAAGAAGAAGAAGAAGAAGAAGGAGAAGGAGAAGGAGAAGGAGAAGGAGAAGGAGAAGGAGAAGGAGAAGGAGAAGGAGAAGGAGAGAAGGAGAAGGAGAAGAAGAAGGGTGTGTTGTTCAGCATTCAAAGTCAGGAGCTCTGGGGGTGGCCAACATGGAGACTCTCCCATGTAACAAAGGAAGTCCGGATGGCAGGCCTCAATCTCCTTGGAACACTGGCTATGCAAGAAGGGAAAGTGCTTCAGACAGTCACTAGGCTAAGATGCTACACTATAAAAGCTTGCTGTATGTAGAGGCCAGAAGTAGATGCTTTTTCTAGTTTGCTACTTCTGGACAAGCTGTGCATAAGTTCCCCCCAATAAACTTATGTCTCAATCACTATCTCCACGTCTTTTCTTTGGTCTTGTGGACACTAACTTACCCTTGGCTTAGAGTCTGCTGGGGTGCAGCTACACAACCCAGAAGTGGGATTTCTACATGATATGGTAGTTCTATTTTTAATTGCTTTAAGACTCTCCATATTGTTTTCCATTGTGGCTGAATCAGTCTACATTTCCAGCAATAGAACACATCCTTATATCCTTACCAGTGTGTGTTATCTCTTATCTTTTGATAATAACCATTCCAACAGGTATGAGGCAATATCTCATTATGGTCTCAATTAGCATTTTCTTAACGATCAGTGATTTTGAGCACCTTTTCATGTACCTGTTGGTCATTTGGACACCTTCTTTGGAAAAATGTCTACTCAGATACTTTTCCCGTTTTTTAATTGGGCTGGTTTTTTGTTTGTTTGTTTTTGCTATCAAGTCATAGGTGTTTCTTTTATATTTTGGAAATCAATAAAATTGGATAGTTTACAAATATTTGCTCACGTTCTGTAGGTTGTCTTTTCTTTCTGTTGGTTCCTTTTGTTGTGCAGAGCTTTTAGTGTGATCCAGTCCCCCTTGTCTATTTCTGTTTTCGTTGCCTGTGCTTTTGGTATTATATCCAAGAAATCCATGCCAAGGTCAGTATCAAGAAGCACTTCTCTTATGTTTCCTTCTATGAGTTTTAAAGTTTCAGATCCCATGTTTAAGTCTTTCATCCATTTTGAGTTGATTTTTTTGTGTGCAGAAGAGAGGGGTATAATTTAATTCTTTTGCATGTGAATATCCAGTTGTCTCAAAACCATTTGTTTAAGAGGCTATCCTTTTCCCATTGTGTATTCTGGTCACCCTTGCCAAAGATCAGTGTAGGTTTATTTCTGGGCTCTTTGTTCTGTTCCACTGGTCTGTGTCATACTTTTTAAATGACTGTAGCTTTGAAATATTTCCAAATTTGGAAGTGTGATGCCTCTAGTTTGGTTCTTCTCAAGATCACTTTGACTATCTGATCTTTTATGGTTCTCTATTAATTTTAGGATTTTTTTTCATTTCTATAAAACGTTTCATTTGAATTTTGATGGAGATAGAGCTGAATCTGCAGATCCTTTAGATAGAATAAACACTTTAACAATACTAATTCTTCCAATCCATGGACACAGAATGTCTCATGATTAATTTTTAATACCATTAGGAACTTCCACTGAAATCCTTAACTGATCCTTAAAAGCATATCAGATTTCATACCACTAATGTATTAGGAACTTATTTTTGTCTATACCCTCAGTGAGATAAAAAGAAATTTTCTATCCTTTTAATACACTAAAATAAAAATCTGACTCTGTGTATTGTCTGAAAATTCAGTATTTGTTGATACTCTCTCCTCTCAGCTTAAAGCAAAATCTCTAAATTTAAGTAACTTTGGCAGCATAACACAAGCTTTCAGCTGAGAATCCTGTATGTTCGGGTTCAAATTATGTTTCTGACTCTTGGTTATTTATATGGCTCTCTTGAGCAAAGAACTTAGGTCTTAGTTTCCTCAGCTGTGAAGTAGGGTCATGAGGATAAAATGTATTAATGTATGTACAATGCATAGTTAATGCCAGTACTTGTTAAGTCTCTTTGTCAGTCCACAGGTTATCAATAAGAGATCAATTTCTCAGCTTGTATAAATGTGGCCATCTATGATTTGGCAGCATGGTTTCATCTGCCTTTGATGCATCGGTGTCATTGAAACACCAGCACTGGAATGTTTTGTCTTTCTTAATGAATTGTCAAGCCTTTCGAGCTCTGCCACTGAATGACATAAAGATTTTAGCTATTCTAGAACTCCTTAACTTTTGTTTCTTTGCTCACTTTACAAAAAGTCCTCCTTTCTCTTACCTTTCCCCCTCAAAACACCTCTCCTTCTTCTACCCAGACACATGGCATCATTTCTTCTGAGTCTTCAGTTTTTAAAGGTTCCGGCAAAACATCCTGAGGCATGGAATTTCAAAGGGTCTGCTTATAATATCCCTGCTTTGAACAGGGATGAAGGGGAAATACAGAATAAAACATAAATTGATCCCTCAAAAATAATCCTGCCATTTTGAGATTCTCGCTTTATGTTTTCTCTATTTTTAATACAATTTTAGCAATTAGTAACTGCTTTATACCTATGCCTTAATATTATGTTTTAACACCTCATACTATTATGAGATAACTTTCTACAGTGATTACATTAATTAAAAAAACAATAAACTAAGCATAGTGAGACTCTTTAGGATCATTAATGGGGAAAGTTACAGTATGAACACATAGAAGCATAAAATAGTAGGAGTAAGAGTTGTAGTCAGAGAGATCTGGAACTGAATGTGCGTTCTGCCACTTACTAGCCATTAACTAACTTCTGACCTTTGGAAAATGAGTTTCCTTGCTTTTAAAAAGGGGTAAAGCAAATCAATAATCAGTATTTACCTTAGATGATATGAATAAAGTTTTGTCATAACATGCAAAGGTACATCATTATAGGGAGTTGGGAGGAAAAAAAAATGGGATTGTTTCCCATAGTCTCTCAGATCTGTGGATGTGGAGAACTGAATACAGTGGCATGGTGTTGAGAGTGGTTCAAAGAAGGTAGAAGTGAAAAACAAAAGAAAAACAGAAAAAAAAATAAATCATTAGGCCCTTTCTCTCTTTAGCCATGTGAATGATTGGTGGTTTCCTGATCTCTGGGCTTCTAGGAGGTAGCCCTCTTTGCAACTTTTCTTATAGAATGGTTTTGATTAGCCAAATTAAGCTTCCTTCTAGCTCAGAGCCAGAAATCCAGAACCTCCTTTTAAAGTGATTATAAAGGAAAAAGAAAAAAAAAAAAAAAAAAAAAAGAATGAGATGCTAATATATCAAGCTACTTATGCAGAACTTAACTGAAGTGTGTAATTGCAGTGTTATGGAATATATATTCAATGCTTGTGGAATTCGAGGGGTTTTTGCTAACTTTCTATTTAGTGTGTTTATTTGAGGATTAATTCAGTCTAATAAAGACCTGAAAAAATTTAAAACCCTTTTCTGTAAAAGTGCACATCAATTTTTAGATAGCTTAAAATCTCTTAATGGCTAACAACCAATTATACAGTTGGTTTATTAGTGGGAAGATAAGCAACCAGATACTTTGTTAGGCTCATCCAGCTCCCAAATTGCCACTACCTGAAAAATGGGCTTCTATTTTTTCAACAGTACTTGGAAACTGGAGATCTTTTGGGATTGCCTGAACAGGGGCATAAATACTTAAACTGAGGTGTGCTTAATTATAGCCATCTTTGAATTTAAGCTCTGTTAATTTACTAGTTCTGTGACCTTTGGCAACTCCTGGCTTCCATTTCTTCTTCTGTAGTGTTGGAGGAATTAGTACCTACTTATAGTGTTGTGAGGATCGAATCCTATGTATCAAGTAACGTGCTCAACAAAATGTTTAGACATAAGAACTCAATAAGCATTACAGAAGTCATTATTATTTTATTTAAATAATTTGGAGAGGTAGGAAAAAGAAATCCAGATTCAAAATTTGGAAGAATAGCAAACTTGAAATGTAAATACTATTTTCCAAATCACAGCTATTTGTTTTCTTTACCCTTGTCTTCTTGCACTCTTCCTTTTCACCTTATAGAGGCTAGTTTGTGTCTTTTAAATGAATGGTTGGGGGTCAGGGGAGAAAATATTATAAAGAGTATCAAGATGTATCCATATCATTTATGGAGCTTTTTTTTTAGACAGCCTCTCACTAAGTACTTTTCACGTGCTTAGTAAATCAATCCTCACAGCTCTAAGAGCTAGGTACTATCATTAATATCATTTTTAAAGATGAGGAGACTGAGGTCTTGCATGAGTAGGTAACTTGTTTAGATCAGACAAATATAATATGTGCCCCAAAGAGTCTGGTTTTTTAAATGGCTTCTGGAAATAGAAAGTTAAAACTGTGTTGTGTGTGTAATGGTTACTTATTATTATTGACATCTCAGTCTTCTTTCTTCATTTACTATCCTTTTTCTACTATTTATTTCATGCTTACTATATTCCATGGACAGCACTGGACAGTTTCAATATATTATCTCATTTGATAAACACACAAAAAAAATGATGTCAAAATTATTCCCTTTCAGATCAGGAAATTGAAATATCACACAGAAATCTGCCCAAGTTTATTAGGAGACCATGTCAGGATCCATACAACATCCACCCTTTGCATAGTCTGATGTTATTGCTGGTACATCAGTGAAAAATGTGGTAGAAATGCTTTCTGACCATTGTTCTTAACATGACATGCTAAGGGAAGCACAGCTGTGAAACCCTATTGCCACTTCCATTCACTCATACAGACCAATACTCCATGGTCAAATGGTGGTCAAACTGGTAGCTATTAATTAGTCTTACTGTTGCTATGTTTTATGCTCCATAGCCCCAAATATGATTATTTTTCTATCAAAATGCACCATTACAGAAGTAAATGTATTGCTCTCTCTGCAACACTGGTACGGAGGAGGGATAACTGGACCAGCCTGTTATCCTCCCGGGGCTGAGCGAGATGGTAAATGTGGACGGCCCGGCCACCCCCCTGAAACCAGGAAAGAAACCACACCAAGCCAAGAGTTGAGTCAGCTGTGAAGGCGCAGTAATCTCAGCTTTATTGTATCAGAGACACAGTTATATAGAGAGGAAAGGAGGGAGTAAAAGAAGTAGGAGGGGCCAATAGGAGCTCATTAGTGGCTATCACTAAGGCCTTATGCAGATTTCAGGCCAGACTGCTGGGTGGGGCTAAGTTCCCCAGTCTGCCCTCAGGGTAAGAGCCGAGGGCAGAAAGATTCAGCTAGGTCACGTATGCGGAAGTATTCCAGAGAAGCCTAAGAGGCCACCCCAGACGACTTCCACTAATGGCCGCAAACTTGCGGGCGCCAGGAGGTCCCAACATAAATGTATGTGTCTCATTCCATGTCTCTGAATATTATTACCTGTTTCTATCACTGATGTCACTCTCCTTCTCTATTGCATTTGAATCAAATACTGCTAAAGGGATATAAACTCTTTGAGGCTTATTATTTTCCTTTGCCTGATGCTCTGAAGGGAGCTGTCGCACAACCCCTGCCGCCTGACCATCCTCACTAACGGCTTTGTGTGATGGTGCACTGTTGCACGTCCTTATGCCACCTGCAGACACACATGTGCACACACATCTGTAGGTGCCTCTGCTATTCTCACCTCAACCGACAGAATGAGGTAAGGAAACTTTATTTCTAAAAATAACTTCAGAATTTACTTTTATCATATAAAATGAAAGAACACATGTCTGTTAAAATGACTTCCTTGTTCCTTGAATTTTCTCAGTCATTTCAATCTTGACCTGAATTTTATAATACCCTACACTTAACTTAACTCTGTTGATACACTGTCTGGTAGATAATTCCCTCAGAAGTGTAAAAAATATCGAGTGTCTAATGTTTCATTTCCTTTTTCTTGTTGAGGGAAACAAAAGCAACTTTTACCTAAGACCAGATCTTACAGCACATATTATCTAGTCTGATGCTTTAGTCATATTTAAATTTTATTTTAGAGCTTTGAGGGTTCCTGAATAACTTCATATAACACGTTTTAAAATGTATACCTTGTTTATAAAATTTACAGACTATTGGGGTGCTTGGGTGGCTCAGTTGGTTAAGCCACTGCCTTTAGCTCAGGTCATCATCCTGGAGTCCCGGGATGGAGTCCCACATTGGGCTCCCAGCTCCAGAGGGAGTCTGCTCTCCCTCTGACCTTCTCCCCTCTCATGCTCTCTCTCACTCACTCTCTCTCTCTCAAATAAATAAATAAAATATGTACAAAAAAATTACAAGACTATCAATAATAGGCTTTCTGTTATGCAATGTTGAAAAAATGAAATAATTTAATTTCCTCATACTTTCTTAACTGATTCACTTGTCTAAAATGCAATTATATTATTTTTAATTTTTCTTATTTTAACATTTTAATCCTTTAAATATAACGTAATAGTATTAAGTATAATCAAATATGCTTGCAGTACTTTATATTGATTTACAAAATTTAGATAAAATCTACTAACTGTATGGTAAGAAAGATGTACACCATTCATAAAATCTCAACACAATAATAATCTTTCTCATCTCAGGTTTCAACTCCTATTTTTGATTGGTGACCATTCTAATGGTGGTCATTGTAGTTTTCTGGCTGAACATATTTCAGATAGAAGGAGGAATCTGTGATATCAGCTTTCCTTTCCACTTTGATCCATAGTCCGCAGATCGTATCTTAACTTCAGAACATCTTACTCTCTTGTCCTATTCTCTATGCCTGGACATGGCCTCAGAAGCTATTTTGTACATAAAGTTAGTCTTCTTGGAATTTCCCAGGGCTTATGTGATCTCAGTAAAAACTTCTAATTTTTCAACATTAAAAATGTCAGTAAGTTATTGTGACTCCAGAATACCAGAGCAGGAGATCCTTTACTAGAGTTCTCTAACTTGTTACATTTTTGGTATCAATATTTCAAAATGATCTATACATTAATTTGAAAAAAACCACAAAACAGTAATGCCTTTCTCTTGGCTCTTAATTTGAGGTCTTTAAACTAAAGCAACTAAAATGATGAGTTTTTGAAACATTTTATTGTTCTTACAACTCAACCTTAGAACATGTAGAGTTGGGAGAATCAGTTTCTATTTTTGGAATTGTCACATAATAAATGCTCAGGAAAGCTCAACTGTAATTTTTATCATTCCAGAAGGGATAATTACGCTGCAATGCAAAATGTGTAGACAACAGTACAGTAGACTAGTAGTACTACTAGACAGTAGACAACATACAAAATTTCCAACCATTTTCTTATGGCAACTGAACTACAGTTTAATAGCTTTCTCTACCAATAGGGGGCAATGGTTCTTCTTCCACATAATAAAGAATGAAAAACAATTATGCACTTTACATAAATAAAATTTTAGAAAGGATTATCTGGATAATCATCTCACTGAAGTAGAAGGTAGAGGCCGATCTGAGTACTCCATGAGGCCTGTTTTTCAAGTTTCTGCTTCCTAACTGTTGCTCTATGAGGCATAGGTTTTAGAACTTTTGAAAAAGTATCTGATGGTAAATTGAGTTGGTATAAATCCATGAAATACAAGAAGTGATGTTATGGAGACAAGAAGTGTATTGGGGGTGGGGGATGTTATGGGGGTTTTCCTATTTTGAATACATATGTAAGCACTTTTCATTATCAGGCTTTTCATGAAGATTACATGAGAATGGTAATTTACACCAAGAGCTTTATATGCAACTGTAACTAAAGAAAGACAATTTCAGGCAATATGGTGGGGCACATTTTATCTTGGGACGTTAGAGATAACCATGACTCTGAATTTGCTTTTTGTGTAAAATACAGAATTAAGTTTACCTCTCTACTATATACTAGATACTGACAGATATTATTTGATTGCCTGAACTGTGTGTGAATTAACAGGGATTCTCTTCTTAACATATATTACATATTTAATATAAGCTCTTCTGTTTGTGTGAGTTATAGGTTTTCTGTCAGGCTAAGTTGATAGATCAGCAAAGATTTGTTGCTCCACTTACAAGAAAAAGTGTAAAAGCACAATGCAAATGATCACTCTTATGTTGATATATTTCTTAGCCTGAATGTAGACAAAAGTAGTATAATCTTTCATCAACATTTTATTCATCAGAATCTACAAAATGTGATACTTAGGAGCAGAATTTAGAAGTTTTTTTTTTTTTAAATATTTTATTTATTTATTTGATAGAGAGAAAGATGGCTAGAGAGGGAACACAAGCAGGGGGAGTGAGAGAGGGAGAAGAAGTCTTCCAGCTGAGCAGGGAGCCCGATGCAAGGCTCGATCCTGGGATTCTGAGAAGCGAAGGCAGACACCTGGGTGACTTAGCCACCCAGGCACCCCCAGAATTTAAAAGTTTGAAAACTTAAAATGTTTTAATTTTTAGAAAAACTAAAATGCTTTCATAATCTATAAATTTTTCCTTAACAATAAAAAATGCTTTATTTTAGAAAGAACTTCAAAATTCTCTTTATATTTACCACTTGGATTTTGAATGTAGTCCTAAAGAAATAGAGAGTTTCAAGAAAATAATCTAATATTGAGTGTTGCCAGGAGCTAAAAATTAATGCTATAGAATGATAGGTTTTCTTTTCTTTTTTTTTTTTTTTTAAGTCAGAAAAGTAGGCCAGTGAGAAGATGTGGAAAACATGAACAAGAAAAACAAAACTTAAATATTTGACATATTTGGGACAAGGTATTCTTGATGGATCATTGTCTTGGCTTGTTTGCTGACCCACATAGTACCTAATATCAATCAGAGAGAAAATCTTCTGAATACAACCCCCATTTATGAGCACTGCTCCCCAGTGCTCTGTCAATGGAAAAGAAAGCTTTGATTTATTTGTCTAGCATTATTGTCTATTCTATTATCCCCTTCCCTGTTCAAAACATTTATTTGGTGTTTCTACAAATACAAATTTAAATTTGCAAATGGGAACTTCAATGGATTGGCCTGAATATGGGTGTATGTTTTATATAGATGCAATCTACTGGCATGCATTTATGTTTTCACAGGAATTCAGGATAAAAATACCATACTTACAGATCTCTGTTAAGGCATTGTTATACAAGACAGATACCTGTTCACCATTGAACAACTAATATTAGCTTATCTTGTGATGTGATGAAATTGCTAATCCAACAGAACATTTCTGTGGATTTGAGCATTTTGTTTTATCTAGATAATTTTTTCAGTGTTCTTATTCCTGTGTTTTGATGTTGTGACAATATAATTTATATTGTCATGTTACTTCTAAGAATTGTTAAATTCAAGGCTGTGTGATACAAAGGTTTCAGATAAAAATTATAAAATATCAGTAAGTTACTATTTTGTCTAAATAAATCTAAATGTGCACTATTCACAAGCATTCAGTGAATAGTTTTGTTTTTTAGTTCTCATTTAGATATTTAACATTAACCATTATGTCTGTAATCAAAAAATTCTATACTAGATTTTTTGAGAGAGAAAAATGGACTAAATAGTAGCTATTTAGAACTATTTCCATCAAATACTTTATTTATTAATTATTTTCAGTTATTGTATATATTACTTGAAATGCTATAAATGAATAATACATGTTTTACCTTTAAATATATAACATCTGTTAGCAAGTTTTTATGTATTAATTTTATCAGCAGAGATGAAGGATGAGTCTTTGGTTCCCTGTATCACAATTTCCCTCCCCTTTCAATGTGAAAATCTAAAACTGCAACTATAGTACATGTCCTGACAAAAAAAAGAAAAATACGTGCAAGGACTTTTATTTGTGGTTCTATTTCCTAAATTGCATTAGATGCAACATAAAACCTTTTATATGAAACATCAAAAGTGCTTTATTTTGACAATTAAAATTTTAATGAAATAAAGCACTTCTAGAATGAAAGCTGATCACATTTCCAACAAGCGGTCTTTGTTTATTTTATCTACCTGAAACATTTGCATCTCTGGATTAAGTAGTTTTGCTAAGCAGTTTACATCTCCAAGTACACTGTAGTTCCTTAAATATTTATACATTCTTAATGTACATCATGCTGGTTTTATTAATTTTAACCCCAAAGCCTCCTCTACCAATTACTGCTTAATGACTATATTGCTTTTGCTCTTGATCGCCTTTGTTCTTTGCTACAATATTTGAAAAAAAAAAGCGGGGGGAAGCATAAGGCTTGAAATAAAACAGCCAAATAAAATAGCACTCTGAATGACTCATCATGCAGTACCTCACTTCTCTGACTCACCTGTCTAAAACGAGCAAACTTTCCAGTTTGGGTTGTGTTTTATTTTTTCTTAATCCAAAGTCATATGCTTTCTTTTTGTCCTAAGAAAACAAAATTTTCAAAAACCTCTTTGTTTGATAGAGTTGATTTTAGGCTTGATGTAGCTTGATATTTGCACATCAAAGTCCTTGTATCATGCTATATCTTTTGACAGATCAGCAAAAGAAAACATGCCTCTTCGAAGCTTAGTAAGATCACTCAGCGAAAAGATTTAAAATATTATCCTGGTAAAACTTAGTATTTTATTTTACAAAATATGTTTGTAAAAGAGATCTTTTTGTCCAGGTTTTAAGTAATTTCTCCTCCATTTCTAATATCTGTCTAGAATGTGGACTATTTTAGAACATGAAATCAGACTTGTGAAACATAACAACTAACACATATACATACATATGTATGATTGGGAGTATGTTCCACTTCAAAGCTTCTAACTTTATATGGAATAGTGTCTTTAAATATTAATGTGTTTCTCTGTCTAAATGTTTATTTGCCTAAATATTCACAAAGAAGTATTTTTTTACAACATTATGAATGCATTTGTGTATCTATTCATGAGGATAAAATTCTCTATGTTTTAGAAATTGGTAACTGCAAAAACTCATCCTGAGTTCCAAAGGATATGGCTTTAAAATTATATTTATTCAACATATATATATATTTCAATGATATTTATATACCTATATACATATCTATTTTTATCTCTGTCTTTACATCTATTTTTGCATTTTGATATGTGAGATACATGATTATTAGACTAAGGCTTGTAGTTAAGTTATAATTAAAAAGATTTCTTGTATTATATTTCATATATATACAATATATGCCAGTGGAGGAACAGTCTGAAACATAGAGAGGGGCAAACAAATCAATTTGTACAATTAAAAACAAAGTTTGATTTATCCATCTTATCTGCCCTGGCAGTAGTTACTGGTTGACAGTAGTTACCCATGTTGTGAGATATTTTAGGTGCATTCAAAGTGATTTATAATCATTGCTCTTTCTATTATCTCAGTTCTTTATAGTCATTCTAGCTTTATTTTTGGTTGTGGTTCTATTTAACAGGTAATGAAATCAAAATTGAAGAAAAATAATTTTATAAATTATATAAAAGAAATCTGCATTAGGTTTTGTACTCAGTCCTAAAATTTGTAGAAAACTTATGTAAGTATTTATGTTATCTTTCAGAAATGGGTGGGGGGAATTACTGCATGTTGCCACTAATATGCATTATGTTTCTAGCACAAATCTTTCTAAATAGAACTTAGCTGTAAACCTTATGTAAATACTCGTATCAGTGCCTGACATATAGTAGATGCTAAAAAATATTTGATGCATATGTGAATAAATCAGGAAGTGAATTTCATAATATAACGTTTCAATTAATCTTGATCAACTAACCACCGCCACAACTCTCACCGTTGTAAACATGTTGCCAGTATTTTCTCTTTCTAGTCACCTTGCAAGGATTTGTAAATTGTATCTTTCTCATGTTTAGTTTTATCCCTCCAAGGCGAATAGTTATCCAGCTTCAGCCTATTCAGTTTTCTTCGGTGACAAGGCATTCAGGACCCTTCCTAGTCTGTCCCAAGAGACTTAGAATTTTAATGCTTTCCCCCACTGTTCCCAGGCATGGGGCATGAACTGTCTCCATTCTAAGAGAAAAATCTACTAACTCTTCCTCAAACATATCCAATTTACTTTAAACTTTGCATTTCCGTGGCTATTGAAGCCATTATGCTTGGATTCTTATACAAATAATACTCATTCTTTAAGCCCCAGATGAAATCCTTCCACTCCCAGGAAGCTTTCTCAAACCACTATGGTTTCTTTCCTCTGAATGCTGTCACTTTGTTACGACTCAACCATTCCTTGGTTTGGAGTAGTCAAGCATATTTCTCCTGTCTCTCTAAATAGAGATAGAAATCCTAGATTCTTAGTGGCTACCACCATGTAGAAATTGCATAGACACTAGAAGATTTGATCCTGTCGGTTGAAACAGAGAAATCTTTCCTCACTGTGTCAATTCTTTCTATCTCCACTTTCATGCCAAAGAAGATTCCTGAATTGTCTTTCGGCATCTTCAGACTTAGAGGTAGCTGAACTCTACCTGATTGGAAGTAATACAACATGTGTGAATATACACCACTACACCAGCCCCCAAGCCACATGCTGCTCAGTTAGTGTAGGATTAAAAACACAAACAAAAACAAAAAATAAACTTTCTTTTGCTAAAATACAAAAAGCAATTTTTTTTTTCTTTTCAGCTTTTACATTTATTTGGAAAAGTGGGTATCTCTAGTATAACAAATGCTGTTCGAGTTCCTGTTTTGGTGTGAAAAAAATCAAGATTACATTATAAAAATTTTAAAGTGCATCTTATTTTGAAAACTGACAGTCTTAATTTTTTCACAAGGATTTCAAGAGATCAATCATCTATTTTTATATTCTGGAATTCTGCTGTACACAGAGGAGCTCATTGCTTGAACTTTCCTTCTCTTTATACATAGACATTTTTATAAAATATTCATAAGAAATTGTTGACTATAGAACTATGGCAATTCTCTTGAGTGATCCTGGGAGTTTTCCAGTCAATGAGCTCCATGCGGCTCCGGCAGCATGAGCTACGCTCCATAAATCAGGCTAAAACCATTTTATGCTGTTTTTAAAATTACTGCTATCAACAAAACCCATGAGCCTGAATTACTTAATCTATGCAGATGTTGTTAACTGCATTAATTATTTAATTCTGACAATAAAACAGCAGTTCCATTTGCCTTAATACAGACCATTCACGCTGAGAATTTTTGAAAGGACATTTAACAACATGACCACTAGATGGGAGTAGACAACTTTTTAAACCATAACAGGGTATGAAATGGTAGTTGCTAAACTTAGATGTGAGGTAATATTAGGTTACTGTATTGCATTTCTAACCAAAGCTCGTGAAATACCTTTTGTTAACTAGTGTAGGTTACATTAAAATTGAATTACTTTCCTAGAGAACTGAATTGATTCAAAAGAACTTTCCTCATTGCTGCAGTCTTTTTTATGATTTCGTAATGAATAAATTATATAGAAGCTTTTTCCTGTCCTTTTATTGACATGAAAACCAATTTTATATACTATTTAGATAGCCACTAGTTTGATGAATTAAGTGGTCCCATTTGAAATACGATTGTATTTTTAAATAATCATGTTAACTAGAAATTAACAAAAGAAATTGCATAGATTATTGTCCTCTTTAGACTGCTAGTTAATTGATTACTTCATGCACATGTGTTGAATATTAAGCTTCCCCAATCAGACATGTGCATAAAGCAAAATGCTCTTTTTTTTTTTTTCACCAGGACATAGTGAGCCGTGGCAGGTCAATGAAATTATAATTGGTTCTAATTAGCACTCTTCAAGCTGTTAATTTTTTTTTTTTTAACCTGCATCTAAATCACACAAAAAGAAAGGTAAAAACTGTCTCAGGAAATAACAGAAATGCCCCAAATACATTTTGAATATTTGAGTGAAGACCTCCAAAAGTTAGATTTGGGTTTTTGTTTTTGCTTGCTTGTTTATTTGTTTTGGTATGTTTTTTGCTTGATTTCTGAAATAAAAGTTCATTTTAAATTGCAGTATTTTTTCCCCAGAAAAAGCATGTAAGCATGTCATTGTGAGAGTCATGCTCTTTTTGTTATTGTTATTATCATTTATAGCTACATAGGGAGTGAGGTCATTAACTTGAGGCAAATGTCACAATTTCTGCATAGGCTTTGAGCTTTCTTACTTTCCTTTGTTTTAAGAAATACTGGAAAGCTCTTGTTTCTAGCTGCAGTTGTCTTTAGTGAGGTCTGCCACACATGTGAGATGAACGTGAAACGAATTATGCTCTTTGTGCAATGCAAGTTGATATTAAGAAAAAATTAGATAGCTATTTCTATTATGTATGTCAACTATTTAAAAACCTTCTAAATGTATGGTCACAGTGTCTAATAAAATTTCTATGATTTTTTTTCCTATGCACGAGGGTCACCTCTATTTTAAAATGTGAATTTTTCAATGTCAAAACTTTGCAAAATGTCTGACTATATATGACAATTGGAGCTGTTCTTTCAGCTTTATTTTTTCTATAACGCCAATAAGCTCTTCCTTCAGCAACCATGTTTGAATCAGCATTTATTTTTATAATGATGTGTTTTACTTTATTTCCAGTTATTTCATACGGATTTCATTACAGGTTTAATTACTAACAATGTCACTTTTGTTTAAGAAATTAATCATAAAGTTAATCTCTTACTTTAGATTTCTTCCATTCAATCCTTTTACCACAATTTTCCTACCTCAATTTCACATCATAGTTATTATTCTAATAAATTTACAGTAGATCTGCAAAATAATTATATTTGCCAAATGCTAAATTTTATTTCAATGCAACTATTTTTCTTTGATTTAATAGTATATATTTTAATCTATAGAAAAATGTCACAGTAAAATGTAAAAAACTGCTTTTATGGCAGCTGTGGAATTTTAAATAATACTTGCAGTACCTCTCTTATCCCCTTAACTTGCAATGATGTCTGCCAAATGATGAGCAAGACAAAGTAGTCTTTGTAAGATAAGAAATTAGATTTTAGAAGTTCTAATCAGATTTAAATGTCTCCAGTACTCCACTTAAGAAAGTTGAATTACATAGCAACAATTTAGCCATATATTAACACTATGATTCAATAATATATTTTTAATATTTTATACTATAGATTTAAAAATATTTTAATATATTTTCTATCATACAGATAATATAAAAATGCATATTGAATCACTCTATCAATACATCCCATTAATAAGACACTATTTCTTATGGCATAAGATATTTAAGAAGCTGATAAATTTAGTCAGAAAAACAAATGTAACATCATGAGAAAAGCTAAAAAGAAAATGTCAATTCCAAAACAAATCTGATTTAAATTTCTTGCTTAAATGACCCTGATGACATTTCTAGAGAAAATACTTATAATTTGTAAACCTCAACAAAAGAACTAAAAAGTGAAAGATTACTATTAAATGATGATTGCTCCTCCTTAGCCTTTTGTTACCAAAATGAAAACAACTATATTTTATTATGAAGTTACATTTATGCAACTTTCCAATTTTGACATCTTTAAACTAACCATTTAAAATGAATTATTGAATTGAAATGAATTTTCGGTAAGAATTGGATATGTTTACATTTTCTAAGTCAAGTTGAAAATTTTTGTAGAAAGAAATTTTGTCAAAGGTCTGTATAATTGGACAGGAGGAACTGTAGTCTAGATCACTATTTATTGCCATGTGTAGGATCTTACACAGTGTTAAAATCTTCATCTGTTGACAGAGCTTGCCTTTGGCAGGTATACTGAATTCTATATTTTCCAGTTAGCTGTTTTATATTATTGTTTCTTAGTTGCAAGTATCAACAAGACAAAAATATTTTAACATAGCTGAATATTTATAGAATATATATTTTAATTTTTATAAAGTCTTTTATAGCTTTGCATTTATGTAAAAATTGAGATGTCTTAATTGAAACCCTCTATCTCTACCTATGTGTTCTAATTCATAGCCTCAGAGTCAATCATAAATACACCAGAAAACGCCAAACTGACCCGGCTGGAGACAACTGATTCAGGCCACACAGAATCTGGCTCTAGTTTTTGTTGTTTTCAAAAGTGTCCAATTTAGGCAAAATGCACTGATCCTAGAGACAGTAAGTCATCTTCAGTTCAAATATGTAAATTGCAAAAGCATAATACATCTATGAACAAAATACAGTAAAAAGAGAAACTAGGTATGAGAGCTTGCTAACCTCAGTTTCTCTATCAGATGATGAGAGGGCACCACCTGCCAGATTTTTTTTAATCACGGAAGAATTAATGAAATAAGTTTTGCAAAAACACATTTAGTCCTGGGGAGAGGGTGAGGGTAATGCTCTGAGGAAATACGACATGATGATAGCAAAGAAAATGTCTTTTAACAAAGAACCAATAGGTATTTGGAAGAGGTTAACAGAACAACCAGTGTGTATTTAAAGAAAGCAGTATTTTAGGTCATCTGACTTTTCTATGTGCAAACCTGAAGCTCTGGAGAATTCCCTCATAATTGCCAGTTAATGCTGTCAGGATTATGCAACTTCAATAACTAAATAGCTTAATTGCTGTAAATATTTTTGGCTAAAGCTTAAAAGGAATCTGTTTATTTTCATTTAAATTATTAGCAAAATTGTATGACATGAAAAGGTAGAATAAACATTGTCTTTTGTTTTTTGCTGTTGGTGGCAGTGGTGGCGGATGTGACATTCTATTTTGCCTTTTTTGTTTAGTGATAGTTATATGAATTTAGGAACTTGCATATAGCTAAAAGCTGACCTACAAGTATTCTTGCTGTGGATTTCATAAGTTAGGAAATTTATATATAAAATTTAATTTTTCTAAATGGAATATATGAATGAAAAATATAGTACAGCTATAATTATTGAAACTGACCTCAATTAATATAAAAATCAAATATACATAGCCATAAAAATAGCACATAATGAAAGGATACACATATTGGTCTCATGAGCCGTTTTAATCAGTCAAAAAACAATCTCAAGCCCCATTCTGTTAAACAAAGCCTAAGTGGTAAAAAGAGATTATCCCTTGCCTTCAAAATGAAACATTCAGGTAATTTTTCATAGCTTAAGAATTTAAGTAAGTAAATACATACTATGTACTGTCTGATATTTTACAGTCACACTAAGCACATCTCACAGAAAAATCTTACTCAGGTCAGAGTTCAGTGTGAATGAGAACATGGAGTACACGGCAAAAGTCAAAGACCAAGGGAAAATAGAGCTGTGGCTTTGTTATTTGCAAAGAGAGTAGTAGAACAAGGCTCTCTAAACAAGCTTATTTGATTTGGGAATTTTCCAAGCTTGTTTAACATAACCCCATTTTAATCCAGAATAATCAGCCAGAGGGAATGGTTTTAGACTGGACACATCAGGTTTGAAATGCTTGGACTTCCTGCAACCACAGGTTCAAATCCCAGCAGTGCTCCACTCTTTGGTAGTGGCTGAGTTAAGTACCACGCACGTGTATATACATGTGTGAGGGGATTTTTTACGGATGACGCGTCCAAAACGAGAGCATTGGTTGCACTGTGTAAAGATCCCAATGCAATTTTCCTAAGAACAGAGTGTGTGGCTCATGAATGACTGCAGCTTCTGGGAATCTTGCCAAAAACCTAGGGCAACTGAGAGTGTGGCTTTGCTCTAAAGGAGATTAAACTCCCTATTTAAAAGCTCCCTATACTCCACCATTGTTAGGGTAACACTCATTATTTTTTCCATGTTAGATGGTGAGTTAATACACATGCCTAAAATGCAATATCTTAATTCTCCTTTCCCTCCCTGTCTGACTGACACGGAGTTGGTAGGCTTGCCACGGAATGCAGCATTCAAGGTTGTCGATATTTGAGAGCACACACAAAATACTGTTGCAAAAGAAATATTGTACACACTGGTTGGGTAAGCACGGAAAAGGACAAAGAATAACCCACAGCAGTTAGCTGAGGAAGAATATAAAGACAAATATATTTTAAAACTTAAGGAAATTATGTCAATTTCCTTGTGAATCGTTTAGTTGCATGCTTTCTAATCCTGGTCCATGGCCCCCAAAAATCTCTGTTTGTCACAAGATTAGGTAAGAGGATATGAATGAATACTTCACACCATTTCTGAGCTTATTTCCTATGTGTATTGGTAAATGTAGTTTTATTTATATGTTTTTGAGGAATTAGATAAAAAATCAATACCGCTTTCTAGCTTTTTTCCTATTGAGTATTGGTCAATATAGTACTTCTTTATTTTGGAGTGAAATTTCTTTCATAAGAATAGCTAATATTTCTGAAATTCAGTCATAGAAAAAGTGACATGGGGTTTAATGAGGAACAAGCAATTTTTTTTCTGTTATTGGTGTTTCCCTAATAACATCTTCATTCTTTAAAAAAATAAGTCAGTTATAATTTAATCATGGTGTGATATTGCTTATGTTTAAAACAGAATAAATATGATATGGGCTTCCAACATCCTATTCCCCTATTTTTCATTAAATTCAATAAATTATTCACCTGTGAAATAATGCAATGACATCTCAATTCATAGAAGTTTTATGACTGATTGACATAATGGATTTAAATGTCTTCTGAAAACTATAAAACACATGAAAGCATAAGATGTCACTATTTTTTCCTAATTCTAAAACTTGTATTAAAATTAGCAGTTTTCAAAGGAGTTAAAGGAAAAAAGAAAAGAAGATATAAAATATTTGTTATATAAGTATTCCAGATGAATAATTAAATTAAAAAACAAATCATGACAAATACAGTTAGACTATATTTAGCATTAGAGATCTTAAGAATTAGGGATGCAATGATTTATTTAGCATGCTCAATTCCATGATTTTTAAAAACCTATTCTTGGACATAGAATTTTAGAAAAGTTAGGGTGTTTTATACTATTTAAATATAACATTGATTTGGTATAGTAGCAATGTCAAGTGCTCTAAATGAGACAGGGTATCAGTGTTTGTTTTACTCTTTCACTGATATGCTTAAGGTTGAGGATATAATTATTCACAGATGGCATAATGACCTCCATAGAAAAAACAAATAAGCTGTAATTTCTAACAAGATTTTACTGTTTGCTGCATTAAAAATCTTAATATAATGCTCAGTTGCATTTCTATATGTTACAATAGCACCAAAAAACTGTTTAACAGCATAATTTTAAAAAGGATGCCATTTATAGTCACATCAAAAATAAAATTACTAGAAGAATACTAATATGTTATGTTGAAGAAAATTTAAATGCTTCACTGGGAGAAACTAAAGAAGACAAATTGAGACATGGACCAGATTCAAAGACAGAAAATTTCTCTTACATGTAAATGTCAATACTCTCCAAACAAATTTACAGATTTGATAAATTTTACATTAGACTCCCTAGTTTATTTTTGTCAAGATGATTCTAAAATTTATATGTAAGAAAAAAGACCAGAATTTTTCAAGATTTTCCTGTAAGGAATAAGGAAAGGGGAAATGCCTCATGAGATACCATAAATTATTAAAGATCTATGGTAAGATAGTGGCATTGGTGTAAGAACCAAGAAATCATCAAGAAGTAGTACAGAAAGCCCAGAAACAATCCATAAATACACGGATTTTGATTTACCCCAAAGCTAAGCTGCCTTTGCTTCTATGTGAATTGACAGACTTAAATAAATGATGCTGGTATGATTGGTTATGTTCACCTCTGGGAATATAAGGAAATCATTTCCAGGTGGAAATGATTAAAAACTAATATGAAAGAAAAAGCAATAAAAATTTCAGAAGGCAATAAAGATGAATACTTTGTGACCCCTGTAGAAATTAATTTCTTAGGAATCAATAGCAAAAGTATAATAAGGGTTACTATGATAACACTACTATTTAAAATTTCAGTTATTCAAATATGTAGAAAATAAAATGCCAAGGTAGAAACAGAAAAAATATTTGCAATTTAAAACTGACCAAAAGAAAAAATGATGATTCAAAAGGTAAATGGTCAGAAGTCCTGAATAAGCACATGAAGATTAGCTTCTAGACGTACAGATATTCCAGAACTATTGGTAATCAGAGAAATACTATTTTAAACCAATGAAATACAATTTTTAACACTCAGGAGATTTGCAGAAATAAAAAAGGTTTGACAAAAGGAAGTAAAGTTGAAGCTGTGGAAAATCTGGAATGTTATACTGTTGGTGACTTTAGGTTAGCAGAGCCAATTAGGGGGAAAAAAAATGCCATGATCTAGTAAAGCTGAAGATGGCTTATCAATGACCCACTGAATACTTTTCTTGGTATTCACTTTAGAAGAAGATGTGTACCTGGACACATGTATCAGAATGTTCATGGCAGCACTGTTTGCCTTAGCCAAAAATAGAAAATAAATCAATTGTCCATGAACAGTAGCATCCATAAATAAATAATGATGTATAAAAGGATTCTATAGGCCAGTATAAATGAATAAATTACAGCTATAAGAAATAACATGGTTAAATCTCAGGAATGAAATGAAAGGCAAAAAAATTTGCAGCTAAATGTATACAGGTGATTCAATTTATATAAACTTACAAAATATGAAAAAACTAAATAAGAGATTGTTAAGGGTAAAATAATTTTAGTACAATAATAAATAGAAGTAAAGAAACAATAGACATGAAACTCAGGAAATAAGCTACCTCACTAAAGAGAAAAGGATAGGTTAGAGAAGAATCTTGAAAGGGATTTCAAAATAATGGAAATATTTTATGTCCTGTGTAGTCATGGTTAAGTACTCATAGTATTATTAGACTATGTGACTGACTAAATAAATATGATATATGCATATATATGTGTATATATAGGAATATAAATATTATTTTGCATCTTTAATGAGTGCTATTTATGCTCCAGGAGAAAAGAAAAATATCAAATAGTCATAAAATTATTTTTCACTATAAACATTTTAATCAGGTTGTTGTAACTGTAGTCAGACCAGATCATTTGTACTTGACAACATTTTAAATACATTCTGTACTTGGGCAACATTTTGAGTACATTCTAGGCTTCTTTTTCTGACATGTGAACTGAAAATGTGACAGTGGACTTCCCTGATACATGATAAGAGGAATCTATCATGAAATATTCATGATATTCATACTGAGATATTCTTGAACGCAACATTCACTACATCATACAGTATTCTCTAATCAGGACCAATGAAAGAGATTTCTTTTATCACTTAGCTTAAAAAAAAAGAAAAGAAAAGAAGAAAAAGAATTGTTTCCTGAATAAATGTCTCCTAAATTAATAGTGTGGACTTGGGGACCTCTTCTGACAATGTGTAACTTAGCTCTGAATCTCTCCTTATTTCTTCTGGGTCTGAGGCCTTATAGAACCTATGCATGGCTCACCTTTTTCTCACCTAATAAGAATTTATAGTAGGGGTTTTGTACATTTACCCTCTATTTAACATTATTTTGCAACATCTATTTTCCTTTTATTTCCTGAAATTGATATATTTTACTTTTGTTCCATACATATATGCATATATAAGCTCTTGTACATTCCTTTTTGAATGAATCAAGCTATAAATAATTGTCTCAAAAAATTTTAAACAATATTTAAAATCTTATGACTCTTGAGGCACCTGGGTGACATGGCCAGTGAAGTATCTGACTCTTGGTTTCAGCTCAGGTTGTGAACTCGGGGTCATGAGATAAAGCCCTGTGTTGGGCTCTGTGCTCAGTGTAGAGTCCGTTTAATACTCTCTCCCTCTGTCACCCCCACTCATCCTCTTTTTTCAGAGAGAGATTTTTCTCTCTCTTTGAAATAAATAAATAAATCTTTTAAAATCTTCTGACTCTAGATTGTGTCACTGAAAAATTGAAATCTGAGTTTTTTTGTTTTTTTCTTTTTAAGATTTTATTTATTTATTTGACAGAGAGATAGATCACAGGTAGGCAGAGAGGCAGTCAGAGAGAGAGGAGGAAGCAGGCTCCCTGCCGAGCAGAGAGCTGGATGCTGGCCTTGATCCCAGGACCCTGAGATCATGACCTGAGCCGAAGGCAGAGGCTTAACCCATTGAGCCACCCAGGTACTCAGAAATCTGAGTTTTTGAGAATGTTTCCCTACATAGATGATATTGATAAAACTACATCAGTTTTCTATATTGAAAATTAAGAGATGAATAAAATTTTAAGTCATTTAAAAAATCATGTTAAAAAAGCTCCCTATAGGAATGTGTATATGTTGCTTTTCAACAGTTCTTAAAGAGATAATTATCAAGAAGCTGTGTTGAAATACACTGAATATTAACATAAAGCACACAGGCATATTCATTATGGAAAATAAGAGACAAATACAAATGCTTAAAATGATTTTAGATAAAAACAAAAGCAAAATAAAAAACCTATATTCCTTGATATCTAAAACACAATTGAGAGCTCTCTGCTCAAAGAGGCTTTAACTTTTGACTGAAGCCTCTAATCACATTTTTGAAAATCAAACAATTTCTCATAAATATATTTTTGAAAAATCTACTTGTTCTCTCTCTCTCTCTCTCTCTCTCTCTCTCTCTGTCTCTTGTAAGTGTGGGGTTGGGGGTGGGGACAGAGGGAGAGGGAGAAGAAACCAACACCCTGTGAAACACAGAACCCCATGCAGGGCTCAGTCTCACAACCCTAAGATCACCATGTGAGACAAAATCAAGAGTCAGATGCTTAATCGACTGAGCCACCCAGGTGCCCCATGCAAACATTTTTTTTTTAAGTCTTTATTTAAATTCTAGTTAGTTAACATACTGTGTAACGTTAGTTTCAGGTGTACAATGTAGTGATTCAATACTTCCATACAGCAGCTTGTGCTCATCAAAAGCTTCACAAACATTTTTAAAATGACAAATACAATTGCATTAACACATTGGTGCAGGGGAGCATAGCCAACTTCTCTGTGTTTGGCATCATGTTGAGGGTGACTCAGCATGGGCCTTTCCTTTCTTCAGTAGTAATTAGGAGAGTGTATACAGTACTCTTGCCTCAGTTTTGAAAGAAGCTATTAAAAGATGATCTCAGTATCCATTATTGCAGTAAAGAAAATGAGCAATCAATTTTACATACAATTACATACTATGTTTTCCTTTCCAGATCATCACCATTTCACTAATAATATGCCAGGACAAAATTGCACATCCCAGAAGCACAAGAAATGCCATTAAGGGATCTTAGTTTCCAATGTCCCATTAATTTCCAGAATGAACTGGAAATACAGCCTTTCTACAGAATTTTTAATGATACGGGTTCTCTCTCTTTCTCTCTGTCTCTCTCTTCTTCATTTCCATTTTTTTTCTGTCTTGTCTTGTCTTTTTTTTTTTTGTCTTAATGTCCTTTCTGCTGGCAATACCTACTGCTATGATTCATTTTGTTTTTAATTATCATGTTTTACTTTATACTAAAAGCTGTTTCAAGCATTTTTATGTGTACTAATGATTAATAGTGACCAAAGATTGGTACATTCTAAGTATCTTTTTCAAGTTTAGAGATTTTTATCATCAATTCTAGTCACATAATTTTCTTGCCAGATATTTCACAAAGTAAGGCAATCTCAATTAAGCTGCATGGAAATACAATAGATTCAAGACTGACCCTCATCAAATGGTCCTAGGAGTTCTAGAAGTACACACAGTGCTTCCAAACTGAAATCTAGTGTAAACAGCCTTAAGCTTCACCTAATTATCTTCATTTTCACACTCCATCTGTAGTTATTATATTGAACAACACGGTTCAAAGAAAAAAAAATTACACACACACACACACACACACACAATTTATTTACTCATTCACTTGACCTACTAATAATGTTGAGATATTTTTCCCCAAAATGTTTGCATTCTTTGGATTCTTTTTTTCATTTGCTTATTTATTTGTTGAAAATATGTTATGGGCGCCTGGGTGGCTCAGTGGGTTAAAGCCCCTGCCTTTAGCTCAGGTCATGATCTCAGGGTCCTGGGATCAAGGCCCGCATCGGGCTCTCTGCTCAACAGGGAGCCTGCTTCCTCTGCTCTCTCTGCCTGCCTCTCTGCCTACTTGTGATCTGTCAAATAAATAAATAAAAATCTTAAAAAGAAAAAAAAAAAAGAAAATGTGTTCTATCCTAGACACTCTTCTAAGTTTAAATATAACTATGTATTAGTGTGAAAAATTCCTACCTCATTGAGCTTATATTTTATTAGAAGGAATTATATTATTCTCTTCAATTATATTATTACTGGAAGGAAAAATGGTTGCCTTCCATGTGTTAGATCCTAAGTGTTTTACATGCCACAACTTATTTAATTTTCAAATCAATCCCATACAGTTAGACATTTATACCCCCATTTATTTAGCCCAAAATGATTGCTTGATTTTACACATGATACACAGTTGTTGCCCTTATTTCACTTACTTTGTAGTGGGAGAGATACATATTAAACAAAAATTACAAGAATAAATATATGATGTTTGTGAGATTAATCTTTGACAGTGAGGTTTTCTTGAAGATGTTATGATTAAGACAAAAACTAAATAAGTAATAGATAGAATGCTAAGCATTCCAGGCAGAAGGCATAGTACTTGTGAAGGTGTTATTACTCAAGTTCTGTTTCCACAAAGTTTAGAATTCATAGTCAGTGTGTATCTACTCATTGTTTTTCAAAATGAAGCAGAATAGAAGATAGGAGACTATCAGTCTTGGTTAGTTAATAAATGATGCAGAGTATGGATGGCTTGGAGGCAAATTGATTGTTACAAGAAAATATTTGGTTTGGGCACATGTGAGCAACCCGAGCATTTGTTTCAGTTAAAAACATTTGTTTCAGCAGAAAATTTGGCTTTCATATTTGTATGTGAGTTTCCCAAACGGTTTCCAATTGTAGTGAAGTAAGCATTTGGTTGGTAGCAGTTAGGATAGCCAAATGTTTCTGCACATGTTTATAGAGGCCTGGGGACTTTCCTGAGGTCCAAGGCCTCTTATTTTGTTTTACTGGTTGTCTGATTAATGGTTTGTCACATAACTGTGCAATTAGAATCACCTAAACTTTTATTGAAAGAAAAATAAAAATTCATAGAAACACACTGAAAGTCAAAAAGGCCCCACAATCTTAATAAAGGACATTTATGCATTTCTTGAATTCTAAAGCTTTTAAGAAATACTTCAGAAAGTATCTATATTATATTATTTGGTATTAATTTACCACCCATAAAAATGTTTTTTAAGGATTCCCTAAATCTAGGCATTAGAGATGAGAATCAAGTATGGCAGATCTAGAGTTTAGAATTCATTCAGCTTAATAACAAAACAGTTGTGTTTGAATTCACCTTTTATCTTCTACTGTTTATTGAGATGAGATATCCAAATTTTCAGTTTACTGAAGAGGAATCTAGAGTAAAACATTGAGAAACTGTGAAAAGTTGAAGGTTGTACTCTAAATCATTCTCTCAATTTTTCCTCAACATGTAAAAACCTGGCTAGACACTATATTCTCCAGTCTACCTATGGCTAGGTGTGACTCTGCAATTAAGTTATTACCAAAATAATATGAAGGGAAGTGATGAAACTTCCAAGAAAATTACTTGTCGTGGACTTTCTGCCTCTCTCTCCCCTACTCACAAACTAGAACATGGATGTAACAGTGATCCAACATTGGCCATGACCCCAGGACCAATGCCATAGATGATAGGGTCATAGTAGAGTGGATTGTTACACGAGAGAGAAGTCACCTCTCTAAGCAAAGATATTGTATTTTAGGGGTCTCTTTATTATAACAATCTAGTACTTACATGAAGTATGGTAATATAGATCTATTCAACCAGGTTACCAAATTGGTAATTTTGGAATGATGGGAGTTGTCTCTTTACTGACAGTGAAGATTATTAATAAAATGTAAAACATAATTAAAAGTATTTGAAGGCATAGAAACATTGCTATGTCAGTCCCTGCTATTTAGGTAACTACATTTCAGGGATGTGTGTATACCTGCATCTACACAGATTTTTACTCAAGATTGACAACTGTTTGTACAATTTTTAGTTTTTAATATAACTAAAATGAAAATAAAATTGTCAAAGATGATCATATCAGGACAGATAAGCCATGTTGTCCATAATAGTAAAATAAAATAAATTACCATACAGAAAATTTAGTCAAGGAAACATACTAAAACAAAATCAATAGAGAAAGCAAATTTTGTCTTAAATAGAAGCTGGAATTTGACCAATCATATCTTCAAGGATAAATTACCTTTGACAAACAAGGAACATATAAAGAAAATAAAAATTCACCAAAAATTGTAAACTTTAGTGTAGAAAATAGCACAAGTCATACAGAATGTTAACAAACAAGCAAGCCAAGTAAATCCATTATAAAGACCCAATATATTCTGAAAGGTAAATAACAAATACTTAAAAGTATCTGATAAAAATATTTATTTGAAGCCAGTTTTCTGTCATACGCTCTATCAGAAAGCAGTTCCAATACATTTTAATTTTGCCACAGATATATGGTGATAATATTATTTATATAAATCAATGTAAAAATTACAAAATCTAGATGATGTAATGCCCACATTAATTAATGAATATACATGCCTACAATGAAGATTTATGGATACTAGAATATACTATTTTACTTTATAAAAAGTGAATACCTTTGTTTAATTCAGTAAGGTTAAAAATAATACCATTCAACTTGTTTTTCACCCTAATAGTTCCTTTTACATTATCATATCATTTGATCTTAAGGGCAGACACAGTCTTGTTCATAATTGTTCACCAAAAGAACCAAGCAACAATATTTTTTAAATGTCAAAAACATCTTGTGATATGTTACTGAAATAAGTTGGCTTAGATTCACTGTTTATCTCCTCTAAATATGAATGTGTACCCTGGCAATAATTCCAAAACCATGAAAGGACTCTGAAAGGTGGAAAGAAGCCTATAGAATGGCTAAGGAACCTCAGGACTTGAACAATATCCAGGTAGTTCTTTGGCTTTTCTTTGTTATCTCTCATATACCTTAGATGAGTGATAGAGAGAACACCCACCCAAACTGCCAACAGGCATAGAAAAAAACAAAACAGCAACCAGAAAAAGAAAAACAGAACAAAACAAAACACACTCACAGAGAAATCTCATCAAACAAAACATAAAACAAAACAAAACAAAACAAAAACCCTGGTCTCTTTGGCCAAGAAACTAGAAAAGGGAAGGGCAAGTAGGGGACCTAACAGGAAAATCCATGCTCTGTGGCTACAGCGATCAGATCTGCCCAACATCACTGATCTCCTATCCAAGACTGTGGGGTCCATCTGCTAGAAGCAGCAGCAGCAGCAGCAGTAGCAACAGTAGCAGCAACAAAATCTACATGCATCAGCACATAGCTTGCCCTAGGCATCCAGGAGCAGTGGCTCATTGTGTCTGGCAACTCATATCACACATTCATTGGCAGCCAGTGAGCCCCTACATTTGCATGGGAAATAGCAATAGGCCTAGTGTCTCTCCATCTTTTGCCTAGTGGTGGAGAGCTACATGGGCCTTAAAGTGGTGGAAATACATCTAAGTCAGAAATGTTTTAGCCTTCCTTCCTGTAGAAGTGGAAGTAGTTACTCCTTTCTTCCTATGCTGCCACCAGAGATATAAAAGGTACTGGTTTAAGATTCTCTCTAACGTGGAGGTTAAGAGTTCTCCATCTAAGAGACCTGGGGACCCACAAATTAACTTTCCACTTTTGCTGGCAACACCAACAGGAAACCCACAATCAGCCATAGCTCAAGCAGAACCAGAAGAACAAATTAGACCAGAATAGCATTGTGAGGGATCAAAAAATGAAACTGTTATTGGAATTATAGCCTACAAAAACAGGCCAGAACCTACATGCTAAGCTTAAACCAGGTGGCTGTCTGCTACAAAAGGAGATTTAAATGCAATTACAAGTCTCAGAACATAAGATCTAAACTGTCCAGGATGCAGTCAAGTATCATTCATTATACCAAAGACCAGGTAAATCACAACTTGAATTAAAAAAATAATCAACTGATGCCAACACAGAGGTAAACCAGATATTAGAATTATCTGTCAAAGATCTCAAAGAAGCCTTTATAAAAATGCCTTATAGTTAATTACAAATTCACTTGAAACAAATAAAAAAATAGAAATGTTAGCAGAGGAAAAATGTTATAAAAAAGAACTAAATGGGAATTATAGAAGTGGAAAATACAATAACCAAAATAAAATTTTGCCAGATGGGTTCAATCATAGAGTGGGTTGATAGAAGATAGAATCAGTACATTTAAGGAGAGATCAATAGAATTTATTCAATTTGAACTATAGAATCTAGATTGATAAGAAGAAGAAGAAAGAGGAGGAGGAAGAGGAGGGGAAGGAGAAGAAGAAGAAGAAAGAGAGGAAGAGGCGGAAGAAAGAGGTGGAGGTTGGCTGGGGAGGAGGAAGAGGAGAAGCAGCAGCAGCAGCAGCAAACAAACAAAAAATCTAAACACAATCTCAGGGACATGTGAGATAAAACAACAAACATTTGTAATATAGGAAAACCAAGGGAAAAGAAAAAAAATACAGATCTGAAAAAGTATTTAAATAAATAATGAAAAATTTCTAGATTTGGAGAAAATCATAAGTGGGCAGATTAAAGAATGTAAGCGAAGCCCATATAAGATAAGCCTAAAGAAATCTACTCCATGAGTCATGATAATTATACTTCTGAAAATGAAAGACAAAGGAAAATTTCTTAAAGACAGTGAAAGAAAAATGATGCATTATCTATAAGGAAACACCAACTCAAGTGAAAGTGGATTTCCCATGGAAACAGTGAAAGCCAGAACCAAGGGCACAATATTTTTTAAGTGGTGAAAGAAAAGAATGGTCAAACCCAAATTCTATATCTGCTAAAGCTATCCTTCAGGAATAAAGGAGGATATAAAGACATCCTTAGAAAAAGGAACATTGAGAGAATTTGTGACTAGCAACCTATTCTTTGAAATTTCAGAAATTAAAAAAAAAGAAAAGGAAAGAAAATAAATATAGCATGAAGTTAAGTGATCATTAACATGTATATATACTACATGACAGAACTTCCGAACACATAAAACAAAAACAAAAACTAATATAGTTAAAAGGCAAAACAAACCTTTTATGCGGTTTTATGGTTAGAGACTTCAACATCCTACTTTCATTACTCAATAGAATCAATAGACAGAAAGTTAGTAAATATATAGAAGAATTAATGACACTATCAACCAACAGGATCTACTTGTCACATATAGAACTCTTCACTTAAGAAAAGCAGAACTCGTACCTATTTTAAGTGCTCATGAAACACTCATCAATAAAAGTCATATCTGGGGTCATAATACAGATCTCAAAAAAATTTGACATTGAAATTATGTGGCGTATGTTCTCCAACCACTATGGAATAAAACTAGAAATCAATAATAGAGAAACAAGAAAATCTCAAAACCTTTGGTAATTAAACAACACATTTCTAAATAATCCATGAACTAAATAAAAAGTCTCAAAGGAAAAAAAAATCATAGAATTGAATAAAAATAATACAATATATCAAAACATGTGAGATGTACCTAAAGCAATGCTGAGAGAAATTTACAGCATTAAATGTTTCCATCAGAGTGGTTTCAAATCAACAATCTAAATTCCTGGTTTAAGAGCTAGAAAAAGGAGAGGAAAAACAAACCTAATGCAAGCAGAGGAAAGAAAAGTAACTGAAAAAGAAGAGTAGAAATCCATGAAAGAACACAGGAAAAATTAACACAGGAAAAAATACAACAGAAGACTGATCATTTAAAATTTTCAATAAAATGGATAAGCCTCTAGCAAGACTGACAAAGATAAAAAGAGAAAAGACACAAATTACCAGTATCAGAAATGAAACTGGGGATATTACTACAGATCCTCACTATCCAAAGGATAATAAAGGGATACTATAAACAAGTTCACATTCACAAATTTGACAGATTAGAAATGAATTGATTTTTCTAAAACTTCAAAATACCAAAACTCAGCCCAAATGAACTTGATAAGTTTTATAGTAATTAAATAAAACAAATTTCTAGGGCAGCTGGATGATGCAATCAGTTGACCATCTGACTCTTGGTTTTGATTCAGGTCATGATTTCAGGGTTGTAAAACTGAGCCCCTTATCGGGCTCTATGCTAAGTATAGAGTCCGCTTAGGGTTCTTTCTTCCTCTGTCCCTCCCCCACCTCAAATAAATAAATAAATCTTTAAAAAGAAATTCTAATTAAGATGTTCCCCAGAAAGAAATCCTCAGTCCCAGATGGCTTCCCTGTTAAATTTTACTAAATATTTAAGAAAAAATTAAGACCAGATTTACTCAATATTCCTCAGAAAATAGAAGACAAGGGAACATTTGCCAACTCATTTTATGAAACAAGTATTACCTTGATTCCAGATACCAAAAAAAGGAAAATAAAGAAGATTAAAAAGAAAAAAAAAAAAAACAGAAAGAAAAACTACAAACCCAAATCTCCCATTCTCTCATGAACTTAGACCCCAAATTCTTATGATATAAGCAAAGCAAATCCAGCAAAGGACAAAATGTTTTCTACAAGAACCAAGGACTCTACACTATTCTCCAGTGGGATTTATTTATGTATGCAAAATTAGTTCATCATTTAAAAAATAATCATGTTATCTATATCGACAGGCTATAGAAGGAAAAGTATATGATTTAATTAATACAGAAAAACATTTAATGAAATTCAACATCCAATCGAGACAAAAACTCTCAGCAATCTAGGAATAGAAAGAGTCTTCCTCAATTTGATAAAGAATATCCATAACACACCTACAGGTAACATTTTACTTAATCATCATAGCTAAATATTTTCCCTCTAAGATTAGCAACAGTACTAGAAGTACTGTTCAAAATATTCAAAATAGTACTAGAAGTTTTGGACATAGCATTAAGTCAAGAAAAAAGATATGAAAAGAATATAAATTGGAAACAAAGAAATAGAACTGTCCCCATTTTTAGACTGCATGATTTATCTATATAGAAAATCCCAAGAAATCTACAAAAAAAAAAAGAAAAGAAAAGAAAGAGAGAGAGAAAGAAAGAGAGAAATCCAAAACCTCCTAGAACTTAATATTGAGCTCACCAAGGGTGCAGAGCTCAAGACAAGATCACTTACAAAAATCAATCTCATTTTTATGTACTAAAAATGAGTGTGTAGAAACCAAATTAAACACTGTATCATTTTAACCCCACCAAAGAAAACATAATACTTAGGTATGAGGACATATGAGGACATATCAGCTGTATTACATATGGCTGTAATTTACAAAAAGCCAAAGAAAGAAATCAAAGAACTAAGTAAATGAAAAGATACACTGTGTTCATGGATTAGAAGACTCAACAGGCATCAATTCTTTCCAAATTCATCTATATAATAATTAATGCAATTCTTACTCAGTTTTCTGTAAGACTTTTTGTAGACACAGATGAGCTTATTTTAATATTCATATGGAAACACAGAAGCCATAGAATAGCTAAAACAATCTTGACCAAAAAAAGATGAGATTGGAGAAATCATTCTATCCATTATTGAGGCTTACTATACAGTTGAAAATATCAAATGAATGCAGTGTTGTAAAGGGATAGACACACTGATCAAAGAGATCACACATATATAGATCCAGACAAATACATTCAATGCACAGACAAATCACCCACAAATAGATCCACACAAGTAACACCCAATGGATTTTTTTGACAAAGGTTCATAAGCAAATCAATGGAGGAAAGATAGCATTTTCATCAAATTGTGCTAGATTAACTGGGCATCCAGGTAATACAAATCTCCAACTAATTCACGTACCTTATAATGAAAATATGTTCATTGACTTAAATATAAAATGAAAAATTAAAAAAACTCTTGGATAAATGTAAAGATAAAATATTCAGAATCCAGGGTTTGTCAGAGTCCTTAGATTTGACACCAAAATGATGATCCTTAGAAAGAAAAATGGACATATTGGATTTTGATGAATTAAAGACTTTTGCTCTTCAAAAGACTCTGTTAAGAAGATGAAAAGACAGGGGCGCCTGGGTGGCTCAGTTGGTTAAGCGACTGCCTTCGGCTCAGGTCATGATCCCGGAGACCCAGGATAGAGTCCCACATCGGGCTGCCTGCTCGGCGGGAGGCCTGCTTCTCCTTCTCTCACTCCCCCTGCTTGTGTTCCCTCTCTAGCTGTGTTTCTCTCTGTCAAATAAATAAAATCTTAAAAAAAAAAAAAAAAGAAGATGAAAAGACAATCTAGAGACTGGGGGAAATTATTTGCAAAGTTCATATCTGACAAAGGATTCATATGTAAAATATATAATGAATTCTCAAAAATTCAACAATAAAAAAAACAAAACAAACTTAATACCCCCAAATCAATCCAAAATAAAAATGGGCAGAAGACATAAACAGGTATTTCACCAAAGAGGATATACATTTGGCAAGCAAGCACATAAAAATATCATTTAAATAGATAAATAGTCAACATCATTAACCCCTAGGTCAATGCCAATTAAAACCACAGTGAGGGGGCACCTGGGTGGCTCAGTTGGTTGGGCCGCTGCCTTCGGCTCAGGTCATGATCCTGGAGACCCGGGATCGAGTCCCACATCGGGCTCCCTGCTCGGCGGGAAGCCTGCTTCTCCCTCTCTCACTCCCCCTGCTTGTGTTCTCTCTCTGGCTGTGTTTCTCTCTGTCAAATAAATAAAATCTTCAAAAAAAAAAAAAAAACACAGTGAGTATCACTGCATAAGAAAAAATACTGATACCACCAAATTCTGGTTATGATGTGATGACATTGGATTACTCATACATTGCTCATGGGCATGTTGAATAATACAGCCACTCTGGAAAGCAATTTGGTAGTTTCTCATATGCTGTCACAAGGCATACCAATTACATTCTTGGGCTTTTATGTCAGAGAAATAACTTTATGTTCACACAAAACTTGTACATTAACACTCACAGCACCTTTGTTCATGATAGCCAGAAACTAGCAACAACCCACATGTCCATTAAAAGTGTAGATGGTTAAAAAAAAAAATGTGGTGCATCCATACTATGTAAGACCACTCTGCAACATGAAGGAGGGGACTACTGATATGCAGAACAGTTTGGATGAATCTCCAGGGAATTGTACTGAGTGAAAAAAGTTAATCTAAAAGGTCATATACTATATAGTTAAACTTATAAAATATTCTTGCAAGAACAAAAATATAGAAATAGACAAAAATACAGAAATGGATGTCAGAGGTCAGGAACAGGAAGTGCGGCAGAGTGACAGTATGGCTATGAAAGGGCAAAATGAGGGATCCCTGATGATGTAAATGTTCTGCATCTTGACTGTATTAATGTCAGTATCTTGGTTGTGATGTTGTACTCAATTTATATTGTACTGCAAGATGTTACCACTGGAGGAAACTAGGTAAGTGTACAAGAAATATTTCTGTATTATCCTTACAAGTTCTTATGAGTCTACAATAATCTCTCCAAATAAAAAAGTTAAAAAAAATCCTGTGAAAGACATAAGCCAAGTACTATTTTTCCTGTTATATTCTCGAGGAAAACAAACTCAGGGAGTTGGATTACTTTTCTGAAGTCATGCAGCTAATATATATATCAGAGTCAAGACTAACACATGGGTTTTCTTAGATGTAGTCCAGCATACTTTTCTCTCAACCAGTCCATGCCAACACTGACTGCCTAGGGTGTAAGGCCTAAAATGAAGGCCCAATATATGTGTTGCCTAGACAAATGGGGGAAACTGGGAAGACCTCAAATGGCCTAACCACAAATTCCCTCCCTACTCTGCTCCCTTGAATAAGGTTCCTTAGCCAACAACACTCTTTATCAACTTAACCAGGTGCAGTTCCTGCTTATCCTGCCTAGTGTGTTCCCTGCCAAGTAGCAGAACTGTCCAAACAAGCTAATAACAAACCCCATGGGGATCAGGCAGCACCTCACCCTTTGGTACAACAAACTCACAGTCCCTGGTGGTTCACTCTGTCCTGGAATAGAACTCCTGTGTGGCCCTGTGTGGCCCAATATGCCCCTCCCCCAAACATTTAGTACAAGCTAAGTAGAACAAATTACTATGGTGAGATGTAATCTCATTTATGGATTTCCTAAAGATTTTTGCTGTAATACAATCATGTATGTACATGGAAAGGGTTTTAAGTACTAAATTCTTTATAGCTTTCACACATCTGCATCCTCTAGAAGATACATACTACTTTTATTCAAGTAAGAACATTAAATTATAAATCATTTCATGAATCACAAAAAGATAGCTCTGGATAATTCTTATTGAGGAGAGAGCAAAAATACTTAAATAAGCAATCTGGAACAGCACAATACATAGACTTTTGAGGAATCCAGGACTGCAACTGTTTTTATGAAGATGGTAATATTACAATGATAAGCAATTTAGTAATCACACTTGACTTATAATTTGTAATAGTGTTTCAATAAATGTATTTTATAGTAGTTTTCTTTATATCATCTATTTTATATCATAAAACATGACCAAATACTAATATCTTAGAAAAAGTATTAATACTAGATGATTTATATGCAGTGCATGTGCTACAGAAAATATGTATGTCACTAAACTAACTCATAGTGACAGCTGTATTCAAGTCATATGATATATAGGATTTCCAAATAATATTGAGTTTAATTCAACAGACTAAAAAGAATTCTGATGTCCTTCGTGAAAAAAAGTTGGAGTAATTTCACCATTTAATGTAAAAACAGGATGTTTTGTGATGATAAGTAGAACAATTTTCACTTGTGCAACAGTAAACACATATTGATTTCAGGGAAAATAAAACTCATAAATGTGAAAATGACTAAATTCCTTGCATGTAAAGTTCTAGGTATTTTAAATAGCTAGAACTATTTAAAAGTATTTTTTAATAAAATTAGCATTTAACATTATGGACATTTTTCTCTGAGGAAATGTTTAATGAAAACTATACAGATATTTACTCAAGAAAATCCCTCCAATTTTGTGTTTATGATGTTCTGAAAACTGAAACTGATAAATATCACTTTTTTGTCCTTACCTTCAGGCAGGATTTTGTGTTATTACCCTTCCCCCTTACTTGACTTCTTTTTCTCCTGTTAAAACCACTGTAGTGAAAAGCTGCCAAGAGATATTTATAGGTATTTAGAGGTCTTTTAGTTTAATGATAAATGTTTCATGACATAAAATAATAAATAAATGACTTTGGATAGCTATCCACTTCGATAACATTCCACTGTAAGAAATACAGTGTTGGTCTCTCACTGTCATCATTCTCACATTTCTGTGTACAACTTTAACACCAGACAGCTCTCTACATTCAGCTACTCAAGGCTAGTTTCTAGGAGCAACACAATGAGAAATACCAGCAGAAACTAACTTGTATGGTTTTACAAATACTTCGAAGCTTTAATGATTCATGTTTGGGAAAAACGAAAATTATCAGTAGTCACAAAACATTCTCGTGGTGTGCAATCTGAAAAATAGACAAATCTTCATTTTTTAAAAAAGATTGTATTTATTTATCTGTCAGAGAGACAGAGAGCACAAGCAGGGGGAGTGGCAGGCAAAGGAAGAGGGAGAAGCAGACTCCCTGCTGAGCAAGGAGCCTGATGCAGGATTTGATCCCAACACCCTGGGATCATGATCTGAGCCAACAGCAGATGCTTAACTGACTGAGTCACCCAAGCATCCCTGAAAAATATCCAAATCTTTAAACATGTTTCTAAGATTCAAACATTTCAGAACTCATGTGTTCTAGTTGTTATCTTAAATCTTGAAAACATCTATTCTTAAATGTTTAAGATAACTCTGAATTATTCTGTAAATTAGTTGACCAACTCACCTAATTGATATTTCTGAAATTAAGGTGGATTAGAGAATGAATTCTGTAGACCCCTGAGGTCTTCACCAAAGGTATCAAAAGGATATTTACTTGTTATATTTGTGACCAAGAAGTGAATTTTACAGTTCAGTGGCTACTTGGTTATTGGTACACAAACACTGTAATGACTATATATGGAATCATAATTCTGGGCATTCAGATTGACATTTTTCTTACTGGGAAAAAATTAGAGAAAAAAATAATAAAATGAGAAAATGTTCTTCATTGGTATATTGCTTGCAACTGTTAAATGTCCAGGAAAGCAAACCTTAAAACTGCCTAGCAAAAGAACAAATATGCTTACCGTAGTTACCCAAATAATAAAAAGAAATAAAATAACATAAAATTATAATTCATATTTTGACCTAAGAATCTTTATAAGTGATTTATGTCAATTTGGCACCTTCCTTTTTTTGATAGTGTGTTCCTTTCAAATTTTTATTGCATTATGAATATTATGGCATTAATCTTGGCTAAATTCAATGGTGTTTTCTATTAAAAATACAAAATCTATATAAACCTTAATATTAATCCTCCAGGTGGATTTAAAACAAAAAAAATGATAAAGTAAAATGAAAATTTATGGGATTAGCTGAAGTTTGTGTCTTGGTTTGTGTGTTGGTTTTCCAAAACCTGATTGCCCATGGAGCTGAGTTGACCAAAGAGTTTATATGCCTACGTATCTGCTTGGCCCTTCTTGCATGGTAATGGGATTATTAGCTGGTCCATAATGTCCAAGAATAAATACCATATTTCCCAACCTTCTTGAAGACAGCAGTGGCCATGAGACCAAGGAAACTTCTGGCAATCTTCCTTATAAGGATTTATGAGAAGCCTCTGTCCTTCCTTTTTCTGCCCTCCATCCCGCTGCTTAGAAAATGCATGGCTGTTTACTGAAACTCTATCTTGAACCCAGAAGATGGAAGGCAAATCCTAAGATTAAGATAGAGTAAAAGGGGGGTGGGTGTAGCTTAGATCGCTCCCAACATGCAGTCAAGGACTCTCTCTATATCTGACTTACACACAAAAGAAATCAATACTATTTTGCTTAAATTATTACTTTTGAGAATTCTTTGGATCATAAAAAATCTAGTCCTAACTATAACTAGACCCTTGATGATAATTATTTACTTATGAAAGGAATTTAATCTTAGATCGATAGAAGGTAAATTCTAGGTATATAATTCTGCCTTTTAACTTGTGTTTATTTTGGTGGAATATATTCATCTATCATCTACCTAGCTTTTATAATTTGATGTATTAGTTATTAAGAAGGAAGAGTATTCCTGAACTAATAAATTGTGCTTATAACTGTTAATATGTTTTCTTTATAGTTTTTTTTTCAATGTATAAATATTTGATCCAAGCAATTATTTAGTCAGGGTTTCCTTGGTCCGTGCTGTTAAATAAGAACTTTACAAGTCTAGTAATAGAATCAAATGTTTGATCCCTACTCAGCCCTATCTTGACATTCCATTAGGTAATGTCCTATAGTTAACCCCTGTTTCTTATAAATTATTGTCAGCTTTTTCAAGTTATTACAACAAGAAGTCAAAGCATAAATAACTAAATAGGTGAGCAAGATTTACTTTAGTGCATAATTTCCATAGTACCCAGTAAAAATGCTCAAGAGTTTTCCAAAATTTTTATGTTAAAAGTAACAAAATTTAAGACTGAATCATAGTTCAAGTACATTATCTTTGCATGCAAACACGGTATATTAAAAAATCTACAAGGCTTTAAGACTTAAATTGATCTAATGCTTCCAATATATGAATACTAGAAGTTATGTATGAGGACACTTTCCCCATAGCTTTTTAACTATGTTTTTCATGATCAGCACTCAATGTTAAAAAGATTTCGTTAGAATTCTGTGAAAAAATCCTTCACTCTTCCTTCAACTCTTGCTAACTCCCAAAGACAGCCACTTCCAACAGATTTAACTGTTTTTGTTTTGTTTGTTTAATTTTCCTTCATTCCTCTATATAACAAGTCTGTGTTTCTATGTGTTGATTGTTCAGCAGGAGGCACTTATCTATTCACCTTCCCAAGTGAAAGCTCACAGCTACCGCACAAAGTACCTGATTCATACTATCCTATACTTATGCACCATGACTTTTTTATTAAATCAGTACTCAGATTCCATACATATAAAGCATCTTCAACAACACTCTGAAGTTTGTGATTATTTCTGCTTCCTTGCACAATATTTTTGGTGCTTTGGTGTTAATAATATGTCTCATAAGTTTTTATCCTTAGTTTTCTATGTACCTATCATTAATTCAACACCTAACTCAGTTGATTTTGTAAATCTTCCCTCAATATGTTCACAAACATCAAGTATTCTATCAATTTATTTTTCTTGATGCAATGTCTCCTAGACCTGCTCCAATATGCACTTTTTTTTTTTTTTAACCTGGCATACAATTGTCATCCTTCAATCTCCTTTCACTAACCCTACTGAATAGGCACACCATTAACCCTTGACAAGCACAGGGCAAAAGTGCAAATAGAGGCACCCTGTTCTGTATCTCATCTCCTTTCTCTTCCCAACCTGGCTCCAAGGAACAGACTCAAAGAAGGAGCAAAGAAGCCATCCACACCCTGGGTGTGAATGAAGCACCATTTTAGGCAGGGGATTTTTTTCTAGTGGCTTACCTGTAACATAATGGTTACAGTATTTCCTTTCTTGCAACCAAGTATAGTAGAATGCTGTGTATTCCATAGTCAATAGATAAGAATTTATTTCACTGAAGTCTACTTTGAACTGTATCTGGTGTCCCAAGACTAAAGATTCCTCCCCCCCCCCCCCGCCCTTTCTGGTAGCCATCTATTTCTCAGACTAGGAGAAAGGATTTAAGGCTCTGCTTCTTAAACAGATGTTTATCTAATTCTGTTTTTAGATTTATCTTAAACCTTATTTTCAGAGGTACTAAGTACCAACCATTCCATGGCCTTTTCAGAGTTTATTGTGTAAATTTCTCTGAGTCTTGCATTTCCATTACTGTCTTGGGGCCATAATATAATAGTATTAACTTGCACCACTTTCTCTGAGCTCCACCCAAGGTAATTCTCTCCTAATTCCTTAAACAGTTTCTTAAGGTGTTATTTTCCACAAACATTTATCTGTTTAGAACATTGCCTCCTCCTCCTCTCTGTCCATCTAATCTCCCTCTACTGCACTGTTATAAGGATACTAGTCATTGGACTGGGAAACACCCCTGGATAATCCAGGGTGATCTCTTCATCTCGAGCTCCATAATTTAGTTACATGCAAAAAGATTCTTTTTCTAAATAAAATAATATTCAGAGATTCTGAGGATTAAACATTGGACAAGGTGTTAAGGAGACTACTAGTCAGTCTAATAGTGTTTAATTTTAAATATGTGGTACTGACATATTTTTTTTTAAAGATTTTTTTATTTATTTGACAGAGAGAAACACAGCCAGAGAGGGAACACAAGCAGGGGGCGTGAGAGAGGGAGAAGCAGGCTTCCCGCCGAGCAGGGAGCCCGATGTGGGACTCGATCCCGGGTCTCCAGGATCATGACCTGAGCCGAAGGCAGTCGCTTAACCAACTGAGCCACCCAGACTTCCCGGTACTGACATATTTTTGAAGGACATTTCAAGTTTCTTCTAAGTGTCAGCAAATTTTTAGTTATATTTTTATTTTGAAAATATTAAAAATAAAGAAATCAGTAGTAATATTCAGTTTTTTGCCACATGGGTTTCTCCATAGAACATCTCACATGACAGGAAGTTTTCTTTAAAGCAAGAAAGAGGGGCGCCTGGGTGGCTCAGTTGGTTAAGCAACTGCCTTCCGCTCAGGTCATGATCCTGGAGACCCAGGATCAAGTCCCACATCAGGCTATCTTCCCGGCAGAAAGCCTGCTTCTCCTTCTCTCACTCCCCCTACTTGTGTTCCCTCTCTGGCTGTGTCTCTCTCTGTCAAATAAATAAAATCTTTAAAAAAAATAAATAAAGCAAGAAACATAGTGACAGTGTCCAAGACAACATGGGCAGAATCAAGGAAATGATTCAGGAGATATTGCAATAATCAGGCCAGAGATGATGTTCATTTGTACCAGAAGACAGTAGTGAAGATGGTGAGACATCGTTGAGCTTAGAAAACGATTTAAAAAGTGTGTCAACACAGTTTCTTAATGGATAAGATGTGGGTGCACAAGAACAGAATATTATGAACACAGAAATGTAATGTCTTTCTCCTAAAATAATGGTACTTTGTGAGCCAGAACAATTACTCTTTTCTCCACCACTGTATTTCCAGCACCTGTAAAGTGCTCAATAATCTGAATAAATGAGTGGATCAATGGATAATTTAATCAGTTTAAAAAAATTAAATAGTTGTGGGTTCACATGAAATGAAAGCCAACTGACATATTCTATTATAGTGGTACAAAGACAAAAATCGATCAGGTAAATTACAGCATCTGGTAGCAAGGACTTTAATATAATGTCAGAACGTTTTCGGAAACAATCTCACTGATGGGGTAGTGTAATGATGGGAGCAGGTGATGTGAATACATATAGCATGTATATGAAGGTCAAAGTGAACAGCAATGTTAAAAATAAATTTGAGAAGTAAAATTCTTCAGAATAACTATAATTCAACATGTTTTACTTAAATAATTAAAACTCATAAGTAGGGTTTGTTATTCTGACCTGGATTATGCAACTAGTCCAACATTTTATTTTTGTTTTTTTCCAACATTTTAAATTAGGAAATTTACAAATCTGCAAAGCAGTGTTATATGGAAAGGTATTTTTTTTCCACAGGTAGGTTGGTAAATTATCACATTAATTTGAGTTATTATAATTTTTGATAAAACAAATATCAGCTTTTTTTATATAGGTAGTGTGATGGTTAGTGTTTCTGTGCCAAAATGGCTAGGTTATAATACCCAGTTATTTTATCAGACATTAATCTAGGTATTGTTGTAAAGGTATTTTGTAGATGTGGTTAACATACATATGTTTGAATAAAAGGATTTACCCTTGAAAATGTGAATGAACCTCGCCTAATCAGTTGAAGCGCTAAGAGCAAATACTAAGTTTCCCTGGAGAAAAAGACATTCTACCTCAGGATTGCAGCAATAACTTTCAACTGAGTTTTCACTCTTGTGAACTAACCCTACAGATTCTGGACTTGCCAGGTCCCATAATCATGTGAGCCAATTAAAACAAATCATGTGAGCCAATTAAATCTATGTGTATGTAGGTGTGGATATAGATAGATCATATACATTGACATGTTTATATCTATGTATTTTGTAAAATGTTTTCTCCAAAATAAAAAAAATGGCTTTTATTAGCAGTGATTATGAAAAAAAATAAATGTTGAGGTTATTTGCCAGGAACCTACAATGAGATAGTAATAACAGGACAGTCAGACTCAAACTTCTGATAAAAGTGAGAAAGCCAACGAAAATCATTAGCAAATTCTTGATGAGATGGTGCCAAATTCAGGCTCTAGAATCAGATAGTCTGTATCCAAATTCTGGTCCTGCCAATTATAGGGGCTCTTGGGAATGCTGCTGACTTCTCAGAATTCCAGTTTCCCAACTGCATAATGACATTATTAATGATTCCTACCTCACAAGTGTTACAAAGATTTAATGAGTTCCTAGATGGAAAGTGTTAGCACAATGCCTTTAACACAGAAAACACATAAAAATTTAGTGGTAATTATTAGTTCTGAAAAGTTATACAATGGGGAATTATGCCAATTATAGACATAAGGAAAAGTAAAAAGATTAAAAATCTGGTTAAAATATCTTATTTATACCTGAAGGGGGAAAATAAATACCAGAAATTTGCACAAAACTATTCTAATTGCTAGGAGAGAGAGAAAAATTTATGATTTTAAATTAAAATAAATTCCTCAAATGAGGAAAACATCAGAATCCAAATTGGCAACTTAGGTGCATAATATAAACTGAAGAAGAAACAATGAATTTAAGAAATACTCTATAAAGACCTCTGAAGACAATAACAAAAGAAAAAAAAAAGTCAGATAAAGTAGCAGGGGAACTTTGGCTTTCAGGCTACCTTGTATTGAAAGTACGTGGTTACCGGCACCTGGGTGGCTCAGTTGGTTAAGAGATTGCCTTCAGCTCAGGTCATGATCCCAGAGACGACCCGGGATGGAGCCCTGCATGGAGCCCCGCATGGAGCCCCACATTGGGCTCTCTGCTCCAGGAAAAGCCTGCTTCTCCCTCTCTCACTCCCCCTTCTTGTGTTCCCTCTCTCACTATGTTTCTCTTTGTCAAATAAGTAAATAAAATCTTTTAAAAGAAAGTATGTGGTTATTTTGAGGGAGCAGCAATCTTGCCAATAAAATAAATCTCTTATTTTCTCTCTAATGGAGGCCATTCACTCTTCTGCTACAGGTCGCTATTCCTTTTTGGCAGCTTTGGGAACAATATGGTGGGACCAAGCAGAGTTAAGACAGTCAAGAGTATTAGGGTGGACGTGGGAATGGTCTGATTTTATATGAAACAAAAATTTATTCATTGAGATAATGTGAGGGAGCTGCAGAGAATTCTTTTTTTTAATTTATTTTTTAAGATTTTATTTATTTGACAGAGAGGGAACATAAGCAGCGGGAGTGAGAGAGGGAGAAGCAGGCTTCCTGCAGAGCAGGAGACCCATGCGGATCGATGCGGGGCTCGATGCGGGGCTCGAGGATCTTGACCTGAGCTAAAGGCAGAGGCTTAACCACTGAGCCACCCAGGCTGCCCAAGAAGTAAATTCTTCATGATTGGTATGGCTCCCCGCCAATGGAACCCTAGAGGAAGAGGAGGGAAACATTGCTTCTGACTTTGCCACCACTTCCCAGCCAGCATCACTTGGGGCTATTGCTGCCACAACCATCGGAGTTGAAATACAGAGCAGTAATATCTAGAATTGGGTATGTTAATAACTTTCACCAATTATAGTCATTTTCAAGGAATTATGGATTCACTTTTTGAGAATTGCCATTAAAGATGGCAAAGGATTTTCTATAATGTGATTTGAATATAAAATAATGCCTTCTTTTATTTTTCTTTTAAATCTCAATTTTCCTGTTCTACACATAAACTTCCTGGTACAATTGTCTTAAATATCTTTTTATCATTTTCATTTTTACATATTCATATCTATAATGAAATAGCAAATTGTTTTATCATTGTGGAGTTTTTTTCTGTGCTGATTTGCTAATAAAAACAGTCATCAAATGATTATATAAATCAATTTTAAATCAAATCTTATCTGAAGTTTTTGTTTTATTTCTTTTTTGTTTTTATGGTTGCTCACACCAACACCCAAAGCCCTTAACTCTGGCAGGTGTTACTAAAGAAAAAACAAAAGTAACAACTAGAAGTTGGGCATACACAAAAACGGCATATTATGGTAGAGCTTCAGGAGTCCATTAGAAAAAACATTTTGCCTACCCCTTTACAAAGTATTAAGAGGATCTGCTCAAATGTGGAGAAAATCTTGAATGATGTTTCAAAACACTAGGGATAATTTTAACCTGTTCAGGATCCAAAACCTTACCAGCTGCTGCCACTTCCCACCCACAGTCTCTCTCCTCACCACATTTGATTCCAGAGCCCAAGATGGATACTGCCACCACCTCCTTTCACAGATCCCTACTTTGCTTATTGGCCCCTAACATCTTTTGTTGTGAATTATTTCAAAGAAAAGAAACAAACAGTAAGAGAATCCAACTCACTTTCTCACTTTAAGGATTATCTGAATGTAGCATAGTGTCTGTCACTTGAATTCCAGCACAATCTCAAATTTTCATTCTAGGAAGATGGAGCACTTTACAGAAAACCAACAAGCAAAAACAAAATACATTTGGAAGGGCTATTTCACTAAACTTAGTCTGGAGACAAACAGTGCTGGTAGAATCCCCCTCAAAATTGCAACATAAGCAACAGAGATTTGTTTCCTCACCACACCAAACATACCTTTGATCCCAGACCAAAAGCATCTCGATTTTATTTTCTTTTTCTTTACTTTTCCATAGTAGTCAGAGAGAACATTACATATTAACAGTTTTTAGTATAAACCAGTTTGTAAATATTTGCATTTTGAAAAACAATGTGGGAATCTGTCCCAAAATCTTGGACATGCAGTCTACATTCATCAGAATTTCTTTGGTTATTTCTCTGCTAATGGATTTGTATCATTCAACTACTGCTGTGACTATGTTGTATAACAGACAATCCCAAAATTCCAATGGTTTTTAAACACTAACCATTAACTTTTCTTTTTTTTTTTTTTTTTAAAGATTTTATTTATTTGACAGAGAGAAACACAGCCAGAGAGGGAACACAAGCAGAGGGAGTGAGAGAGGGAGAAGCAGGCTTCCTGCCAAGCAGGAAGCCCGATGTGGGGCTCGATCCCGGGTCTCCGGGATCATGACCTGAGCCGAAAGCAGTCACTTAACCAACTGAGCCATCCAGGCGCCCCAACGATTAACTTTTCTTACACACAGTCTGGGAGTTAGGGTTACCAGCTCTGTATAGGGTAGCAGGTCTGTTTATGAACAATGCCATGTGTTGCACCTTCTGGGAAATTAGCTACATGAAGCAAGCTTTTATTTAAGAGGAACATTGAGACCTCTTCTAACATCCTGCTCTACAGTGAGGTAGGAGGGAATATATATTCTACCCATAGAGCACCATAGTAAAAAATGGAGAGTGATGAAAGAATTGTGAGAAAAACCAAATGCAATCTATTTCAGGTTTGTGTTCCAGTTGCACCCAGCTATTACATGTTGACAAACTCTTAGATTATTCAACAAAGAAATGTTTTCTCCTAGGTTTTACATACAACATAATCCTCTGGTAGAAAAACATTTCCATTCTAGAGGAAATACTTAAACTTTAATATGACAGTGTTCTACTTTAATGAAGAACTCTAAATTTTACATCAAGAGGTCTGAATATCTCTTTGACCTACCAGCCAATGATGTCTAGTATTACATTTTCATCTTTTTACACGAAAATACATGCAACAAACATTGCAAAGTAAAGAATGGAAGGCTCCTCAAATTTCAATAATTTCTTTGATATTTTGCTAAAAGTAAAAATATTATCTATTGAGAGTGTAGGGATAATAATGGTTTTGTTTAGTGATGATGTCATAATGCTCAACTCTTTGAGGAATGTGGCTCACTAGCTGTGGGATTTTAGGTGCACCAACAATAATCTATTACACAAAATCTAAACATATTCTAATAAATTGTTAATAGATTAATTACAACTAATATTTTTGTATAGGGGCCAGGAAATTTCAAAGGGGAGAAATAAAGGCTAAATCCAAAGCTTTGAGGAGTGTGAGATGGCCAAGGAATTCAACCTGTAAAGAGCAGAAAATTGCATAAGATTAAATATAAAAACACTGGTTAATTAATGGTGAAAAAAATTTTGCAGAGATACTGTATAAAAGTGTTACTATTATTTTTATTATTATTATCTATATTATCTAATCTCTAGACTTTAATTATGTAAGCATCCTCTTTAAGGTTCCTGGAACTAACTCCAATGTATAGGAAGGGAAGGGGGTTTCTCCATATCAACAAACAATTTTCAGACTCCAGCAGGGTATGTGCAAGAATTCAAACTCAGTTCTGATGTCTATCTAACTGAAGAGAGTATCAGATTCCACAAGTTAAGGGCTCATTCCTACAATACAGTCCAGCCCTTCCCTCACCCCACCTTCCCACCCAAATCCCTCCCCCACCTTCACGTGCCAGCCACTAGCCCAGGCTGCTGGCTACCGTTTCCAACCAACTGGCTACAGATTCAAGATTCCCATGACTTCCTCCTTGGGTTTGATTAATCTCCTAGAGAAGTTCACAAAACTGAGAAACCTAGGTTACCTCTTTATTGTAAAAGGATACAACTAAGAAACAGCCAGACAAAAGGGCATTGGGCAAGGAATGTGGGAAAGAGCACAGAGCTTTCATTCCCTCTCTAGGTGTACCATTCTCCACCGATGTCTATGTGTTCACCAACTTGGAAGCTCTGTGAACCCTTCTGGGGTTTCATAGAGGCTTTATTACATAGGCATGATGATTAAATCATTGGCCATTTGTGTTTGAACTCACTCTCTAGCTCCTCTCCCCTTCCTGGGTATAAGGAGATAGGACTGAGTCTCCACCCTATAATCACAAGGTTGGTTCTCCAGGCAATCAGCCCTCATCCTTAACAGGGTCCAAAAGTTCCTTCCTTAACATAACTAATGGTACCTTTGTTGCTCTCATCACTTAGAAAATTCCAAGGGTTTTAGGAGCTCTGACAGAAAAGGGATGAAGACCAAATATGTATTTCTTACTACATAATCACAATATTACACATCCTATATTTATTTATGCTTGCATATTTATCTTTAGTTTCTGTTTTGAATTAAGAGATAAATGTTTATCCTAAATTTTTATCTTTATTTTCTAGAGATGAGTTGTTGGACCTGGGATGGTAAACATATCACAGAAACAGTTCAGATAAAGAAATTTAGAAACTAACTTATTCCTTACAACAGGATCCAACAAAAAAGAAAATTTGCAGGATTACTTTTCAGATTGAGTCACTTCCTCTACTGACTGAGCAAGCCAGTCAACCGTTTGCAGGATTATATTTCAAATGAAGAGATTTTAAGAAGACTTGTAGAAATATATATGGTGGGCAGCATAAAGGGAACAAAAGGGTAAGGTCAGGCAACCAGTGGCTAACAAGAGCAATAAGACTTTGTGACTCTTAGGACTGACAGGGCAAAGGGATGAAACTGTGCTGCTGGTGTCCAGTGAAAAGTGGGAGTGATCAACCAGGTGAGATGAGGTCCTGTAGAATAAAAAATACTGTAAGAAACACACTGCTGAAAGAAAGAGAGGGCAGAAAAAAGGCCATCTGACTTGTCTTACACCCCAAACTCTAAGCTCCTGTGTTTTTTTTCCACTGGTTAAACCTAACTGGAGGCCAGCTAGCATCAAAGCCTTGGTATTAGAGTATACAAAGATCAAACTCCCAGGGCAAAAGTTAGGGCAGAAAAGGATGAAGAATGGATCTGGAGGGGGAAAAATCAACATATGCCTTTCTCTTAAAGAGTGATTACTAGAGTAGAGAGATAATAATGATTAAGGTCAGTGGTGACAATACAGTGAGCATACAGACACACAAACCAAATTGACAATGACCAGCATGAAAGAGCAAGGTATAAAGCAAGGAAAGTACAACTACTGATTATCTATCAAGGAAAACATGTGTGACACCTTAGGATACTATCAAAGAAGAGAGGAAAGCAAATTGTGGTAATTCAGCTGGGAGAACCCATATATAAAGATTAAATCTGCCATCCCCGGGGTGAAACTTGGGGAATATAACATAACTATCTTTAAAAATATAAATTAAGTCCTTAATTCATGGAAAATCCTATAGTTGAATATACTAATATTTTTAATAAGGCTCACAATTTTGGTTATGAAAAAAATTTCTTAAGGCTTTTCAATCTTATCTAATATCTCTTGTGTCACTATAGGTTGTTTTTATCATAAGCCTTTTCCCAAACATTTATGAAGAATACCAAGAATATTCTGTACATCAGTACCAAGTACACATGTCTTTGCTCTAGTTTAAACATATATTATGGAATTTTATATAACAACTTATTATACAGATCTCAAATGTTATTTTCATATTTATAGCAGAGTATGTAGTTATGAGTCATATTTCATCTTGTTCAACAATGTGAAATTGGAGCTTTCTTTTTTACCTTTGAGAAATTTGCAGCAATAGAGAAAAAAATAATATATATATGAAACTAAAATAATTCTGAATTACTCTTTACCCTGGAGCTCTATTAACACACATTTCTTTATGGATGTGAAAATTTTTTTGTTAAACTGATGAAGATAAATGTTATCATGCCAATTGTCATTTTCTAACAAAAATTTTAGAAATGATTGAAGTGACTTAAACCAAATAAAGAAATATATAAACAAAATTATGAAAATAAAAATAACAGCTTACTATTTACCAGAAATTATGAGTAACCTTTGAAAGCTAACAAAAAATATACAGGATAGGATTGATGAAGAAAACTGGAAGCCAAAATGAGCGCAGAAAAATCTACTTGAAAGGGTGAGGTCAACACCAACACCTTTCTACAAGGTAGTGTTTGGAAAGGCAAGACTGTGCTGGAGGTAACTTTACTGTGTCTTCTAGGTCAGTCATAATCAATTAATGAATATTTTAATAAAAAGTTCAATATCGATTGTGACTATAAACTATAAAGTACTTAAGAATAGTCTAAAAAATATTAGGACACTTCAGAAGAAAACGCTGAAACTTTACATAAAGACAGTAATAAAAACATTGATAAATAAAGTAAATGATAAAATAAAGTAAAGCATAAAAGAGTTGATAAAGATATAAACTGATGTATAGCCAGTCAACAGAATAAAGATGTCAGATTTTCTAATCTATAAATATAATTTAATCCCATTAACATTCCAATACAATTATTATAAAACTTGTCAAACAGGTTTAATTTTGTCACTCAAAGTTAGCCTGCAAGAATAGCCAAGATAGGGCACCTCAGTGGCTCAGAGAGTTAAGCCTCTGCCTTCGGCTCAGGTCATGATCTCAGGGTCCTGGGCTGGAGTCCCACATCTGCTCTCTGCTCAGCAGGGAGCCTGCTTCCCCCTCTTTCTCTGCCTGCCTCTGCCTATTTGTGATCTCTCTCTCTGTCAAATAAATAAATAAAAATCTTAAAAAAAAAAGAGAGAAATAGCCAAGATAGATTGGAAAAGAAAAGAAACAGACCTTACCTAAAAGTACCAAATTATAATGTAAGTAGTAATAAAATAGTAAGGTAATAAATAATAAATTAGTAGATTAATGAAACAGAGTCCACAGAGAATTCCTGCATATTTGTAAAAATATTATGTATAAAAATGACTCCCAATTTGGAAAACATAAATACCATCTACAATAATGGATCTCAAAATAAAAGCATCTAAATTTAACCAAAAAAAAGAGATAATTATAAATTTACCATTCTGTTTACTTTTCTAGTCTCCAAGAGAATACAAAAGACTATCTTTAAAACCTTGAGAAGGAAGTCATTTTTTTTTTTTTTAAGATTTAATAATTTTGAAAGAGAGCAGGGGAGGGCAAAGAAAGAGGAGGCAGAATCTCACACAGACTGACACTGAGCACATAGCTGGATTTGGGATTCAATTCCACATCCCTGAGACCATGACTTGAGCCTAAACCATGAGTGGCACGACTAACCAACTGCACCATCCAGGTGCCCTGAGAAGGAAGTCATTTTTAAATCAGAGAAGAATGACAGAGGAAAATACAAATAAGATTTCTACTATAACCAAAGCACCATTATTAAAGTTAATTTGCAGCATAACTCATGAAGGAATTAATACCCATAATAATGTTTACAAATCAACAGCAAAAATGAAAACAGAAGATACAAATAACAAACATATAAAAAGATGAACAATATCACTACTATTAGAAAAATCCAGATTAAAGACACAAAACTTTATTAAATATTATTAAGTTGAAGTACAAATGATATATATTAGTTTCTGGGTCTACAACAATATAGCAACTCAACAATTTTATAAATTACAAAATACCACAATAAATGTAGTTACCTTCTGTTACATATAGAATTATTACAATATTATTGATATATTTCCTATGCTATAATTTTCATTCCCATAATTTATTTATTTTATTACTGGAATTTTGTGCCTCTTAATCCCCCCTTCACCTATTTTGCCTTTTTCCCCTACTTCCCTCCCCTCCAACAATCACCAATTTGTTCTTTGAGTCAGAAAATTTTGTTTTGTTCTTGTTTGTTCATTTGTTATTTTTTATATTCCACATATAAATGCAATCATATGGTATATATCTTTCTCTGTCTCTCTTATTTAGCTTAACGTAATGCCCTTTAGATTTATCCACGTTGTCACAAATGGCAAAATTCATCCTCTCATCCTTTTTATGGCTGAATAATACTCCATTGTGTACATATACCACACCTTTTTATTATCCATCTGTGGATGGACACTGAGTTGCTTCCATATTTTGGCTATTATAAGTAATGCTGCAATAAATATAGAGGTGTGTATATTTTTTCAATTAGTGTTTTTGATTTCTTTGAGAAAATACTCAGCAGTAGAATTACTGGCTCATATGGTATTTCTATTTTTGACTTTTTGAGGAACCTTCATACTGTTTTCCATCGTGACCGCACCAGTTTATATTCCCACCAAAGTACACAGTTTCCTTTTCTCAATGCCCTCAACCCTTGTTGTCTTTTGATACTAGCCATTCTGTCAGGCATATGGTGATGTATCTGTGTGGTTTTAATTTGCATTTGCTAGTGATTAGTGATGTCATGCATCTATTCATATGTCTGTTGGCCATGTGTATGTCCTTGGATGTATGTCTATTCAGATTCTCTGCCCATTTTTTACTCAAATTATTTGGGGTTTTTTGGTATTGAGTTGTATAAATTCTTTATATATTTTGGATATTAATCCCTTATTGGAAATATTATTTGCAAATATCTTCCCCCATTCAATAGGTTTCCTTTTTGTTAGTTGATGGTTACCTTTGTTGTACAAAAGCTTCTTTGTTTGATATGGTCTCAATTGTATATGTTTGCTTCTGTTTCCCTTGCCCAGGGAGACATAATCATAAAAATAATTTTTCTATTTATCACATTGCCAAAAATTAAGAATTGTGATACTATTAAGTGTTAGAGAAAGTGTAGAAAAAATGATACTCTCTTTTCCTGCTGTGTGGTAATTGGTAAAGCCAAAGAGAGAAGACATTTTTATCTCTAAACATTAAATATGTACAAGCACAGTAATGAAAATTCCACTTTTGATATCTACCAGAAAAACACTTGCACACACGCACAAGAAGGCATGAAAAAGGGCTGCATTATTTGGAATCAAGAAACATCAGATATAGTTTAAATGCTCGTAATGAGGAAAACTATTGTGTGATTCATACTTAGACATATTATGAAGTGGTTAAAGAGACTGAAGGGGATCTACATATATTGGTATAAAGCAATATCCCTAAACCATATTGACAAATACTTGAAAAAAATTTAAGAAAGCAAAATTTTGAGGACAAGCCAAATCAGAATATCGCTGCCATCCTAATGATGAGAAAAGGGTAAGCCAAATCAGAATGGCACTACCATCCTAATGATGCAAAAAAACCCCTAGAATATCTGTAAATTCATTAAACTACCTGATCTTATCAAATTACTAAATTCCTAATAATGACAGGTAACTCCAAAGAGAGACAATAATACAAGCTGTTTCACTTTGAGAGGATCATGGGAAAAAATAACTGGGTAAGAGAGCTAAAAATTGGTTGACTTCTTAAATGAGCCCTGTGAGAGTTTACAATCCACGGGAGAACCAGATACAAGGTGCTAGAAGTATTTGCTGTCAAGAGCAATGAAGGGTCTGAGATTTTACCCTACTTATAAGGTAAAATTTTAGGCTGACATAATTTCATGAATGCTAGCAAAACATATGGATTCTTGGGTCAGAGACCAAGGATCTATTTCTCATGGCTTAAGAGGCAGAATAAGCTTTATATTCACACTAGTTTTCCCAGCCCCAAGGTCCTACAGGAGTTTTGAAGGGGAGGTCCAAGTGGATGCTGCTTTTAATAGACTAATTGAACCATGCTCAAAGTCATTTACTGGAACATGGAAGATCCAGCATTTAATAAATGGCATTTGCAATGGTTTGAGAGAACTGCACTATGACCTCTTCCTTTTGAAGGAAGGCTTCATAGGCAGTTATGAGTGATAAAAGATAATTACTGTCACCTCTACATGTTTCCTCTACATGGAGAATTGTCTTCTAACTCTGATTAATACCAGATGTTGTCAAGAAATATTGGGGGAAGATCAGGAAACTTAGTTAACTCTCAAAGTAGTGCACAGATACCAAGTCTCACCATATTCCAGACCCTACTTTTTTGATCAAATAAATACTTAAGCTACTGTAGAAGTAGCAGGAAAACCACCAAACAAAAGAGACCAAGAGATTATGGTCAAATAATTTATGACACAGGAGGCTAGAATATGCAATGGGGAAAAGATAGTCTCTTGAACAAATGGTGCTGGGAAAACTGGACAACTATGTGCAAAAGAATGAAACTGGATCACTTTCTTAAAACACACACACAAAAACTCAAAGTGGATTAAATACCTAAATGTGAAACATAAAACCATAAAACTCCTAGAAAAAAACAAGCACAATAATTTCTTTGACATCAGCTGTCACAATATTTTTCCAAATGTACCCCCTCACACAAGAAAAACAAAAGCCAATATAAACTATTGGGACTACACCCCCCCAAAAAAGTTTTTTCATGACAAAGGAAACCACTCACTAAAAGAAAAGGCAATCTACTGAATAGGAGAAGATGTTTGCAAATGCTATTTCTGATATCAATTAATATCCAAAATGTATAATAAACTAATTCAACATCAAAATAACAAATAATTCAATTTAAAAAGTGGCAGAGGACATGGATAGACATTTTTTCCAAAGAAGACATACACATAGCCAACAAGTACACGAGAAGATGCTCAATATCATTAATCATCAGGGAAATGCAAATCAAAACTACAAGGACTATCACCTTATGCCTATCAGAATGGCTAGAATCAAAAAGACAAGAAACAAGTATTTTTGAGGTTGTGAAGAAAAAGGAACTCTCATGCACTCTTATAGGAATGTAAATTGATTGAGTCACTATGGAAAACAGTAGGGAAGTTTTCTAAAACCTTAAAAATTGAAATACCATATGATCCAGTAATTCCACTACTGGGTACCTACCCAAAGAAAAGAAAAACACTATTTGAAAATATATATGTACTCCTATTTTTATTGAAGCTCTGTTTACAATAGCCAAAGTGAGCAAGGAACCCAAGTATTCATCAGCAGTGTGTGTGTATTTGTGTGTGTACAATGGAATATTATGCAGCTATGAAAAGGAATGAGATCTTGCCATTTGTGACAATGTGGATGAGCCTTGAAGGTATTGTGATAAGAGAAATAAGTCAGAGAAAGAAAAATTTCATATAATTTCACTTATTTATATGAGGGCTCAAAAAATTAAACGAATGAGCAAACAAAACAGAAAGATTCATAAATAGAGAACTAATGATTGCTAGAATGGAGGAGGCTGAAGTGGTGGGAAAAATGGGTGAAGGGGAGTGAAAGGTATAAGCTTCCAGTTATGGAATGAATAAATCATGGGGATAAAAGGTAGGGAATAGGAAATACAGTCAGTAGTACTATAATAGCATTGTATGGAGATAGATGGTGGCTATACTTGTGATGAGTGCAGCATAACATGTAAACTTGTCCAACCACTATGTTAGACACCTGAAACTGATGTAATATATGTCACCTATGTGCGAGGTCAAAAAAGGATAGTCTAGAAAGAAATTTACAGAAGTATGATCAATAGTTGGAACAAAGGCAATTCAATTGAAAGAGGATAATCTTTTCAATAAATGGTACAGAAACAATTAAATATTCATATGCAAAAATAATCTTGATCTATCCTTCATATTTCAATTAAATTTATTATATATGTTATACCTTCAATAAACCTGACTGAAATTAATAAGAACAATATGCTGTCCTTTATTTCTTTTACAATATATATTCTATACAGATAAATATGTGTAAACACATGGAATATTTTAGAAATATACTCAATAAATATGTAATTCTAATGGTGGTCAAAGGAAATTGGATTTTCTATGAATATTTAACAACATTAATTCAGTGCCTGCTATACGGAAGCATTCTTCAAATGCTTCGTGTATACTAACTCATTTAATTTTCAAAGAAATCATTAAAGGTAGATATTATAATTAGATCTATATTAAAAGGAAATCAAGGCACAAGATAAAAAATAAATTTTATGAGATTACATTTATTGGTAAATAGGTCATTCAAATCCAGGCAACCTTACTCAGGTGATATTTTCTTAACTGTGAAGCCACATTGCAACTGTGTCACATTTCACTTCCACTCTGAGCTTCTACAAAAATGAAATTCTAAATAACCTACGGAATAAATAAACTGGTAAGTGGGCAGGAAAAAGATATACCACAGTGTCCCAAAGTCTCTGTGTGGGCTTTTAAAATAGGTTACCAAAAAGAAGTCATTAAAACATATGAGCAGAAATCACATACAGGCTTTATCAATTACTACTGTTGAGACATTTGGCAGCAAAACAAATGTATTACATCAGAATTTACTGATACTAGTTTTATTTCTCTTCAAAAGCCTCAGTTTTCTTTTGGAAACTTTTTTTTAAAGCTCTCATTTAGGGCACCTGGGTGGCTCAGTTGGTTAAGCGACTGCCTTCGGCTCAGGTCATGATCCCGGAGACCCGGGATCGAGTCCCACATCGGGCTCCCTGCTTGGGAAGCTTGCTTCTCCCTCTCTCACTCCCCCTGCTTGTGTTCCCTCTCTGGCTGTATTTCTTTCTGTCAAATAAATAAAATCTTAAAAAAAATAAAATAAAGATCTCACTTATTTATTTGAGAAAGCACGCACAAACAGGGGAAGGGTAGAGGGGCAAGCAGACTCACCCTGAGCATAGAACCCAACATGGGGCTCGATCCCAGGACCCTAAGATCATGACCTGAGCCGACAGATGCTTAACCTGACTGGGCCACCCAAGTGCCCCTTCTTTTGGAAACTTTATCTAAAAAGTCAGTGGTTATTACATCTTCAAAATAGTAGTTTTACTTTGAAGAGTATATATTCGTATGTAAGGATTGTAGGGAAAAACAAACTGCTTATCTATGCACATCATCACCATAGTTTAGATCTATAAACTATTAAGAAACATGAGTCCATGAATTAATAAATACAATGTGTAGAAAAACTAGATAAGCCAGTCTCGAGGACCAGAATCATGACTACAATGAATAGAAAAAGTATTCTCAATGTAGATATCTACATATGACATCAGGGTGAGGAGGGGAAACTTTTTTTTAAGATTTTATTTATTTATTTATTTATTTATTTATTTATTTGACAGAGATAAACACAGCCAGAGAGAGAACACAAGCAGGGGGAGTGAGAGAGGGAGAAGTAGGCACCCTGCCGAGCAGGGAACCCCATGTGGGGCTCGAACCCAGGACTCTGGGATCATGACCTGAGCCAAAGGCAGACACTTTAATGACTGAGCCACCCAGGCGCCCCAGGAGGGGAAACTTTTAATGACTTTATCATTATACTTGTCTATGCCGTTCAACCAAATACCACTCAGAATATATTTGGAGTCACAATTGCTTTATTGAATCATACAAAAATAGAGACCTCACAATCATAGAAAAAGAGTATTGAAAGGATCTAAAGGATTTGGGTTTGTGTTAGGTGATTTGGGGCTGAGGTCAAGGAAAAGAGGCTTTTTCATGGATTGTCTGCTCAGAAAAAAGCAGTACCATATAATTACATATCTACAAGGAAGGAAGAACAGAACTCAGTTAAAGATATAATTGCTCAAAAAGCGCCAGTCGCTCACAATAGTTAGGATAGAGAATTGCTTGGGACATTTGTGTTTTAGAAAATACACTTTTTTCTGTTTATGTTCAAACATGATTACAGAGTGGTCTTGTTTTTATCTTGATCAATCACAGTCACAGAGTGACTTGTCTGATGGTGGTTTTCCATGAAATGGTTTATGTTTTTCTCCATAGTCTGGCTGTAAGTGCAGAGGAACATCAGCAAAATGAAACTCTGGGAGCTGAGAGTTCAAGATCTACTCCCAAATGTCAGGGGTGGGAGGGAATTTTTTCTTAACCAAGATAAAAGAAGTCAAAAAGAATGGTGAACTTATTATTAAAAGAGAATCCCATACATTTTACTCTAAAACTTATTGAAACTAATAATAAACAATGAAAAATCTGATAAACAATAGGAGTACCAACAATGATTTTCAATTCCCTAATCATTAAAGAATTGCAGGAGTTAATAATAAAAGGTGACAAAGCAATGACTTGTGTTTGGATTCATTCTGTTAATATTTTCTTCCTTGCTATTTCCCTCTCATATTTTTTGCTGCTCCTGCACATATAGTTCCTTACCCTGGGATCATTTTATTTCCCTCAGGAACTTTGCAAGATTTTTTTTTTCAATTGATCAAAGTTCAATGCTAGTAAAAAAAACTCTGTCATTATTATTTTTACAGAGATTTGCAGACTTCTATTTTAAAATACTTGTACTTATGTCTTTACTTTTTCTAGGTATAATTCTGCATACTTCTACTTTGAATGTGTTCCACATTATTTGGGTCAAAGAGAATTTGTCCCATCCTTGCTTTTTCTTTTCTTTATTCCCCACTTTGCAAAGGCAATGAAAACCATCAAATTCTATTCTTAGTTAACACGAAGAATTGTCCCCAGATTAGTCCCCAGTATGAAATTATGCCTCCTGTACACAGAAAAATGAATACCTTTATTTCCAATTTCCTAACATCTTCCCAGAGTTTAGTAGCTCTTAAATTTTACCATTTATCCACTGAATATGACATCCATATGTCTTTATATAACATTTATTTCATTTTATTATTTTAGTCTTTATTTTCCAAAAGTTAGTATAAAATATATATTTCAAAAACCCTGATTTGGTTTCCTCCTTCAATTTTTTTCACCAAATAGAAGATCTCATGATAAACTTTACAACTTGTTGTACCAAAACTTACAGTTACTTTATTGGTATATGTGTGCATGTGTATGTGCAAACAGAGAGTTTACTTGCATGTTATTTTGTAAGTTCTTTGGTCTTGTTTATATATTCTTTAAGAAATTAATTGAGCTTTAATCATTATATATTATCATCATAGCTTTTGTAACTAAAGAATCAAATCATATCTATAACCTGAATGATCACTAGAGGAAGAAGTTGTCATGTATTCCTTTGAAAATGAAGGCTGATTGCCACACATCAAAATGAAAACAATTTCCACTGAGAATAGGCTGTCACTAGGAAAGCAGGCAATTTGGGCAGATAGCTCTGTGTGTGAGTTTATATGTGTATAGAGGGAGAGAGAAGGGACCTGGTTGAACAGTGACCTTACAACATACATTCCAGAAAGTGACATTTCAAAGGTAAATCCTTACCCAATCTAATATTCTTCTACTTGTAGTTTTCAACTTGTTTCTGGAACAATTCGAAAGTACTCAAATATTCCTGTGTATTAATTTATAAAGTTTTTTCTCAAATATTAAATATTTAGAACTTCCATGTCCAAAGCATCTCAGGGGATCTTCAGTGTATCTGGAATATTACATCTAATATTTTAGGACATTTATACCTATAATATACTACTAAATCTTTTTCATTCTTCTGACTCTAATACTATCTATCCTTGCTTTTTTAGAATTTTTATTCTTTCATTAATTAAATTATAAAATTTTAGGAATAGCAAAGATAAACAAACCATAGCATCGACATAGAATAAGACCATAGAGGCCATTGACACGTTGCAGAAAAGAAACATAAGGCTTTGAAGGTCAATACTTCCTCTGGGCACCCAGAGGAAGCACTGAAAAAAATAAAATAGCACTGAAACCAGTGTGGCCCAGTTCAGTGCTAGGCCACTATTTCATACTTCTTATCTCAAAGTGGATTGCTGCTAATCAAGTATTACTCAAAACTTATACAGCTGTGATATATTAACATTTTTATCAGAATATTTTTCAAGCCCATATTTTCCATTTTTATCTTTTTCAGAAGTGATAATATTAGATGATAATATAAGTGATAATATAATATTCTTCTACCTTGAAGAAATATGTAGCTACTAAAACAACCTGGACATCTAAAATAACCTCTTTGAGATAAATGCTAATATAATATTTATTTGTATTTTATATAACAGTTTAAAATATCTAAGAAGACAATTTCCTTCTATCTACCTTTATTGATGTAATATGAGGTTCAAAATCACAAGCAGAAATATCCTATCTAGTGATGTATAAACTAGAACATGGGCAAATTATCCCACAACATCCACCTAAAATTATATAACTCAATTTATTTAAGATCAATCTAGTTTTAAACACCACTTGCATATTTTTATACTTGTATTTATATAGAACATACACTTTTTAAAAAAAGATTTCATTTATTTATTTGATAGAGAGAAACACAGCCAGAGAGGGAACACAAGCAGAAGGAGTGAGAGAGGGAGAAGCAGGCTTCCCGCTGAGCAGGAGCTCATGCGGGGCTCAATCCCAGGTCTCTGGGATCATGACCTGAGCCAAAGGCAGTCGCTTAACCAACTGAGCCAACCAGGCACCCCAGAACGCACACTTTTATGATAGCCATCTTGAAAAAGCAACTGGGCATGAAAACATTCAATACTCTTGCAAAGCACCTTACAATAGAATGAATACCACTTAGGTAGGAATTGTTCATCTGGTAGTTTTTCAGTAATTTGGTTTAGTGAATTAGTTTTCATTATTTCATTACAGTATCTCATATTTGTCTATTTTTCTTAATTTTAATCATAAATATTCATCATTCTATTATATACAATGAATAATTTAGTTGCTGCATCAGATCAGTGTGCCCTGGTTTTCCAAGTGGGTGCTTGTGGTCTCTAGGAATTTAATCTGTGAAATACATTGTCCATCTGTTGTCCTAATCCATCTGTTATTTTGACTTCAGGCATTATGATTGTCTAAAATGTTCATAAAATACATAATAGTTTATTATTTGGGCTTGATACTTTAAAATTCTCAACCAGTCTATTCCCAAGCCTAGTTCTTATATATTTTAACTTAAAATGCTTTTCTAATGATAATATTCTAGTCAGTTTACAATCAAGTAAATGTTATCTAAAGAAGCATAATCACATCTATAATACTGTTACTTCACTTCACTGCATGGCATGCTACAGAATTATTTGTCCCTTAGATTCACTCACACTTTTCTGAATAACTTTTATAACACCAATCATTTCCTTCTTTCTTTCTGCTTCTTATTCTTCTTTTTTTTTTTTTTTTTTTAACAAATCTCCTTTCTCTTGACTTTATCGTCATGGACTTATGCTTCTATATAGAATTACTAGTCCTCATATTAAGGCATTAAAAGATGAATCTGTCACTTGTAAAGGTGAAAAAAATGTGACATTTGAATTAAAAAAAGAAGCAGGTCAAATATAGGCCAAGGAACAAGCCCATAGAAAAATATTCTTCAGCTTTTCCTTAAGACATTTGTCTGATAATAAAGTGAGTGGTTTCTCATTAAATCTAAGCCATTTAACATATTATCTTAGTGTTTGAAGATTACAGCACTTTAGCTACCAGTTTTGCACTTGAGAGTTTTTGCCTTTCTTATATAAATATTATTTTTGATGATTAATTAGTTTCTGAAGTAACTGACACAGTTTATATAAAACCGCCGTCATTTTTCTGTGGTGTGTTATCTCTTTGTGCATCACATTGCATTATCTGGTCTTCCCATTACAATTCTGCTCTCCATTTATTGCCTCATTTCTCCTACTTCAGATTTCCTAGTCCCCCTTGATAAAATATTCCCATTTCATCACCCATAAAATCAATACAATGCTTATACTCACCACAATTTGTAGTTTTAGAACAATTTTAAGAAGTCTCAGCACATCATGTATTTTAGCTTTGAGATACTTTTCTTATCAGTCAGACATATTAGACAATGCTAAATACATAGATATTATATTCTACCTAAAATTACCCTCACTAGAAATTTCATCCAAGGGGTGCTTGGGTAGCTCAGTTGGTTAAGCATCTAACTTCAGCTCAGGTCATGATCCCAGAGTCCTGGGATTGAGCCCCGCATCAGGCTCCCTGCTCAGTGGGGAGCCTGCTTCACCTCCCCCTGCTTCCATGCTCTCTCTTTTTTTCTCTCTCTCTCCCTCTCACTCACTCTTTTCCTCAAATAAATAAATAAAATTCTTGAAAAAAAAAAGACATTTCATCCAAAAGCAGAGGCAGATTTATCATGAGTCAAATAAAGCTTAAGCTCTTGGGTCCCTAATTAGCATGGTGCCTTCCCAAGGTCTTTTGAGAGGTCCCAAATTTTATATTACTAATACATTTTTCTTTTTTTTTAAGGGCCTACACCCTGTACAGGCTTCAGGTGCCACAAAACCTAGCTCTCTCCCCCGCAAGAAAGTATAGTTGATGATTAGACCACCATATTGCTTCTAATATGTTGTTCCCCACATCAACCTTATAAAATCACCCATTCTGATAATCTTCATTTATATTTGAGAACCAGAACTTGAAGTTTCAAGCCTTAGATGTATATACCTACTTTGGACCCAACTACTAGATAAAAGGTTTTTATTTTCTGTTTGCCAATTGCAATAGCTTATCTGAATCTTAGCCTGATTCTTAAAACTGTATGGTCAGGTAATGATATATTAAATGAGCATTAACAATATCAAATTTTAAAAAATACTAGTTTTGCAGCAATACAAATAGATACAAATGCATCTATTATTAGACAAGATACATTAGAAAAAATAAGATCGTTAATGAAAAAATCCAATTAAAGGAAAAATACTATAAAAACAGCTTTGTAGATTTTAAGGTTAAGTCTGAAGAAAGAGAAGAATGAAAACTAAAAGAACAATTGTAGATAAAATTCTGTAAATTATTTTAGACTTACCCTATTAATATTTTAAAGATGAAGATTTTTGTTTGTATTTCAACTCAAGAGGTAACAACTTTGTACTATTAATTGAGGTCAGCATCTACTACAATCATTCATTTGAGAAAAATCAAAATTTTCATTAACTTTTTCTTGTAGAAATATGTAAAAATGAAATGATTGAGGATAAGGACTTATAAAGCAGCATAATGAAAAGACCAAGGCTCACTCTAAAAGAAATGCAGTAAAAATCAGGTCTGATTGTAGGTTGTCAGTCTGAACTGCTAGGTCTCATTAAGATTTCCCTGAAGGGATAGAGCCTGCTACTTCGAGGTTTTCTCTCTCTGGGGGAGCTTAAAAGACAGGTGACAGAATATCAGATCAAGCAATCAAAATGTCAGAGGTGCCTGATTCTGCTGCTCTCATGCTGGGCACATAGTAGGCACTCAGTAGACTTTTGGATGATGGATTGGCACAGCTATATTACATTAAACATTCAAAAAGCAAAGCTAGAATTAAGAATAAGGTTTGGCATAAAGACTTCTGTTATAAGGATCTTCTAAAGACGTTAAGGTTTTTGTCTTGTTTTAAATCCTATGCTTGTCTGTATCTTAGCTTGTATAGTACAAATGAGGTTCCTATTTGATGATTCTGAAGAACATGTCTCTTCTGTAAATGCTGATCAGTTCTACAGGAATTTGTTTAATTTTTAAATATATTACAATCCTGGAACATATTTTTGCTGTTTTTTAAACCATTTTCAAGATTTGTGTAAATCAGTTTCCTTCTCTGCGAGTGCCAAAGCACATGTGTATGTGCTTGTGTGTGTTCACAAGACCAAGTATGAGAACAAGAGATTGAGAGCAAGAGGGATTTTTCAACTGCTTTTAGAAATTTGTAGTATCATCTATTTGAACTTGTGTTTTCCATTTCAGCATATGATGGTTTCAATAATAGTTAAAAATAAGTAGTAAGTGTTTTTCTAAAATCTCACAAGGTGATACTCTCAGCATATGAATGTAGAAAAGAAAAATAAGACACAAAGAGGATAAGATGTTCATATTTAAAATGTGATAAATCTATTTTGTTATTGTTATTTTGTTAGCATAGTTGTAAGGTTAGATAATACAACCGAAGAATGCAAAAAAAATCTAGAATTTTTTATTACTATGGCTTTTGTCAGAATCATTTTTTTTTTGTTTTTGACCCCATTTAAAACATGAAACAGTGGTCTTATATTTCTTTTTTCCCCATTTGCCTTTCTTTTTTTTTTTTTTTTTAAAGATTTTATTTATTTGACAGAGAGAAACACAGCCAGAGAGGGAACACAAGCAGGGGGAGTGACAGAGGGAGAAGCAGGCCTCCCGCCGAGCAGGAAACCCGATGTGGGACTCGATCCCAGGTCTCCCGGGACCATGACCTGAGCCGAAGGCAGTCGCTCAACCAACTGAGCCACCCAGGCGCCCCTTGCCTTTCTTTTTTAAAATGTTTTTTTATTATGTTATGTTAGTCACCATACAGTTCATCTTTTAGTTTTGATGTAGTGTTCCATGAAACATTGTTTGCGTGTAACACCCAGTGCTCCATGAAATATGTACCCTCCTTAATATCCATCACCAGGTTAACTCATCCTCATACTCCCTATACCCATAGTTTCTCATGGTTCATCTCTGCCCCTGTTTCCCCTCCCTTCATTTTTCCTTCCTTCTCCTAATGTTCTCTATGCTGTTCCTTATATTCCACAAATAAGTGAAACCATATGATAATTGCCTTTCTCTGTTTAACGTATTTCACTCAGTCCAATGTCCAGTTCCATCCATATTGATGAAAATGTTGGATATTTATCCTTTCTGATGCCTGAGTAATATTCCATTGTGTGTGTGTGTGTGTGTGTACATATACACATCTTATTTTTTTAGTTTTATTTATTTATTCATTAATTTTTATTAACATATACTGTATTTTTTGTTTCAGGGGTACAGGTCTGTGAATCATCAGTCTTAGAGAATTCACAGTACTTACCATAGCACATACCCTCCCCAATGTGGACCACATCTTCTTTATCCCTTCATCTGTTAAAAGGTACTCTGAAAGGTGGTCTAGACTTGCTTTCACTAGGGAGGTTCTGCAGAACTCTACAACATCAGGCATGGGGAATAACAGATAAAGGCTAGATCTCTCTCATTCCCTTCCTCCCCCACCAAAGTCATGAATTTTGTAGGAAACTGCAAAGGTCTGAGATCCCAAGAGTCAATGCCATCAGTATAATTCTATTAATATCAAATTTTCTGGAAAAGTTCAATCAATATAATGTCATATATATCTGATGAGGATGCAAATTGCTACAACTACTTTGGTAAAAGTTTGTAATTACTTATTAACTTAAAAATTCACATGCTCTCATTAGTCCTTATTCTGAATGTAAGAAGAACATTCACATATGCTTATTTAACTATCTATTTATAGTCTATGCAAATTCTTGAATATATATACCAGGAGGCACAACAGAAATATTGATAGCTGTTATAGAAAGAGCAAAAAACTTAAAATACAAATATTCGTCAAGCATATAATGGATTACTAAATTGTAGTATGTTCATACAATAGAACACTCTAAGCAACAACAAAATAATAAAGTTTAGCTAAATGCACAGCACGAGTAGATCTCAAAAACATTGAGTGAAAAACATTGAATGAATGAATAGATCAAATCACAAAGGACATATTTCATTCATATAGAAAGACGGATTGAACCAAATACTTTATCTTTAGCGAAAGTTTAGTAAATGTACAGTTTAGTATAAGGGTATCTTCTGGGGGAATCAAGAATGGAATATTTTGTGGGCTAGCAAAGTACATTTCTAAGGTCCATGCAAACATTCAAACATTTTACTGATTACTATGGAGGGTACTTATTTCACTATTTTTATTTCAGTTGTACATTTTTTTAAAAGATTTATATATTTATTTGAGATAAAAAGAGTGCACAATGGAGGGGCGGAAAGAGAGGGAAAGAGAATCGTAAGCAGACTCCATGCTGAGTGCAGGGCCCTACATCTGGCTCAATCCCAGGACACTGAGATCATAACCTGAGCTGAAACCAAGAGGTAGATGCTTAACTGACACCTCATTCAGGTGCCCCTAAACTGTACATGTTTAAAAATTTTGTCAATGTATCATGTCACAGTGAAAAAAAGTCAATAAATCAAGGGGCACCAGGGTGGCTCAGTTGGTTAAGCATCCAATTCCTGATTTCAGCTCAGGTCATGATGTCAAGGTTGTGAGACTGACCCCAAGTTGTGCTCTATCCTGGGAATGGAGTCTGCTTAAGATTCTCTTTCTTTTTTTCTTTTTGCCCATCTCCCACCTCTTTCTTCAAAAAAAAAGAAAAGTCTGTAAATCAAAAGATGAGATGTGAAAGGTATACAAAGAGAAGTAGGATAAAGGATTATGCCAATGGTTCTGAGTATAAGAAAGACCCATAAAGTGTTTTGTATATTATTGGCAAGTGTATTAATGAAAGAAGAAACAAATAAATGAGCAGAAGACATGAACAAACACTTCAAAGATGACACACAACTGAGTAGCAGACACATGAAAAAATGTTCAACATCACTAGCCATCAAGGAAATACACATCAAAATCACAATGAGATACAACCTCACACCAGTGAGAAAGGCTAAAATTAACAAGACAGGAAACAGCAAGTGTTGGTGAGGATGTGGAGAAAGGGGAACCCTCTTACACTGTTGGTAGGAATGAAAGCTGGTACAGCCACGCTGGCGAGCAGTATGGAGGTTCCTCAAGATGTTAAAAATAGAGCTACCTTATGACCCAGGAATTGCACTACTAGGTATTTATCCCAAAGACACAGATGTAGTGAAAAGAAGGGGCACACCACCCCAATGTTCACAGCAGCAGAAAGGAGAGAAAACTGAATGGAAAGAAATCAGAGAGAGACAAACCATGAGAGACTCTGGAGTCCAGGAAACAAACTAAGGGTTACAGAAGGTAGGAGGGTGGGGGAGAAGGCAACCAGTGGGTATTAAGGAGGGCATGCATGATGATGAGCAGTGGGTGTTATAAGCAACACTGAACATTACATCACTGAACATTACATCAAAAACTAATGATGTTGGTTAATTGAAATAATAAAAAATTAAAAATAAAAATAAAAATAAAAAGGTGTTATGTGTAAAAGATAAAAACTACTTTAAGAGCAAAATGACAAGAGAATGTTAAAGAGGATAAACATAAAAGGCAGTGAAAAGAGAATCAAGACAACATGGCTGTGACTGGGATATGGATAGTCCTCTTCCTCTGGCTCTGATGTTATTCTTTCTTGTTTTCCTTTTTTCTTCTCTTGGACTCTCTTCCATACCCTTCCCTCCTCTTTATATAATTTTGATTTACTAATTTTCTTTTTGTCTTTTTAATTATCTTTGCCTCCCCCCCCCATTTTCCTACTATCATAGGCTTTTATTTTTTAAAAAAGTCAACTCTTGAGGGGCACCTGGGTGGCTCAGTTGATTAAGCATCTGCCTTCGGTTCAGGTCCTGGGATTGAGCCCTACATTGGGCTCCTTGCTCAACAAGGAGTCTCCTTTGCCCTCTGCCTACTGCTCCCCCTGCTTGTGTGTTCTCTCTATCTCTCCCCCTTTCTCTATGGCAAATAAATAAATAATATCTTAAAAAAATCACCAGGGGCACATTTTCAAATTGTATATACCCTTAGCTTCCCATTTGGACAAGAATCCCTAGAGTCTCTAATTTGATAAGCACCTACAGATAATTGTAATAGTGTTTTAGAAGATGTCTCAATATGGACTATTTTAGGTTTTATCTTTTTGTTAATTAAACTTTATGTTTAAATTATCAAATGTTCTCAGCAGCATGATTGAGAATCCTTTGGACATCAGGGACTAAAATGTTCAGTCAGTAACCCAATAATGGGCTCTATAAGTTCCTTTCTATTATTGAAACACAACTTACATCTTAACTGGCGCTTTGAATAATTTAGTTCACAGAAAGCCATATAATTATTTTTGTGCAATTACATCATTGATCTACCCCACATACTTTGAATCATAACAATATGTTTAAATAAGAATTAATAATTTTAGCAAGATAAGCCAAAACTCTAATTTGACTGATAAAAATTAAATAAAATGAAAAATCATACCAATCATAATGTAAAGTGCTTTATTTCAATAAAATACGTAATCTGAAAGAAACAATAAGTTCAAATGTCTTCACTATTTTCCAGTTATGTCCCATAATTTCAAAACTTCATTTGCTGCATATGTAAGGGTTATTGAGTAAATGTTATCTTTATCATTTGGCAAGTTCATATACATATATTAAGACCCCTCTCTGCATAAAGGCCTTTCCAGTCCCCCAGATGTATTTATTTTCTCCCCACTATTTATAATCACAACACATTTTAAACTTTTTATCAACAGTGTAATAATTTTTTTTACAAGCTTGAAATCTATACTGGTATAATAAGACTCGAGAATGATGACCTTATTTTGTGGGTAGTTTTTTTTTTTTTTGTATCACTGGAATTTGGAAAATCATGAAAAATGTTATAGTTTTCACATTTTATGGAAAAAATTTTCAGCAGATGAAATTAGAATAGTATTGTGAACCTTCATTTACACAAGACTCATAATCACCAATACTTACAAAGGTACATTTCAGTATGTATCTCCAAAAAAAAAAAGACCAGAATATCATTTAAACACCTACAAATGTTTACAATAATTCTTAAATATCAAAAATCAAATTAGCACTCAAATGCCCTCAACTGTCTTTTTTTTATGTATACCTATAAGTTATTGCTTGAGCCAGCTCATTCTGCCTATTTTGTATTTTCAATAATTTTGTGCAACCAGTTAGTTATTATTAACTATTATATAACCATACAATTAAATATATTATATTAAAATTTAAGGCAAGAAATAGTAAAAACCTCACTTTCTAATTACTTTATTATCTTTTTCTAACACCTATAATCTTGAGATTATTTACAACTATGTATCTGTATGGTGAAAATATAATATGCTATTGTATAACAGTGCATCTTTTCTCAACTCTGTCTTCAGTGATGCCATATTAATAGCCTGAAATTAACCATAGTGAAAATAATATGTTCCTGTTCCTAACTGTGTGCACTGAAAAATTAAAAAACAATGAACAACTCAACCATAATGAGAAGCTAGTGTCCAGATTGTAATCTGCAATAACAGTTCATTAATAAGAATCAAAGCTCCTTGGAAAATATCTAACTCCATATCTGGAATAGAATACATGTAGGATGAACCTGAAACATCTTATCACACAAAATAAAATTGGAAGCTATTATTACTAGTGGGTTATATTAAGCAAAACAAACTTTAACAGACTACTATAGTCAGAGATAGAACAATGTTTGCATCAAAAATAATAACTGCCATAGATTGAAAGACATCAAATATGCTAATATCCTTGGATTAATAATCACTAAAAATACATATTTATCACCTTTATTACATGCTTGGTAACCAATAGTTATTCTGAGTAATTGGTAAATAAGATTTATTCTGTATTTCCTATTTGAACTATACTTTATGATACCTATAAGAGTGTAAAGATTTTCAGATAATGGGGCGCCTGGGTGGCTCAGTGGGTTAAAGCCTCTGCCTTCAGCTCAGGTCATGATCCCAGGTCCTGGGATCGAGGTCCGCATTGGGCTCTGCTAAGCATGGAGCCTGTTTCCTCCGCTCTCTCTGCCTGCCTCTCTGCCTACTTGTGATCTCTCTCTCTCTGTCAAATAAATAAATAAAATCTTTAAAAAAATAATTCCAGATAATGAATGAGGAAGCTGTGATAGAATTAAAATATCATCATTATTCCACTATTAAAGAAATAATGGAAGTAGATAATTATCATAGATGGCAGTTAAAGCACTTAGGCGAGAGGCTAACAGCGAATTTTATATGGATGGATCAAAATGAGAGCACCCAGACACACTGATCAAAATTAACCTCATAAAAGAGAGATCTGGTCAGACATCATGTGTCTCTTGTAGAGATGCTCTAATAAGCACAGAACACCTCTCTGTTATCCTTGTCAAACTGTACAGTATTAAAAATGTGTAAGTGGATGTGAAAATAATTAAATGAGATTTGAAAAATTATTATCTAAAATTTAATGAATCCACATTTAGCACTTGAAAAGAACAGTTAGGACATTTTATAATGCTAAAACATTTTTAAAAATCTATTTCTTTAGAAAGTCTAGTATTTTTCCTAAGTGATTCTCAAGGCAATAGTGAGCAATTTTTAAAAATTTTATTTATTTATTTATTTATTTATTTATTTATTTATTTATTTATTTGACAGAGAGAGAGATCATAAGTAGGCCGAGAGGCAGGCAGAGAGAGAGAGGGAGAGAGGAGGACGCAGGCTCCCTCTGAGCAGAGAGCTTGATGCGGGCCTGATACCAGGACCCTGAGATCATGACTTGAGCCAAAGGCAGATTAACCCACTGAGCCACTCAGGTGCCCAATAGTGAAAAATTTTAAAGTTAATGGTATGCAGTTGCAACATTTTGAAAATTATCTCCTTGTTATTAAATAACTCTTTGAGAACTATCTGGCAGTGAGGCTTATTAGTTGATTATAAATTATATTTTAAAACCCTTTGCAGATAAAGTGCATAATAGTTGTTAATATCTCACTTGCTATGCTATAATATTATTAATTTATATTTATTATTTCAAACATGAAATATTTATTATAAAGATATAAAACATATTCAATCTATGAAGAATCTAAGGCTTAAGCTAAAGATAGTTGTAAATAAAACTCTGCCTAAAGATATAATAAAAGTTTTTATCTTTATCTGTCTCCTTTCTCCCCTCATGCAGACATGTGGATGCATAAATGTGTGCCCACTATATCTGTCTACTTGTATTCCTATCCATCTAGCTTTCCTTTGATTAAAAGAACAAACAAATTTTGCTTTCAATTTTATTGCATTTCACAAAATTATATTTTACAAATATAATCATTTCTTACATGTAAACACAATAACATATTTTATTTCCATACTGGCATATGTGCATACTATTAGGAGATAAATAAAAATAATCCATTGGGCAATACAGTTGTTTACACTGTAACTGACAGGACAAACTATGTAAAACTCTACTTCGAAAGTGCTTCATTTTTCTCTATGTGGTAGAAAATAGCTGGCTAACAGAATTAACTTGCTGCCTACTTGAGGCAGTTCTTTTGGGGGCTGTAAAGAGATTGGAGGGATAAACTACATGAATGAAAATAATTAATGACAAAATTACTGGTTAATACAAAGATATCCCCCAGTATCACTAGCATGGTAAGTTATTAAATAAAAAATATATTGCATGTGCCATAGCAAACTAATGATGCAGATCTTTTTATAAAGAAGCCGCCAACTTAGGTGGTGGTATTTATACAACCTGTACCTAGAGTGTTCAGTTTTTCCTTTAGAATACATTGATTAGCTAGAAATGCCTTGATTGAAGGAAAGGAGACTTTAACCTTCATAATGAATAGGTCTCATGTTGCTACTCTAATGTTCTAAGTCCTCGGTTTATCTTTGTTTCTAGCAGTGTGACTCTAAATCAAGATTAAAAAGCAACTCAACATGAGGTAAAATAAAAAGGAGGTCATTTAATCACCCTGTTAGTTTCAAATAATTATTGATTCTTAGAGGCGATGTCTAATTCTGCCAGAAAATCCATTTCAGTAATGATTACTGCCTCAGTTTTATCTATGATACTGAAGGTTATTAAAAGTGGGAATCTCAAGGGAAGTATACAACTTAAGGCCATTAATATCATATTTAATATTTTTATCACAACTCTGCCCTTTAACCTACAATGGAATCAGAGTACTCATTTAGAAATATATGCTTTACCACAATTCTAATTATTATATATACAGTCCTTAGGGAAATAGAAGCACATTGAAATACATAATGGATAAATAGAAAACAATATTGGACAGATTGACTGTCTTATTGTTTCTTATTATCACAAACACAAAGCACTCAAGTATTATACCTAAAAATCTGATATTACTCTATTGTATTTTATTCACTCAAATTATTTTAAAGTCATGCCTGAAATGCTTCCAGAATCACAGATTTGCTAAATATAGTGAGTAGAAATATCCAAACACAGTTCAAAAAATAACTACAGATGATGCATGTGTCTCTAAGCACAAATAAGTAAAGGAAGATACTTTCTTTAAGGTTTGTTAAGAGTGGTGTGCCACCAAATTGTAGATTTGCTTCTTTGAGTATATATCCATATTTGTTGTTGTTTAGCAAAATTTAAGAGAGGAGGACATATATGGAGCCTAATCTAAAGAGTGATGTTTCAAGTCTCAACTTATTATTTAAACTTTTACTAAACAATAACCTAGAATAGGCCTAATGAATGTCAGGAACCTAATGCAATGAGAATGAACAAAATAGAGATTTGGGAGTGGAATTGTTAAATATTTGGTAGCAGACTAGAAAATAATCATATGAAACTGCAAAAGGTGCTGTCAAATGTTGCTATTAAGTTTTTATTCACTTAGTTTGTATAACCCGATTCCGTGGTGGTTACACTGTAGTCAGGAAAGAGATCAATAACAAAATAAATAAGTAAAATATTCTGTAGGGTTATCTGAAATGTAAAAAGCAGGAAGGTGAGGATATGCAGATTTGAGACTACTCCATTTTAAATAGAATGATCGGGACAACCTCATTGAGAATGGAAAATTTGAGATGTGAACGTTTTGCTATCATGTTAATAACATAAAAATGAAATGGCAGTCTAGATAGAGCAGATTTATCCAAGTTATAAATCAGTGAAATCTTACTGAATGATAGGCATATCTATAAACAAACTTCAAATTCATTTTCTTTTTTCTACTGAATTACAGAAAAGACATTCTGAAAGATTACACATATGTATTTATGTATGCATGTACATATATACATAGACCTATATTTATGTTCATATCTCTCTATATATACAAGTGTTTTATTTTAATCTTCACTGCTTGTTTTCTTCTTCTGAACAGACACTGAAAAGATCATTAAAGTTGGCAAAATCCTAACAATACTGACAAAGAAAATAAAAGAGAAGATACAAATTACCAATATTAGAGTAGAAATAAGGGGAATCACTACAGACATGGTAAACTTCAAAAAAAGAACAAGATAATACTATAAACAGGTGTACATACATTAACTTGAAAACTTAGATCAAATGAACCAATTCCTCAAAACACAAATTACTACAACTTGTACAATATGAAACAAAACTGAATAGCTCTATAACTCACAAGGAAATTAAATTCATTATCTTAACACTTCTGAAAAGAAATTGCTAAGCCCAGATGGTTTCACTGACAAATTCTACCAAAATTAAAATAAAAATTAACACCAATTCTACACAATCTCTAACATAAAATACACAAAAATGTTATGTAAAATATATAAAATGTACATGAAAGTGGATCACAAACATAAAAGTAAATGTAAAGCTAAAATTTTTAGAAAGAAACATAGTAGAAAATCTAGATCTAGGACTAGGCAAAGCATACTTAAATTTGACATTAAACAAAATCCATAAACATTTTTAAAGATGATAAATTAGACCTTATTAAAATTTAAAACTTTGTTCTGTGAATGGTCCTATTAAAAATGAAAAATACTCTATACTCTGGGAAAAAATATTTTCAAATCAGAACATGATAAAGAACTTGTATACAGAATATTTAAAAAACTCTCAAAACATAAATGTAAAACAACAACAATGAAATTAGAACATGGAAAAGAAACACATAAGCAAATATCTCACCGAAGAGGGTATACAGCTGTCAAATAAACAAATGAAAAGATCAACATCTTTAACCATCAGAGAAATGCAAAATCAAGTCATACTGAAGTATCACTACATGTCCACCTGAAGAGTCCTTAAAAAATACTGACAATACCAAATGCGGCTAATGTTGCAGAAAAGCTGAATCACTCATCCCTTATTGATGTAAATGTAAAGTGGTAAGGCCACTTTGGAAAAACCGTGTTAAAATTTCTTATAAAAGTATACATGCTATCACCATATGATCTGACAATTGTACTCTTGGGCTTATGTCCCAGATAAATAAAAAGTCACGCTAACACAATATCCTATAGATAAATGTCCATATCCACTTTATTTAAAATAGTCTACACCTGAAACCATCCAGATGTTCTTCATGAGATGAATGGTTAAACTAACAGTTGTACATTCATACCATGGACTACCAGTCCACAATAAAAAAGATCAAACTTGATAAACATAAGAACCTAGAAGAATATCCAAGGGATTATTCTGAATGAAAAAGATAATCACAAGAGGTTAAATGCTATGCTGTTATATTTATAAAACTGTTTTTCAATAACGAAAGGATAGAAATGAAAAAATGATCTGTGGTTTTAGGACCAGGATGTGAAAGAAGTAGGGGTGGTTATAAAATGATAATATAAAGGGCCTTTATTCATTTGTACATTTCAAGTAGATTAATTTCTAAAAGTTCTTTATTTGGCCTATAATACCAATTTAAAAATTGTTATGAAAATTTAAAATAATTGTACTTTATTAAATTGGGTGAGATAGTAAATTTTTCTATATCATGTATATTATTTGTATACAAGGTTAATTTAAAACATTCCATGAGTGAGGGAATATTTTCTAAGTTGTTCTCACGAATGGATCATTGTAAGTAAATCAATTTATAATCCACAACTTGTCTATTGTGTCTCCTAAAATCTAATACACCATCTCAAGAGTTCTGAAGAGAGTATATTCAAGTCCCCAGATGAATGTGAGGCAGACTTGTAAACTGCCTGAAAATTGACATCATTTCTTAAGTCATACACCAATCTAACGGAAAAGGGTGAAAAACTTACTGGCTCAGGTTGCTTAAGCACACCCCTTGACAGATCAGTGTTAATCATTAATCTATGCTGACCTAGGGGTGAATACTAAGAAACTAAGCTTAAAAGTGAAAACAAGGAAAATAATAAATTGAGTAAGGGCATCGGAGGATGCATGCCATGGGAAATGTAGATTCAGAGAATCAGTCCTGCAAATTCACTGAACAAATAAAGAAGCAAACAAAAAGAGCAATAACAACAAGCCCTGAGTCGTGAGGAATAAGAATCCCAAGTTGCTACAATATATCATATAGAATGTTCAGTTTTCAACAAAGTATTATGTGACATGCAAAGAAAGGGGAAAGAATGACCCATACATAGAAAAGAAACAGGCAACACAAAATGTTTTTGAGTGGTCCAGGTGTTCAACTTAGCAAAATTTTAAAGCAGTCATTATATGCAGTCACAGAACCAAAAGAAACAATTTTTAAATAATTAAATAAAGTTTCATCGAGTTTAATTAATAAACATAGAAATTATGGAAAGAAACACGAATGGAAATTCTGGACTTGAAAAGTTACAATAAATGAAATGAAACTTTCACGCCAGGACTTAATAGGACACATGAGATAGCAAAGGAAAGAGTCAATAATCAATGACCTTGAAGACAGATCATAGAGTTCATACAATTTGAAAAAGTGAGAATGAAGAAAATTGAACAGAGCCTAAGAGACACATGTACACCATTATGTGCATCAATGTATACTTAATGGTAATACAACAACAGAGGAGAGGGAGAGTGGGGAAGAAAATAAATATTTAAAGAAGTAATAACTGAAAACTTCCCAAATTTGCCACCAAAAAAATCAACCTATAGATCCAAGAAAGTAAAAAATCTCTAAGCAGGATAGAAAAAAAGATCCATAAACAGACACTTCATTAATTAAATTGTTGAAAACCAAAAAAAATAGAGATTACCTTGGAAGAAGCAAAAACAAACAAACAAAAGAAAACAACTAAAATCAGGAAGCAATAGATGCGATATTGGGAGTACTCAAAGACAAAAATTGTAATCTAAGAATTATCTATCTAGCAAAATTCTCCTTTAAAGTGCAGAAGAAATAAGGACATTCTTAAACAAACCTGTGAATTTTTTGTTAGTAAACCTGTCTTATAAGAAATATTAAAGGAAGTTCCTCAGGTCTGAAGAAGTGATTCTAAACAGTAATTTTAAGTATGTTAATAACAAGGAAATTCAATGTCTTGAAATTTGTTGCTTAATATATTTTGTTGGCTTTTTTTTTTTTTTCTGATTTTCTCTCCTGGCCAAAAGTATAGAGGACTCTTTTAAAGACTGTGAAGATTTTGGTTACATATTCAATGTGAGAGCATACAGCACATGTGTTTATGTGTGTGTCTGTGTATGTGTGTGTATCATGTTAAGCAGCCATCTCAATTTGTCTAAGAACAAGGGGTTTCCTGAGATGTACAAATTTTATTTTATTTTATTTTATTTTATTTTATTTTATTTTATTTTATTTTATATTTGATTTCATTTTATTTAATTTCATTTTATTTTATTTTTAAAGATTTTATTTATTTGACAGAGAGAAACACAGCGAGAGAGGGAACACAAGCAGGGGGAGTGAGAGAGGGAGAAGCAGGCCCCCCGCCCAGCAGGGAGCCCAATGCGGGACTCGATCCCGGGTCTCCAGGACCATGACCTGAGCGGAAGGCAGTCGCCCAACCAACTGAGCCACCCAGGCACCCTCTGAGATGTACAAATTTTAATGCAAAATCCAGGATGGTTACCAACAGGGAGAGTTGGGTCATTCCAGATTCTGTTTATATGTATACGTGTGTGTCTGTGTGTGTGTGTGTGTGTGTGTATGTACGGGTGTGTGTGTGTTTCAGCTACTTTTAGTGAGTCCCATTAAGATGAATGTTGTACATGTACATGGTTTTTGTAAACTGGAATTTCTAAGAAACTTGTTGATATGACTTTCTGTGCCTTTATTTAATTCAATCAAATTAAACAAACATGTAATAAGTGAGAGTGATAAGACTGGTACTTTCATGTCTTCCCTTTAGCTTTGGCATTTAAATGAGTTGTGGTAAATCAAAAAAATAAAATCTTCTTTGACCTGATTCATACAGACTCTCCTTAAATGAAGGTAAAATAAGCTTTGCCATGTCATAAATGTCAAATCACTATCTATAACCAAGTTGATAAAACAACTCAAGTCCTTACTCTAATGTAATCATTTACTTGAAAATTTAATTTTTGTTAGAAAGTACAATAATCATATGATACAAAAATATAAAATGACTATTTTATTTTTTAATTTTTATCTGATAGAAGTAGCATCTCATGAGACTAAACGATGTGTTAGGTCTAATTTAAAGTGATCATTGCACAACAGTTCATAATTTATAGAGATCATGAACTACTAGGCTCACAATTAATCAGAACAGTATTTGTTGGTTCATGTCCAATCATACTGGACTTTATATTTCCAGTATATTTTGCAAAAATTGCTATTGACCTGTGAGGGAGAAAAAAATTCTCAGCTGACAAATGGAATGCACAAGGTCCATTAATGCTAACCAATACCATGGTATCTGATTAAGTGGAACAATTATCAAGCACCTGACTCAAAGCAGACAGATCATTTCACATTGTCAGTTAATTCACTGTCAGCCTTACCTCCTCTTAATCCTTGGCTAGCTCATTTTTAAGCTGCTGATCCATTGCAGAAATGAGATATTTCATGCTTTATTAAAAATTCCACAAACACACTAGGTATTTAATTTCCCCTGTTTTGTTAGAAATCTATTTCTTAAATGTTAATAAAGACTACATACACTGGAATTCTCAAAAAAACCACTACTTGCCATAATGCATTATTTCTTCATGTTCTTTTTCATTTAAATGCCAAATCTTTCACAATTCTAGCTACCCCATTTAGAAGGAAGACATAGTATCTTAATTATTTCAGGGGTTTATTGGCAAAGGTTGCATAATTTAAGATTATTGAAACAATTTTTATCTGCTCAACTCACCAAATTTATTAAATGTTATTGCAGATCTTTTAAAAAAGGAAGGAAACACATTTTGACTATTAAACATGCCTGCAATATCCCTACCCCATTTGGTAAAATCTTAAAGAAGGAAGTTAAAGATGGTTGAGGAGGAAAGAAGGGGCAGAAAAAGAGAGCACATACAGTGGAATATGACAGACTAATTCTCCTCCAGTGTACCAAAGAGAAAGTAAGTTTAATAACACCAGTACTTCATGCAATAGTATTTTTACATTATGGTCTATGACTTGTTTAGAGAAGGAGGCAGCAGTAACTACAACGACGTGCGTGTATCTAACTCAGCAAAGTTTATCTTATATATCTGGGGAAACCACCACTACAGGTGTTACAGTCTATATTTACAAGACTGTCTGCCAGCTCCAAGACCCTTTGTTGTGAAGGGTATAAGTCATTGTGATTACAGGCACATAAAATCGAAAGAAAGCTGTTCCCTAATCCTCCTCACTTCCATCTGTTTGGTTCCTACTTCTCAGGTGTAATTTAGACAGGCAGATGTGCAATCTGGGAACCCATCCAAATTCACTTTATTTACTTCCTTTTTTAAGGAAAGGGAATCATTCAATATTGTCTTCAGAAAACAATTTTACCTCTACTAGTGTTCTCTCCAGTCTGTGGTTGTATTTTATTCTCTGGTCATAACATAGAAGTGTGGGTCCTGAGGCTTTGACATTGATTCCCCATTTCTTCTGCCTCTTTTGTCACATCAGACAGTGCTACTCCTGGCAGGAGTCTCTAGCACTTCCTCCAGATGAACTTCTTCCATTATGACTGTGGGTCTCTGGCTGATGGCAAAGGGCTATAGGAAATCTACATAAAATTCCCTATCATAGGCCCCTTCTGCTAACCTAATTGTGAAGATAGTCAAATACTTTGCAAAATTGACATTTATTAGGCTTAGGGCTTTTTTAGTAACCAGATGCAACTGAATATCCAGAATACTTGGAGAACAGAATAATCAATCATTAAAATCCTCATTATGAGGGGAAGATAAAAGAGAGAGTAGAGACAGATTAACTCTTTGATTACTTGTAGTAACTGAAGACCTATGGTATCAGTCAAAATAAGTTAGGTTATTCTATAGTAACTAAATTAACCTTGAGATCCTGGCTACCCAGAAAGACAAATGCTTCAGCTTAGAACGATGCATCTGTCCTGATAATTGGTCAGAACAATCATATAAACTCATTTCGCAACAAGTTGAAAACAGAAGTGTAATTTTCATGAAAAAAGAGGTAAACCAAATATGTACAGTTGTTAACAGTCTTCACCACTGACCCTATTATTGACTATTAATCTGTAAGTTGATTGATTCTTTCAGTTCTGTATTGTTTCCCACTAGTCAAAGGTCCTATGAAGCAAAAATTAAAAATAAAAAAGTTCATGTTGTTCTTACTGCTTTTTATGTGCTCCTTTCAAAATTATATATGCTTTCTTTAGTTGCTAGAAACTTCAGTGAACCCCAGAGCTACTGTCCCACCACCTAGAAAACACATTTAGATATATAGAAATAGTGGGCAAATACTGTTACCTCAGTCATGAAATATTTAGTTTTATTTTCAAAGGACATTGCCATCACTGGATTAGTGATGCCTGACTTCCTGAAAATGATGGCAGAGCTACATTTGAAGAGGTCAGTTGGATGCAGAAAAATGTGGTAGCAGATGGTGACATAGTGTGTGGGAGATAGGGTGGTGTGAGGGGAAAGGCACAAATAGAAATAAAAAGATTAACTATAGGTGACAGCTGCTGGTGAGGGAGTTGACAGATTTTTTTTCCTGGTGCCCAAGACTTTCACCACACTTGTTTTAGAATTTGAAAATGTGAAACCAGTGTTGGCACTTTGATCTGTTTTGGCATCACCCAGAGGTCTTACATTACTGTCATCAATATAATAAGCCAAGAATTGATTCTTTGAAATAACTGATAATACCAAAGACCTACTTACAACCAAGTGCTCTTTCCCCTTTCCTCTCATCTTACTAAAAAATTATTAAAGAAAAAAACACATGTATCAACAGGAAGGAAGCAAATGTTAAAAGTTTTATGTTCCATTGAATTGTATTAAATCATATTATTATAATAACCTATTACTATAGATACCACAAAGAAGCTTGTAATGACTCAGAATTGACATCTTTGACAGCAACAATATGATTCACTGACTTACTATTCATAAATCATCTCAGAACAGTGCACATAATAGGCACAAGTGTTTATTAAATATACACATTAAAAATGTTTGTTGGTTAAGTCAGCATTATCTTTTTCAGATCATAAGCCACTACATGTTTCTACTGAATCAAATTCAAAGGCATTTTTTATCAATATTCACTGATTACAGTGAAATTCTAAAGTTTTTAGAAAATAACTTGGAGGGCGCCTGGGTGGCTCAGTTGGTTAAGCGACTGCCTTCGGCTCAGGTCATGATCCTGGAGACCTGGGATCGAGTCCCACATCAGGCTCCCTGCTCGGCAGGAAGCCTGCTTCTCCCTCTCTCACTCCCCCTGCTTGTATTCCCTCTCTGGCTGTGTTTCTCTCTGTCAAATAAATAAAATATTAAAAAAAAAAAGAAAAGAAAATAACTTGGATACACAAGGCCACACAAATTAAAAAAGCTTCAGTACATACATGTAATGTAGAGAGGACAAGTAACACTCCCAGAAGAAAAGCATAAAAGGAACATAAGCAGAATAAGATATCAACGAGAGGTGCAAAGATTCCAAGTTTTCTGTCCCTCCCCTTTTTTTTGAGGTGATGTGCAGATCTCTCTTAAAGAATTGGTTGGGTGGAGAGTTTTTTGGATTTCCCAGGAAAAAAGGAAGATGCAGAGATATGGCATAAATAATTGATGATTGAATATTCATTGACAGAGATGAAAGATGCTTATTTGATGGAAGACAGAAATTCCTGACCATTTTTACCACTCAGTAAAAACCCTGGCAAGCTGGGAAGTTTAGTAAGTGAAAATAGGAAAAAAATGTGTAATGTGAGGGGGATTGTATGTAAGGTGATTGTGTTTTGTGGATTGAGAACCCTAAAAATTCTCAGTATTGCTTTCAATGTTTTTTCAAAAGACAATGACATCTTTGCTTCACTGTAACTTCATGGAAAAGTACATACACTCTAGGACATTGGGAAAAGACAATAAATGTCCAGCCTTATATTTTAATTTTAATTATAATAAATTATGTGACTAAAAATTTGTGTGGCTAGAAGTGTTTGAGATCAATGGATTCAATTATCCTTAGTGACCGTGCCACATTCTGGAGGTAATCTAAATGCTACAGAGTGTGGTTGGATTAGAGAGGTGTGAAAACATATATAATCCTCTAGTATAACATTCATGTTTATTGTTTTTCAGCAACTAACTCACTGTTCTATATCTGCTTTATTCAGTGAAGTGTACATTGGAGAGGAGTTAGGCCATCGGTAGAGGCCTACATCTCAGCAGTATTTTTCTTAGAAACATTATGACCGAAACTATCACTTTTGTAATCGTGGCACTTCAAAGTCATCACATTCTCTTTTATGGTTTTCTATTTTCCACAGATAGCCCCTTTTAGATGATTGTGTATTTTACACGTAGTTAATCTGGCAAGATACCCCTGAGTACATTATTGCAACAAATACATCTTTTCCTTGAGAACAGATTACATATCCACTCTTTGGACCAGAAAACTTACACCTGAGTTGTTTTTTTGTTTTTTTTTAAATTTTTTTTTAAATATTTTATTTATTTGACAGAGAGAAACACAGCCAGAGAGGGAACACAAGCCAGGGGAGTGAGAGAGGGAGAAGCAAGCTTCCCATCGAGCAGAGAGCCCGATGTGGGACTCTATCCCGGGTCTCCAGGATCATGACCTGAGCCGAAGGCAGTCGCTTAACCAACTGAGCCACCCAGGTGCCGCTACACCTGAGTTTTTAAAGATTAAATATTAAGCATCTATTAGAGAGATAATTTTTTTTTTAGAGAGATAATTTTTAACTAAATACAGAGAAGCAGAAGGTATCATGTACGTAGCCTTTTCGGCTCTCCATTAGTTACCCTGTTCTACAGTTTCGTGCCGTATGATATGTTTTACAACCATAGTTACCACTCTTGTAATGATGTAATCACTGATGGGACCTGCACAACCTCTGTGACTCTCAGTGTGTTATTCACTCCACTGGGAACTTCTATCTTGTTTATCACTCTACACTCTATCCTTATCACCGAGGATATTTCTTAATTTATCGAGTCTCAGTTTTCAGATACGAATAATAAGATATAACAACATGCACTTTATTGGAAAATAGCATGAAGTTGTAGTTAGGAGGAGTGATACTGAAATCAGATAAATCTACTTTGTATCACTGCTATGGCAATTAATAATTATGTGAACCTGTGAACTCCTCAGTGAATCCAGCAAAAGTTTATTTCAGATATTATATTTATTCATTCCAGAATTTTGGTTTGTTCTTTTTGGCTGTTCTTTTTCATAGACTTTATTTCTTATACAGAACCTAGTCTATCCATTTTTGACATCGGTGTTATTTCAGACTTGTCCATTGATTTCTTTTTCTCTCAAGTGTGAGTTTTTATACACATGACATATATGTAGTCTAGAGATTTTGGAATATGTCTGGAAACTAAATGATACATTGTGTAGATTCTGGGTCCTGTTCTATTTCTTTGAGAAGTATTAAGATTTTGCTTGCTTGCTTGTTTTAGCAGTTACTTTGGCTGGACTCAAACTCCATACTCTGTCTTGTACATAGGGCCACTGAACTTGATGTTCAGTTCTTTATAATTAGCTGCTTGGAGTCTGCCCCGTGCATTCTTGGAACAGAGGTTAGCTACAAAGTTGGGACAAGTTTACATGGAGAATTTAGAGCCATCTCTCTGTGGCTTTCTCCTTTGTACAATTTCACTTCTTACATTCTGCCTCTGTGGTACCCCTGATTCTTGTTCCCTACTTGTTAATGTCATTAAGATTCCCAATTCTACAATCTAGCTCTCTGTCACAGTTGCTATCCAGAGACTTCCTTTAGGTTAAAACTGATAAAAATAGGAAAATCAAAACCATTCTCTTCTTCCAAGTGTTGATTCTTCTCCAATGTCTGCTCATATTAGGTCATACTTATTGGTTTCAGATTGGTTTATATATTTTAGAGTTTATAATTATAATCTGCAGGTTACTCTTCCATTACTTAATGCTAAAATTTCCTCCTTAAATTCACTAATAATTACCTTCCACATCTTTTTGTTTAAAGGTGAATAGTAATCATAACACTTCAAATAATTGTGGCAATTGTTGATTAAGATGCTATATATCAGGGTGCCTGGGTAACTCAATGGTTAAGACTCTGCCTTTGGCTCAGGTCATGATCCCAGAGTCCCAGAATTGAGCCCCACATCAGGCTGCCTTCTCGGCAGGGAGCCTGCTTCTCTCTCTCTCCCTCCCGCTGCTTGTGTTCCCTCTCTGGCTGTGTTTCTCTCTGTCAAATATATAAAATCTTTTTTTTTTAAAAGATGCTATATATCAATAACTCAGCACAATGATTGATATATAGTGCTTGATATGTAGCAATAGCAATTATAATAATTACATATCTGAGGATTAAATGAGGAAATATATAGCACTTCACAGTAGTAAAATATATTCTCAGAAGGAATTAATTAGTTTGATGATTACTTAGACAATAAACGAAATATTAAATTGAAGATCATATTGCCAGGTGTAAGTTTTAGTAAGTGTGCCATATTGTATCCTTAAAGCACTTTCATTAAGCAAAGATTCCATGCACATCAGTCATCATAATAGAGTTTTAAGCTAAATCTTCCAGTGTAGTTGGTTAACAACTATCATATTTATTTCTTTATAGTAAAAAAACTGAAATCTAAATTTTAAGTAGAAGTTAATCAAGATGATATAAAAAATACTTAAGCCAGTTAGTTGAAGAATTTGAATAAGCATTATAAACTTTCCATTCTGTATGTCACTTTCGATTTATTCTCTTTAACAGCAATTTCAGATTCTAGGAAGCAAAATTACTTCATTTTTCTGTGCTCAAGAGATGATGTTGATCATTTTATATGTTACATTTGCAAAGAATTTTCTATTTACAGTGTAACTTAGTTCTTATAATGCCCTTGTGAAGAAGTCTTTCCATGTGTGTTACTTCATTGTACTAATGGGGATTATCATCTCAGTCTCCTGCATTTTCTTCTGTCACTGGGAATAATGACTACACATAACAAAACTGGAAATTGCATTTGATGGCATGCTTAAATATGAAATAATTGCTAGCTTTATAGTCATCCGGGCTCCAGTTACTGAATTTACCTTGAGAAAAAGAACAGTTTAAGACAGAAATCATTTGACAAGAAATTAGCAATGCTGATTTTTACACACTTGTCTTAGAATTAAAAAGAAAAGTTAAAAATAAAGAAAGGAAATTGTCTCTCTTCTGTAGAAATTTTCTGGGGTGTACTCTTACTTTGAATTAATTTTGGGTATTCTTTTCTTTGACTACTCTTAAGATATTCCATTTTTGTATCTATATAAAATGCAGCCTTGTTAAATAATACTTAGAAACATTTTGATAATTACAAAAGGGTAATGTGTGTATGCGTGTATATATGTATAAATATATGTCATATAATTTTACATACACACAACACAAACACACGCAGACACATTACACTTCTACCTTAGTTTAGGTCCTTTTTAAAACACGGCTTGATAATTACAATAGACATAAAATCTTCAGTCAAGATTTATAACTTAGTTAACTATAAGAAGGGGATTATAGGATAGCATAATAGAGCCAAGGGGGGAGTATCAGGATTTAGGAGTGTGGGTACAGGAGGGGGAGAAATATTCTCACTTGTGTGTGAACATATATGTGTAACACAAGTAAACCTGGATTGAAATACACTCCACTACATAGTAGCTATGTGAATACAAGTGCATTACCATAAAATGAGGATATTAGTAATTGCCATTCAGGATTAGGTGATCAAAGAAATTTAAGTGCCCATTTTAATAACTGTGATATATAGTGGATATTCGATATAGTTTCTTTCTTTCTATCTAAACTCAGTTCAAGTTTCAGGTTTGCTTAAAAGTTTTACCTGCCAGCCTTACTCCTCAGTGATTACCTCAGTGATGAATTTCCTTAATGCCCATGCTTTTTGCAACACTTTCTTAGCACATGCTACCTAGTATTTCCAGCCGCATATTAAACATACATCTTTTATACCTCAAGTGAAACTGTAAGATATTTAAGATATTGTTCAAGATAGGGATGCATCATTATACCTTTTTATATACCAAGCATTCATCCATAAGTCTCTGTAGTACTTAATCAGTTTTTGGAGCACTGATCAAATAGAACCATAAAATTGCATGAATTTAAAACTTAAAGCAATCATAGAGAACATCTAGATCAGAGTTTGCTACAGTTTTTATAAAGGGTCAAATGCAACTATTTTAATCTTGGCAGGCCAGAGGATCCTGCCATAACTTTTCAACTTCACCTCTATAGTACCAAGGCCACCATAGACACGATGCAAACAAATGGATGCAGCTGCATTCCAATAAAACTTTATTTACAAAAAAGGCAATGAGCCATAGCTTGTCAACCTCTAATCTAAGAGAGTCATTTGATTCTTATGGAAACAGACTCAGAGAGATATTTTTTCCAAGGAAAAATCAGTACAAAATGGCAAAATGAAAGAATATTTTTAACGGTATCTAGTTCTCTTTTCAGAAACCCAAAGCCAAAGGGGTTAGTAAATTAAATGCACAATATTTTAGTATATAAATAACATAAAAATTGACTTAAAATAATGAGGGTTTTTTTAAAAAAGCCTTTGGGAAAAATGTCTTTGGAAATGGCTTGTTATGGTATAGGACGAGGAATATCAAATTTAATCTTCCATTTATCATATCAACTGAACTAGAAATACAGTGTAACTTTATTCAATTACCCATATTTTCCTTTCTTTTTACTATATTCATTTGAAAAATGACTGATCCATTGTTCAGTTTACTTAGTGTCACAACCTTCTTAAGAGTAAAGCATATGGGGCGCCTGGGTGGCTCAGTTGGTTAAGCGACTGCCTTCGGCTCAGGTCATGATCCAGGAGACCCGGGATCGAGTCCCACATTGGGTGCTAGGCAGGAAGCCTGCTTCTCCCTCTCTCACTCCCCCTGCTTGTGTTCCCTCTCTGGCTGTGTTTCTCTCTGTCAAATAAATAAAATCTTTAAAAAAAAAAAAGAGTAAAGCATAAATTTGGGACTTAAGTGTCAAAAATACCTCAGAACAGAAAGTAATGAAAGGATGGGATTTCTACATCATTGCAGACTGGAAAAGACACAGGTGCCCAACTTCATTGAGCCTCTGAATCAGTGGAATCCATAAAAAATAAGATTGTTTGCATTTACAGGAAATGACTGAAAAGAGTCTATTCATATTAAAATAGACTTCTAAGATTTCTGTGCTAGCACTAAAACTCTTATTATGTAATGATTTAAGTACCCTCATACAGCAAAAGGACTGGCTTTACAAGCTTTGCAGAGTTGTATTAAATCTGCTTTTATAAAATACTTTAAATTTTTAGAGTATACTTTAAAATCACTTATGTGATATATAAGATTTATTCTTTCTCTAACTTATGGGAAGGTAATTTTTAATAGTCTCCTATGAAAGTATTTTACCATGTTTAAGCATATAATAGATTCTTTAGAAATTTCAAATCTTGTGTTTCAAGGTAACTGTATAACTATTAGTTTATCAACATCTTTTATACAATATCCTAATAAACCAAAGGTAGATAAAAATATAGAGAAAATAGAAATAATTTCAATTTATATATTAAAAATATTTATTTATTTTAGAAAGAGAGAGAGAGCACGTGAAAGCAGGGGTCATGGGGGCAAGTAGTGGGAGAGGGAGAGAAACCCAAGCAGATTCCACACTGAGCATATTGCTCAACACAGAGCTTAATCTCAGGGCACTGAGATCAAGATCTGAGGTAAAACCAAGAGTCAGATGCTCAATCAACTGTGTCACCTAGGCACCCCTGTATTAATTTCAATTTTTAACTAATCTAAATTACATATATTTTCTTTAAAAACTAGCATCCAGGGCTGCCTGGGTGGCTCAGTTGGTTAAGCAACTGCCTTCAGCTCAGGTCATGATCCTGGAGCCCCGGGATCAAGCCCCACATCACCCTTCCTGCTCAGCTGGAAGCCTGCTTCTCCCTCTCACTCCCCCTGCTTGTGTTCCCTTTCTGGCTGTGTTTCTCTCTGTCAAATAAATAAATAAAATCTTTAAAAAAATAAATAAAAAATAAAAACTAGTATCCATATTGTTAATTGTATTTGGCCGTTTATAATAGTAGTCTACATTCAGAGTAGTGTATTAGGAGGGAAGATGTTCTTTAATAGTTCCTTCTCTTATTGGATCTGTAGTTTTGGGTGTTATTTAATTTATTTATGCCTTTTTCCAAGCTGGGACTAATATCATCAGCTATTTCTACAGAGGAGGTTTTTCCTGGTACCAATATATGTAAATGGCTTAGCATGGGACCGTCCATATTATATGTATACCATAAATATTAAATGTCATAATTATGAGTTCTGTGAATCAGTTTGCAAGAACACAGACAAATCTGAGCTCTTTTCTGTCTGATAGAAAGAGAAAAAAAATCTGAGGAATTCTGTGCTATTTTCCCATTAAAACTAGCTTGTTTTGTTGTACAATAAATGTGGTCAGTCCCTCTTATAGGTCCTTGTGAAACATCAATGAACAAAGGAAACAAAATCCTGATCATGAATGGCAAACATCATAAGTAACTATACAGTCTTTTCAAATGTAGTACTATGATATATATGAATATGTATATATACACATACACATATGAAAAACTAAAGTAAAATTGAGGAATTTAATGAGACCTGTGATGCCACAATGTATGTGGTGGGAGGAGCAATAGGAAAATCAGGTTAGGACTGACTTATCGAGAGTGACTTTGTACAAAGATTTGAAGAATATGAATTACCAATTCAGATGTTTCGGGGAAGGGCAGATTAGACATAATAAAGAAACTCTACCATGGGGACATTTCTGACATGTTCAAACATCAGCAGGGAGTCCAACATGTCTGTAGCAGAGTGAGTGAAGGGAAGAAGAGTTAGGAAATGAGATCAGAGAGATAATGGGAATCAGCATCACAGAGGGCCTTGAGACTGCTGCATGACTGTGGTGCTTAGAGAGATATGAAATCATAGCAGGTTTTGTGGTTTAAAGGATCAGTCCATTGCTGTGTTGATAGGTGATCCTAAGTGAGCATGGGAAGAAACAGTCCAGGTAGGAAGTAATGGCATTATATAGGCAAGAGATGATGGTGGCTTAAGACCAGGAGAAAAGAAGATTCTATATTAACTTTTATTTTCTTGTGGTATGAATGTGAGCAAAGTGAAGAAAGAAAGGGATCAATAATTACTTTTTTTGACATGAGCAACTGGGGAGGATGAATTTGCTATAAAATGAGATGTAGAACACTGCCAGTGGATTAGAGGGTCAGTAAGAATTCTCTTTAAGCCACGCTACTTTGAGATATATAGTAGATTGTGAGAACAGATATTAAGCAGGTAACAGATATAGGAGGCTAAAGGTAATAAAAAAAAGGTCTTGACTGGAAATAAATATATAAAAATCATTGACCCATAGATCGTAAAGGCATGAAACTGAAAGAGAATCACCAGAGGGCCAAAGACTAAGCATCAGAGCTCACTTACCTATAGGCTGAGAGACCAAACAAACTAAAGAAATTGAGAAGAAGTATCCAGTATATCTTGAGGAACATCAGTGAACAGTAGTATTCTGGAGGCCAAGTAAAGAAAGTTTATCAAGGAGAAATGCCAGCGAAGATAAAGTAAATTAAAGACTATGACTATTGAAATCAGCAATATGCAGGTCATTCATGAACTAAAAAGTAGAAGCTGGGATGGATATAATTCAGAGTAGTATAAGAGACAATAGGGAGAGACAAATTGAAGAATGTAATTATAGACAAATGCAATAAAGAGTTTGGTAAAAGAAAAGTAAAATAAATGGCTGGTGGAGGAAATAACATCTATTCTGTATGATGGTGTGAATAAGCCAGCATACTATGTTGAATGGCATCCCCTTCCTCAAAATTCATGTCAACCAAGAACTTGTGAATGAGATATTACTTGAATATAGGGTCTTTGCAAATGCAGTCAAGTTAGAATGAGTTAGAATTCAACATCTGCTGTCCTTACAAGAAGAAAGTTTGGGGGTGCCTGGGTGGCTCAGTTGGTTAAGTGACTGCCTTCGGCTCAGGTCATGATCCCAGAGGCCCAGGATCGAGTCCCACATCGGGCTCCCTGCTCGGTGGGAAGCCTGCTTCCTCTTTCACTCCCTCTGTCCCCCTCCTTGTGTTCCCTCTCTGGCTGTGTTTCTCTCTGTCAAATAACTAAAATCTTAAAAAAAAAAAAAAAAGAAAAAGAAAGTTTGGACACACACATAAACAGGAGAGAAGGCCATGTGAAGATGGACACAGAGACTGAAAAGCCAAGAAATGCCAAGGATTGTAGGAAACTACCAGAAACTAGAAAAGACATCAGATATTTCCCTTCTTAGAGCCTTGGAAGAGAGCATGACCCTACTGATACCTTGATTTCAGATATCTAGCCTCCAAAATTAAGATAGGATGAGTTTTTCTTATATAACTTTGTTACAGCAGCCATAAAAATATAAAAATATAATATAGAGATTAAAGATTCTAATGAATGAGAAAATTGGTTATAGAGAGGAATGAGAATATTTCATGTGGTATAAGGCAGGAAAGTAGTATATGCGGGTATAGATTCTGGTGAGTAGAATTGATGGTAAAGATAACTTCAATTTTTTAATCATTGTCCAGTTTATCAGGAGGACCTTAAAAGCCTACATTGTAGATCATAAAAATATATTTTAAAATCACTGATTCAGAGTAGCCTTCATATTTTAAGATGGAAAAATCAAATAGTGGTATCTGTTATTTATCACCTGGGTATATCATGTCCTTTCATAACTGCCTGTCTTTGCTATTCTTATTTTGAATGCCCTTTACCTTACATATTCACCTATAAAACTCACACTTCCAAACATAATAAATTATTAACTCCTATCAAACTTTTCCAAGTTCTGTCATGCTGTAAATAAGTATAAATAATATTTCTATTTACTCATTTTTTATTTGCTTAGAAAACACTTCTCACCATTCTTTGTGAACACACATATTTCAACCAATTTTCAAGTTTTTTGAGACTAGAAACCATATCTTAAATATCCTGAATCTCCCAGAATGTCTAACAAAATATTTTGTACATGGGTTAAAATAATAGATAAAATAATAGAATTTTGGTCAGGGTAAATCAGAAGTCATGTAGACCAATTCCTTTTATCAATTTATCAGGAAATTTATCCTTATGCTCTTAAACAAATTGACTAATATATTTTGATTTAGCCTAAAACAGAGTGATATTTTTATTATACAGTATTGCCTATTATACAGCATTTTCTAAATTGTTCTTTGAAAAGAATAGAATTTGTATGGTGTTTGTTTAAAAACTTTGAAATCATATTTCAGTGAAATAAAATAGCCCACAATTGATGTAAAAATGAAACATTCTAACCATTTGAACAATTGGATTGACTATTTTTCCTGGTCTTCTCTTCCATTTGGCTCCCTAATTTTTATAATTCATCTCTGCTTAGTAGAAGAGAAAACAAGTTTGGGGTGAATTTAAAATATGTCATTTGCTTATTTCCTGGAAACTTCGGCCAGATGGTAGGTAGGGATGTGAGCATTAATGACTGCAGTAAGATCAGGGGTTGAGAATTTCATTCATCCAAATACTATTTCCCATTTCCAAGGGTAACTGAAAGTTGAATGAATCATGAAATGATGTTGTCCCATCGGTATATCTAAAATAGTTCCAGTAGATGACAGAGTTAATATTCCGAAGCCCTATCTACGTGCAACTCCAGAATTGACTACTTTACAGATTAAATGTCTTTTCTGGATCTTTGAGGACTGAATTTGAAACATTTGACAGGATATATCATGTATTCAACTCTGGTGGTCATTAAAGTGACTAAAAAATAATAGTTTATTGAAAAATATCAACTGAAAATGGTAAAATAGAAATGACCAGAGAGTTATATATTTTCTGTTTTTAAAGGATTGAGAAATGTTTTAAACACCTCTTACATTTTGATCTAATAGAATTTTTTATGTCTCCAAGTGTCAAAGTTTTGTACAAATATTCAGTTAATCCAAGTACAAATGAGACTCAAAAACAAACAAAAAATTAAAACACTTAAATTTAAAACAAATTTGCCTAAATCTCATTTAATTTCTTTTTTAAAATTTTATTTATTTATTTGACAGAGAGAAACACAGCTAGAGAGGGAACACAAGCAGAGGGTCTGAGAGAGGGAGAAGCAGGCTTCCCACCAAGCAGGAAGCCCGATGTGGGGCTCGATCCTAGGTCTCCAGGATCATGACCTGAGCTGAAAGCAGTCGCTTAACCAACTGAGCCACCCAGGTGCCCCTCATTTAATTTCTGATACTCTCTATTGTATTTGGAAAAGGAAATCTGTGTTTTTCATATCAAATATAAACTGTTGACCATTAAATCATTTTATTTTATGGTACTATTTTTCCAATCTAATTAAAATAATGCTGCAAGGCTCCTTGTAAAATGCTTCTAGAGGCATTTCCTTATTTGATCTTCACAATAACTGACATGGTGAAGTAATTAAGGCATTTATTATTGTTGTTGTTATTGTTATTATATTATCATCCTTATTTTAGAGATAAGAAATCTTTGGCTCATTTAGTAATTTGTGAAGGCAAAGCATAAATTTGAAATGCATAACTCAAAACACAATACTTTTCCTACTACTCATAGTTAACTTGGTCAGTGATAAACTAAAAATTCTTAGAGTTGGGTTCTAATTCTGGTTCAGTCAAAAAGTAGGAGCCTGATTGGAGAAATTTTTATAAAATGCTGCAGGTGAGAACATAGTTCTATCTTGCATAAAACAGACTAACATCTTTGTCACTCTCAAACTGAATGTTCTATACATCATGGGGCACCTGGGTGACAGTCAGTTAAGTGTCCAACTTTGATTTTGGCTCAGGTTACGATCTTAGAGTCCTGGGATCGAGCTCCATATTGGGCTCTGTACTCAGGAGGGATTTTGCTTATGGAATCCCTCTCCCTCTGTCTCTGTCCCTCCCTCCCCATCCCCTGCTCATGTGCACATACCTTTTCTCTCTCTCTCTAAAATAAATAAATACTTTTTTAAGAAAAGAATGTTCTATATATCTTCACATTTATAACTGCATAAATGGGTACATTTGTATATGTGTATATCAAATATTTAGGGATATTATTATAAGTCCAGGTTGAATAAAAGTAAACATAGTTCTTTATGAATTCTCAAACTTCTAAAGCATTAATTAGTATTCTGAATCTCATGCACCAGTTAAATTTTGCAATATTTACTTAATTATATATAAATGTGGAACCATTTTGACAAAAAGTCTATTAGTATTTAATGGAAAAGTAATTTTCTGAATATATTTTGGAAAGAAACATATATTTTTTTAAGGTATTATTTCTTTAAGCTCATGTTGGGCTCCTTACTGGAGCCCTGTAGACTCACAACCCTGAAATCAAGACCTGAGCTGAGATTAAGAGTCAAATGCTTAACTGACTGAGCCACCCAGGCATTCCTAATATATTTTCATTTTTAAACATTTAATAATAAATGGATAAATCTGCTTTTCAGATTGGCATTACTTTTATTGTTTTCCTTGCTGAAGGAAAGAAGATATTACAGCATTAGAAATTATTGCTGATTTTTACTCAGTATATTTTTGGTCAAAAATTAAAGAGCTTAAAAAATTTCTAAGATGATGATTAAATAAGGAATCATTTTGGATGTCACTGCTGCCTCTGGATAACAAGTGTTAACAAGAAGACTATGGCTGAGGGCAAACATTATTCATTGAATGTTTTTATATACTTGATTATGTTATAAATTAAATGACATGAGCCAGAAAGACATCATTTTATATACCAAATTATCCACCTACTTGTCTTAGAATGGTTGTTTAGTTCCACAGAGCTTAAACGTCAGTAAGATGGGATTTTAATAGTCACATTGCAGGGTATCTAGAATATTAAACATAAATTTATGTAAATTAGATTATGAATTCTTTGGTTGCCTGAACCACTGCTATATCATATGTACTGGCACTTCAGTTCCCCCAACAATATTGTTAGGAGAACTAAAAAGTCAGAAAGGGACACTGAGTCAATCCAGAATTTAGTAATGGGAAAAAAAAAAATCTCTTCTACTTCTATAGGTAGAAATGTAAGGAAAACAGATAATGTTACCAGAAGCGAAGAGCAGGGATCACTAGCTGCATCTTTACCCATGAAGGGCTGGCTTGCCTGGAGACTGGTACAAATATGGAAGAGAGATGGCCACGTCCACAGATAGCCTTGAAGTAAAAAGGAGGAGATACTCTGGTATCTGCTTCCTAATACCCAATCTCCTGTCAGAACCTCTCACTGGTTAACATTATCTCAAATCTGGATTACAAGGAAAATAGAGTCTGCACAGAAATCACGAGAAATGGATTCTGAGCAACAAACCTAATAGAACACATTGAAGAGACTGCTGATAGGGAAATCCCAGTTAAGAAAAGGAGTGGCTGATTAAGGCCAGAGACTTACATTTAGAAGGATCAAGTAGAAGTTGAGGTTTAAAAATGAATGCTTTTATTAATTTTATAAAAAAATATTTAATTTGATGAGAACCAGATTAGTAGATAAAAGGAAAAGAGGGAGGAAGAAGACACAGAATAAAAGGCCATATATAGAAATATTTTTTAAAAAAGTGATCTTACGGGGGCGCCTGGGTGGCTCAGTTGGTTAAGCGACTGCCTTCGGCTCAGGTCATGATCCCAGAGACCGGGGATCGAGCCCCACATCGGGCTCCCTGCTGGGCGGGAGGTCTGCTTCTCCCTTTCTCACTCCCCCTGCTTGTGTTCCCTCTCTGGCTGTGTTTCTCTCTGTCAAATAAATAAAATACAAAAAAAAAAAAGTGATCTTACAGAAAATGAGTAAGCAAAGGTGAGAAGACTGAAAAGAGATCAAATGAATAATATCCAATTTCCAACTCTTTTATTATATATATAAAGTTATATATATATAGGACTATGATGTATATAAATTATACATTCATATATGTATCTATCCATATAAATTTATCTATCTATATTTGTCTACATATATAACTAGCTTCATATATATTATATATGTATATACCCATAAATAATTATATATGCATGAAAATATTAAACAATTGTCTTTTTATATATTATATACAAATATACATATATACAAATATATACAATATACAAATATATACATATATACATATATATACAAATATACACATATATAATATTTATATATAATTATATATATACTTATAGACTTATATATGAGTTAAAATATATTTATAATACATAAATATATGGTATATATACTATAATACAATAATTTATAGTAATATATGAATATATATTCTGTATTTATATTTATATATTATATATTTCATAGAGATGGTCAAGTTTATTTCCTTACTACCTCTGGAAGGGTTATATAAAATAATTTAATTTTTTTATTTCAGTTTTATTTTTTAGGTGAGAAACAATGAGAGACTCAGGGCTAAAAACTCATCCTGTTCAAAAGGCACTTTGCATCAATGTTGATACTAAGAAGAAAAGGCATAGTGTTACTTTTTAATGATCTTTACATGTGGAAATATCTGGTCCTCCATGGGAATCCTATTTTGTGTTTTAGCCACATTTCTGTTCAAGAAATAATTTTTCATATTCCATATATTATGTGTTTATTAAGAGTTTACTGCACTCATTCACTGTCCCACGGACATTGAAAACTTTTTTTTTCCTCTCCAAAAAATTCCTTCTATTTCTAGAGCCAGTCTCATCATCTCCAATGTTACCTACTAATCCAGTCTACCATCAGGTCTCTCTTGAACCATTTCAGCAGCTTTCTCACTAGCTGCCTGTTCCCATTCTTGCACCAATTCGCTTTAATCTAGGCTCCACAGCAAACTGCTTTATCCATTCAAATGTAGATCGAATTACTTCTAAAGTCAGAATCCCCCAATGTCTTGCTCTTACAATAAAAGCTAAAACTCTTACTCTGGCCTACAAGCCTCTTCATGACTTTTCCTATCTCCTACCTCTGCTCTGTTTTGAGCACATATCCGTCCACTCACACCAGGAGTCACCATGGTCCAGCCACAGTGCTGCCTTGCTGGTTCTTAAACATGCCAATCAAGTCTTGGGCTTTTGCTCTTTCAATTCTCTCATGCTGAAATACTTCCCCTGTATAAAAAGCAATCATTCACTTTTTCACTTCCTTTAGGTCCTTTCTCAAATGAGATCTTGTCAGAATGAATCCTGATCATACCTTTCTATACTCCATTAACTTATCTAGCTTTCTTCTTCTGTCCTCAAGTTCATAAAACATTTCCCTCTGTCATTCTCATTCAGCTATTGAGTCCATTTAAGTTTTTATTTAATTTCTCAGTTGTAATATTCCCACTGCTTTTTCATTTTTATCTTTTCAGTTGTTGAGAGTTTTTTATCTTTCCATTTATTTCAAGAGGGATCACCCTTAACTTAATGAAGCATGCCTATAATATCTGCTTTAAATTTTTCGATAATTCCAACATTTATATCATTTCAGGGTTGGTGCATATATTTGTATTTTCCCTTGAAGATTCAGATGTTCCAGATTTTCACATGCCAAAAACTGGGGATTAAATCCTAGACACCTTGATATTTTGATTATCAAGACTAAGTGTTGTTTAAATCTTTAGGAAATGGTGTGTTTTGTTTTGTTTTGTTTTAACAGGCAATTCACCTGGTTAATTTCATCAAAACAGATTTTTCCATTTTCATGAATTTCAATCTACTTTTCTGGGCAGTGTTTCTGACATCAGTTCAATTTTCAAAGTAGTATTCTTCACATATGTCTTATGTGCATGCCATCTTGGTCACCAGTCTGGAACTTGGACAGTGATGTACTCTATAGTATGTTCCTAAGTCTGTGGTATACTATTCAGTATCAGACTCACAGATCTGCACCTTGCTAAGGTATTAATTTCCATTCTCTGCCACACAGTTGCTTCTACCGGTACTAGGTCTACAGCCAAGCTGCAGAAAGAGAGGAGGTGGGTAGCAGGGGGATAAGGGGATATTTAGCTCATTCTGTGGGAACCACAGATCCACTGGTCAGATAAAAGTGTTTATCATCCTAAGAGTTTTAGATATCAACAGCTTTATTTTATATTATTATTTATCCAGCTGTCACCATTGCTCTGGTATCTCTTGGGAGCTTTTCTGGAAGTGAAAGAAAAAAGAAAAACCAATTGCTATATTTCACACTTTTTCTGATCCATAACACTCCGTTTTTATACTTTTTGGTCCAGAAGGAGAGCGCTTAAGATCTCTTTCAGTGCACACCTGGTGTACACATATGTTCCTTTTTTTTCTTTCGTTTTTTTTTTTTTTTTAGGATTTTATTTTTTTCTTTGACAAAGAGAGAGAGAGAGAGCCTAAGTAGGGGGAGTGAAAGAGGGAGAAGCAGGCCCCCCACTGAGCAGGGAACCTGATGCCCCGGCTCCATCCCAGGACCCTGGGATCATGACCTAAGCTGAAGGCAGATGCTTAACTGACTGAGCCACCCAGGGGCAACACACAATGCGTTTCTATCTACCTTTGAGTTCAGGCAGGCACTAGTGGAGGAAATAAAATCTACACCAGTTTTGTTGGACTTTGAATCTGTCTCTTCTCTAATCCATCTGCTCTTTACTTTGCAGAGTTATCATAAAGCTGCTCCAAGCGTTGTGCTCAGGAGTTGTAGTTGCTTTCAATGAGAGAGACAGGGGAGAATTGGCCTACACTAATATCCCTGGAATTGGAAATATTCATCCCATATTAGTATTTATTTGGTACCAAGAAAGTTTCCTTCTTTGCAATTTTATTTTAAAAATGATGTTGAACTTACAATGGCTAAACATACATTTTGAAACAGTCAGCTAAAACCTCCATATAAACAATTAGCAAATCAATATGTGCTATCAGCTACTAATCTACAGATTGGTAGTAAATTTTGCTTTGGGAAATTCTTGATAACAGCTTGACCTTTTGACTGATCAGTCAATGAAGACAAAACTTGTGGCTCCTATGCAAATACACTGAATTTCTTACGACTTAAGGGAAGTACTTCTTTGTGGACACCTAGGTGGCTCAGTAGGTAAAGCATCTGCTCTTTGGCTCAGCTCTTGATCCTGGGGTCCTGGGATGAGAGAGCCCACATCTGGCTCCCTTGCTCAGCAGAGAGTCTGCTCCACCTTCTTCCTCTGACCCTCCCCACTGCTTGTGTTCTCTCTCACTATCTGTCAAATAAAAAAATAAAGTCTTAAAAAAAAAAAAAAAAAGGAACTACTCCTTTGGATGCATAAAATGCCAAGCCTCCAAAAGGAAAGGGGAAATGTAGTACAGGGACATTTAAACATGATTAACCAACTCTTCAAATAACTCAATTGTTTTTCTCTTTTTTCACATTTAGGATATGTGGTAAATAACAAATTAAAAGTTGGGTCTTAGAGATGTATTTGAAAATCAATACTTTTTAGGCCTTATCTTTGGGTCAACAGGGACCGAAGCCAATATCCTGTACTCCTCTATAATTTCATCTCCTTTCCTATGCAATGAGAATTGATGCTTAAAATGATAAGCCCCAGGCATTGCAGTTCCTGAATTATCACAGATTCAATTATCTTCAGACTCATGAACTTGCTAAGGTGGGCAAAAAGACTAATACATTTGAGAAGGATTCTAAAATAATAAGGATTGACCCAAAATGATTAGGGAGTTAATTCTTAGTTTTCATGGACTTTTATTAACCATATTAACTGAATTTTTAAAGCATTACTGGTAATCAAGATTCTTCCTACAGATTGTCTTCTGGTTTGGAATTTTCCTTGAATACTGAGGAATAGTTTTGGACAGAAAAAGTGAAATTTTATTCTTTTGTGATAGGAAGAAAAATTCCTCTGTGGAAATTTTCTGTACTTATGGAAGAGTTCATTAGCTATTTTATTTGTCTTTAATTTAATTGGAAAAAAGAGTGTAGCAACTATAGATTTGTCAAAATAACAATATAACAATGATTATAATTATAATTTACTAAATGAATGTTATTTACTTCTTCATTTTTTCATATCTCAAGTTATTTATAAGCATAGAGATAATTTTTAATTGGGGATTGATTATTAATTAGGATTAATTAGAATCAATTTCCTTGAATTTTCCTAATATATATTTAGTTATATAATCATGTCCCTTTCCTATTTTCGTAGATATATAGAATGAAGATTTCTGAAAATTGTCTATTTTCAGGATGATATATTTTATTCCTGAAAGAGAGAAAACATATATTATGCAATATGTAAATTGTAGCACAGCTTTTAAAGATCAAATTCATAATTAGACATCCTCCTCAGCCGGACTTCATTAATCCTTAATCTTTTAACATATTGTTTTCTCCTTGAACATAAACTTTTTGGCACAAACTATAAGGGGAGTCATACAGACATTTGTCGAAAAAAACAAAATAACATGTGAATTATCTGAGAACATTTAAAAACAGAACAAAGCACATTGTTTTAACCTCCAATTCTACTCTTGGTTTTGTCAAACTTTTGTTTAGTTTTTGGAGCACACAAGAGGCAGTCATACAATGCTTGACTGAGTCCTTAAGTTGAGAATGGTTGAGTCACTTGGGATATTTCCACTCAACTGAGAATCAAAACATGAAAGAGAAGAACAGTCAGGTTTTGCTTAAGAGATTGATTTGTCTAATAGAGAACACCTGTATGTAAAGCATTTTAGACTTGATTTGACTAATTCCCTATTATGTAGTAAGCATTCAAATTATTTTCCTCCTCGATGACTTTTTTTTTTCTGTAACAAAAAGTTAGAAAAGTCTTTTAAAAATATGCAGAAGAAAGTAGAGCTGTCCTGGGAAAATTTAGTCTTTTTACGTAGTGTTTCCTCAGGTGAAGTTTCTGGGGAAAAGTCTCATGTAGAATCAATGGGATATAAGGAAAAAAAAAAAAAACACCTATTTACCAATAAAATATAATTCCCTAGAACAAAGAACTTAAGGATTATCTGATGACATGACATGGTGTGGGACTCTGGGTGATTGTAGGAAATTCTTTGTTTTTTTTTTTTTTTTAAGATTTTATTTATTTATTTGACAGAGAGAAACACAGCTAGAGAGGGAACACAAGCAGAGGGACTGAGAGAGGGAGAAGCAGGCCTCCCGCCAAGCAGGGAGTCCGATGTGGGGCTTGATCCTGGGTCTCCAGGATCATGAACTGAGCCAAAGGCAGTCACTTAACCGATTGAGCCACCCAGGCGCCCTGTCTTTTTTTTTTTTTTTTTTTTAAGATTTTATTAATTTATTTGACACAGAGAGAGCACAGGGAGGCAGAACAGCAGGCAGAGGGAGAGGAATCGGGCTCCCTGGAGCCCAATGGGGGACTCGATCCCAGAACTCTGGGATCATGAACTAAGCTGAGGCAGCCGCTTAATCGACTGAGCCAGAGTCCAGAGTGTAGGAAATTCTAAAGGTCACACCAAAAGATAGTATAGAACTGCATATAATTCCCTACACTTGGTTCAGAATATTTGGTTCTTTGCACTGTATCTGATTTCTCTGAATTAGTAGTTTTATTTTCCTCAGTTAATCAAAATTTTTTTGTGTTTTTTTACTACCTATGCTGATATTCTGGAATTTGGGGTGTGTATGTTTGTGTGTGTGTGCATGTGTGTGTGTGTGTGTGTGTGTGTGTGTGTGTGTGTGTAATTGTTTTTGTTTTAGTTTTTCTGTACTTACCTTCACATTTATTAGTGTATTCATCCATTTAAGACCTATCTGAAGAGTATATATTTTGTATCACATACTATGATAGGTATATTTAAACAAATTAGCAAAAAAAATCTTGCTCATGTGTTAGAAGAAATAAATCCTATGGAAAAAGGGAAAGAAAGTAAAGTAAAGTAATAGGGAATTGTCAGGAGGGCACCTTGGTGGCTCAGTCATTAAGTCTCTGCCTTTGGCTCAGGTCATGATCCCGGAATCCTAGGATCGAGCACCGCATTGGGGTCCCTGCTCAGCAGGAAGCCTGCTTCTCTCTCTTTCACTGCCCTCCCCCACTTGTGTTCCCTCTCTAGCTGTGTTTCTGTCAAATAAATAATTAAAATCTTTTAAAACATAGGGAATTGTCAGGACCAGAGGAAAAGGAAAATATTTCAGTGCTTATTAGAGTCTGAGTAGGTCCATTGGAAAGGGGATATTTGAGAACAGACCTAAAGGACCTACAGGACTTCAGAATGAAGATATCTAAAAGAAGTGCATTCTTTTTTTTTTTTTTTTTAAAGATTTCATTTATTTATTTGACAGAGAGAGAGATCACAGGCAGGCAGAGAGGAAGGCAGAGAGAGAGGAGGAAGCAGGCGCCCTGCTGAGCAGAGAGCCGGATGCGGGCCTCGATCCCAGGACCCTGGGATCATGACCTGAGCCGAAGGCAGTGGCTTTAACCCACTGAGCCACCCTAAGCAAAGGAGACAGTCAGTAAAGAGGGCCTCAGTTGCGTATGTACTTAACAGGTTCCAGGAACAGTGAGGCAGTCAATGAGGCAAGGAAGAAAATAATACAAGGAGTGGTCAGAGTATTATGAGGAACCAGGTCATGAAGGACAACAATCTCCATGGGCTAGGTACATCGGGCCATCCTAGGACTGAGGTTCAACGAAGGAAACAGAGTATCCCTATCCCTATCATGAGACTAACAAGCACTGAATATAAAGCAACAGCCCTTTAATGTTGGAGAAAGGGCTAGAGTTTGGAGAGAGACACCATTTATAGCACAGTTTTGCAAGATGACAAAAATTTGAGAGTGGAACTCTTAACAATGAGTAAAACCTTCTGGTAATTCAGCCCTCACCTGAGCGTAAGTTAGAAAACCATGAGTCCTATGGTATATTTCATGCAGTAACAATGACAAAAAACAGAATTGGCCCATGTACTGACTAAATTAATTTAAATCCTCCACACACAAACCTCAGTAGCATAACTAAAAATGGATAGTCCTTAATAGTTATTTTGACCTTAGAAAATTTGAGTTCATACCATATACCCAAATTTAATTATATTCCTTGAAAAAGGCATGCCCATTCCCAAATTAAATAGTATTTTCCTCAAACTCTTCTGTCCTATAAAAGATTTCTGACATTCAACTAAAAGTAATGGAACATATAAAAATCAAGAGAAAAGCATGTCATTAAGAAAAGACAAACAATTTGGGTGCCTGGGAAGCTCAGTCATTAAACATCTGTCTTAGGTTTAGGTCATGATCCCAGAGTCCTGGAGTCCCAGGATGCAGCCCTGCATCAGGCTCCCTGCTCAACTGAAAGCCCGCTTCTCCCTCTCTCACTCCCCCTGCTTGTATTCCCTCTCTAGCTGTGTTTCTGTCAAATATATAAATAAAATCTTTTTTTAAAAAAAGACAAACAATTAATAGAACCAGATTTAGAAATAGTACAAGTGTTATAACTCTTGGGATATTTAAAATAACTGTTACAAATATGTAAAAAAAAAAAAGGATCTAGTAGAAATATTGAACAATATGCATAAACAGATGGGGAATTTCAGCAGACAACAAATGTATGAAAGTCAAATAGAAATTATATGAATAAATATATAGTAATAAACATGAAAAAGTACTTCAAAGTACTCATCAGTAAGCTCAATATAGCCAAAAAGAAATGTAATTAACTTAAAATAGGTCAACAGTAATTACAATATATGAAGGGAGAAAAAAAGGCACAGGGAGGAAGATGATATATTAGATGTAAAAACTCCAAAGAAAAGATAAAGATTATCAGACTGGATAAAAGAAGCAAACTTAACTTCATGATAGGTACAGGAAGTACATTTCATATGTAAATGCAAAGATAAAAATAAGAGAATTGAAAATGATTTATTACACAAGCACCAATCAAGAGAAGGCTGAAATGACTGTATGATATAAACAAATTGTACTTCACATCAAGGAAAAGTATGAGAGAAGAAGGAGGAATTTATATAAATATAAAGAACTCACATCAGTAAGATGATATAACACTTCAAAATGTATGTATATATTTATTTATTGTGTAACAACACAGTTTTGAAATTTATGAAGCAAAAAATTGTAGAAGGAAGTGTGGAAAAATTTAGCATCATATTTGGAGATCTAAATATCTCCTTCCCAGTAATCATTAGAAAAATATAAGGACAATCAGACTAATTCATACTATGAATCCACTTTATCTAATTGACAATTATAGGACACATAAACTTGCATTTTTTTAAAGAGCACATGAAATATTCTTAAAGATAGAATTATATTAGGGACCACAAAACAAACCTTAATATATTTAAAAGAAGCAAGAAATGCAAAATAAGATTCTTAATAACAATATAGATAAGGGATGAAAAATAGATATCACAAAATACACAAATATTTTTAAATTATATAATATATTTCTAAATAATTGATGGGGAAATATGAAGACTAAAGTAAATTAGAAATATTTTGAATTAAATGAAAATCAAAACCCCCAAATTTGAGATGCACAGAAATGTATAGCATTAATTACTTATATTAGAAAAGAAGTAATTCTCAAATCAATGATCTAAGTATTCATTTTAAGAAACAACATAAAGAAAAAATTGAATTTAAATAGAAAAAAAGAAAGTAAAACAAGTGAAATCAGAAATCAATGAAACTATAAAATAAAATAGAAAATATCAAGAAAATTAAAAGCTGATTAATTACAAGGACAACAAAAATTAAAAAGATAAATATTTATTTGGCCAGATGGATCAGGAAAAAAATAGAGAAACCCAAATTACAAATATTAAAAGAAGACATCCCTACAGATCTGGATATTAAAATTTTATTAAAGGAATATTATGAACATTATAACAATACATTCTACAACTTACCAAACTCCTTGAACGATTAAACTACCAAAGTTTAATGAAGAACTGAATTGCACTATCCATTTAATAAACTGAATTTATAGTTAAATTCTTCTAGTCATGAAACATTAGGCACAGAATCTTAGAAAAAGTCCATACTACTCAGCTAATTTTATAAAGTCATTGTTATATTCAGAGTGAAGCAGAAAGAATGAGAGAGAGAAATGAGTAAAACAGAATAGAGGCTCAATATTCATCATGAATATAGATACAAAAATCCTCTACAATATTTTAGAAAATGATATCCCCTAAAAAGTAAAAAAACAAAGATAACACATCATGGCCATATCCTAGGAATGCAAGTTTGATTGAGCTTTTGAAAATCAAATAAATCTAATTCACTGTATTAATAGAATATTTATGTATATTCTCAATCACTAGAAATAGAATCATCTTTAACTTGTCAAGGAGAATGTGTCTTCCTCAAAAAACAAAACAAAACATCTTACAGATAAAATCAAACTTAATGGTGAAATGCTTAATATGTTCTCATTTTTTCCTAACGTCATACTTATTGGTCAAACACTGAATTTTTATCTCATTTATTTCTAACATATTTGCATTAGCCACTGCTCAATTACTGGAAACTCTAGTCAATCCAATTAGGTAAGAAAACACAGCAAAAGGCATTCAGAAAAGAATTAAAATTGTCTCTATTTGGAACTGACATAATTTTCTAGGTTTGGGATTCCAAAGAGTCTTTAAGAAGCTACTAGAACTAATGAGTGATTTTAGCAAGATCACATAATATTGAATAATAAATTGAATTCATATGAAACAATGTATGACTAGAAATTAAAATTTTATAAAAGTAATATTTAAAATAGCACCCAAAAGGTGACGACCTTTAATATAAATCCAACAGAACATAGGCAAGAGCTGTGTCCCAAAAACTACAAAATACTGAAATTAGAGATCTAATTAAATGGAAATATATACAATATTCATGGATTAGAAGACATGATTTATCACTATATCTATTTTTCCCAAATTATTCTATACATTCAGCATATTTCCATGACACATCCCAGTAGGTACTTTATAGATATCATTAAGCTGACTCTAAAATATGCATGGAAAGCAAATTTGCTAGAATAATCAAAAAAATTTTTAAAAGAATGAGGTCTGTGGCCTCACATTGTTTGATTCCAAGGATTACTATAGCTACACTAATTAATACATTGTGGAATTGTTGAAAGAATAAACAGATAAATAGAACAGAGTAAAGAATGTATGGATACACACACACAAACACACAAACACACTCTCCTATTTAACTGATTTCAACACAGATATCAAGCCAATTTAATGGAGAGCTGATACACTACATAACAAATGATGCTGAACAACTAGACATCCATCCACATCTAAGAAAAAAAGAAAAAGAGAGATCATTTCAATCCATACTTTAAAAATTTATACCATACACAAAATTCATTCAAAATGGACATAGATCTAATGTGTAACCTAAAATGATAAAACTTTTAGAAGAAAACATGCACAAACCTTGTTATATTGTTAAACAAAAATCTTTCAGAGAGAATAAAGCACAAATCACAGAATAAAATGTGAAAAGATGGATTTTATCAAAATTAAAACTTTAGTTCTTCATAAGGCACTGTAAAGAAAATGAAAAGTTAGGACACAGACTGGGAGAAATATTTGTAAAATATGTATATGTTAAGAACTGGAATGCAAAAATAGAGCTGTCAAAATTAAATAATGTGGAAACAAACTTTTAAAAACATACTTTCAAAAATAGGCAGCCTTACAACCTTACATTTTACCAAAGATTGCAAATAGCACATAAACTCATTATGATCAACATTGTTATTTTTTGGATAATGTGATAAAATTACATACATAACAGAATGAGTAAATTAAAACAAAACCAAGGAAAGAAAACACTATCAAGTGCTTGAAACAATGTGCAGCAATCAGAATTTGCATACCTACTCAGTGGAAATGCAAAATGCTACAATTAATTTGTAAAAGTGTTTGACAATAATTATAAAAACAAACATATACTTATCATATGATCCAGCAGTACATTCCTTAGATATTTATCCAAGGAAAATGAAAACATATCCATAAAAAATTTGAATGTGAGTAATCACAATTACCTCCAAAGAGTTCCAATGACCTTTAAGGGGAAAAGATTATAAATCATGGAGACATTCCTATTTTGGAATACTACTCAGTAATAAAATGGAATGTGAATGGACCTCAGATATATGGTACAACATGAACAAATTTCAAATGCATTATGCTAATTAAAAGAAGCTGACCTCAAAAGACTATATATTCTTTGATTCCGTTTATATTAGATAATACAAAAAAAAAAAAAAAAAAAACTACAGAAAGAAAAACATCAGTGAATGCCCTTGGCTGGAGTTAGGGGGTTTAGGGGTAGGAAATTACCTCCAGACTTTTTCAGGTCAAAGAAACTGTTCTATATATTGCCTGTAGTGGTGAATATATGACTATAACATTTGACAAAATTCACAGCACTGAATATTTAAACAGGTTATATTTTACTACATATGAGTTATACTTGAAAAAAATTACCTTAAAAAAACTGCTGTGATGAAAAATATAGCTGATACTTGATTACAGACTAGCCAGTGATGAAGATGATACTGACTGCTGTGGATAAAGGCAATGTTGATTATTTCATATCTATAATGTTGATTGATATCATTAAGCTGACTCTAAAATATGCATGATATAAATGATATCTATAATGATATCTACTTATTGGTCAAACACTGAATTTTTATCTCATTTATTTCTAACATATTTGCATTAGCCACTGCTCAATTACTGGAAACTCTAGTCAATCCAATTAGGTAAGAAAACACAGCAAAAGGCATTCAGAAAAGAATTAAAATTGTCTCTATTTGACAATAATGTTGATTATTTCATATCTATAATGTTGATTGATATGTGCCAGTCACTATGTTGTTTTAAAGATATTATCTTCAGTGTTTTAGACAGAATTTGGAGTTATATTTAATAGAATCACTTTTTTTTCCACTGGGAAAGTGAGTTTCATATTAGTTAAATGGTAAGCCAAAGCAACACAACTTAAAGGTGTCTGAGCCCTAAATGACAGGTACATTAGATTCTAAAAACATTCCCCTTTTTTGCTGGTAGTGAGAAAATAGGAAGGAAAAAAGCTAAAGATCTTGGTGAGAATTAAGAAATTCTTCTATTATTACAAGAACATGAGAAAGGTGGCAGAAAGATTAGATTCAAAGAAGGAAATATCAGGGTGGCTAATGACTATAGAAAGTTGAATTGGGATGACAAATCAAAGCCTTAGAGATCAAATAAATGTGACATTATGCTCTTAAGAGGGTTATTAACACTTATACTGAGATTTTTGAGGTTGATGGCAAAAGGCAGACTTGGTTCACATTCAACTAATTATATTACGGTTAGTTGAGAATTTAGTTTTGTGTATGAATTTATTTCCATATGATTATATATTATAATATAAAGGCACAAACAGCATTATTTTTCAAAAGGAAAAGAAAATATACTGGAACTGAAATTCTAATATATATTTCTTGACTATGGAAAGGAAGGAAGGAAAGAAGGAGAGAGGTAAGGAGGGAGGAAAGAGAGAAGCAAGGGAGAGAAAGAAAAATTAAGCCACCATGTTAGCCTGAAAACTGGAGGAAATACGAGCTGTATAAAAGTTTAATAAATAAAAAGTAAGAATGAAAGTGAGTATTTTCATCTTGATCCATAGGGAATTAAGTGCATAAATCTCTACATTTACCTCGGAAGCCTGACCTTAGGAAGCAGAAATAATTGAGAAAGTGCTCACCGAATCTCATTATTAGAGAGTGAAATTACATAGAAAAACCTAATCCTGAAATCCTCATGCCGGTGAAATGTCTAAGACAAGCTTGTAGACTACAGGGAACTGACAAATGGAATTGTGTATGAGATTATCAGTCTCCCGGAGACTCTTGTGTACGCTCACTTTATTGGAACAGCAACAAGAGCGTCCATTTCCTGGCAATGAGAAGTGCCTGAAGAATCTATCATCTAGGAGGAGTGTGAAAAATACCCTGTGATACCGTTTAAAAATATGTTCATTTGCTAGCAATGAAAATTGAGGACAGCTGCTACAACTGGTTTGAAATTCATTCTCTAACAGGAAAAGGAAAGCTTCAGACATTGTACTAGGTTAAAGAAAAAAATAAAAATCAAGAACCCTTGATCGTGCTGCAGAAAATAGAACACTATGCAAAATAATTTTATTTTTCTTTTTTAGGGCATTAGCACTTTGGAATATGAATAATTCATAAAAGTAATAGTACTCTTTAAATGTAAAATGGGGAAGGTGCCAGGGTGCTGTGTTGCAGTATTAATGCATCTCTACATTTTTTAAATGTTAATATTATTATAAAGGTCTAAATGCTTTACATATGACATCTCGATGAATTATCTATGATGATGCAGTTTTTATATAGCAATAAAAGTGGAACCACAGTCTGGAACCATAAAGAACGTATTTAGAATTTTCCCTACAGAGTCCTATAAAACTCTGGGAAAACTGCTTTAGCATCAATTCATCTTTAGCTGTGCTTCCTCAAAAGTATCCTTCTGCTGGTTTTTTAGAATGACCTACCTGGGCCTATTTGGTTGAGCAAGGATCCACGTTCAGATATTTTTCTGATATTCATTTTCTTCCTTTATCAAAATTTATTGTTGGTATTCATTCCCTGAGGACCTCGGTAAGTAATTCCTCCTCACAGGCTAAAGGAACAATGGACTATCTTCCTAGCTAATAGAGTTGCATTGCAAAAGAGACATTTTGGAGACATTAACTTATAACATTAAGTTATGGAAAAGAATTGATATTAATGAAGAGACTTTTAGGCATCAGCAGGCCTCTTAATACCTGAAGTACTCAGAAAGTCATTCTGTACTATTCTGCCTACAATGTACTTAGTAGCAACATCCATGTCAACTGGGTAAAAGCTGGACTTTTAAACATCTGGGGCATCTAGAGCTCTTCTAAATTGCCTTATCAAATTATAAGATGTCCATGTGATCAGAGGATACCCAATTTCAACAGAATTGTTTACTTTCAAGAGACAGATAGAGATTTTTGTTTGTGCTTAGCATTTGGAAAACTGGGTAAAATCTGAAACTTACATGGATCTTTCTTCCCTGAGCAAGTGCTAAAATTATATCACCAAGACAGGTATTTCTGATACACTCAACTCTGTGTGATCTTAAGTGGTGTTGCCATGAGAAATTATATAAAAGTACAGTATATTTTGTTGACTGAAAAATGTGCAGAAAATTTCAAAATTTGTCTGAGAAGTCCAGGTTCGGAACTATGCATGTACTGTCATTAATAAAGAAAATATCCTCATATTCTAATGTGATAGCTTACATGATCAACTATAGATTTTTTTAAAGACCTCTGGTTATATACTACAAATTACTTAATTATATGACATACTTTTGACTTAAGCAATTGATAGTCAAAAAATATAGGTACCAAAATCATACAAACTTATTATTCTTGCTTTCAATATGAGTCTATAAAATCTTGCATAAATCATGTAAATATTACGAACTGTCTTATTTTGTCACTAGTTATTAGGTGCTCACCAAGCAGAATGTTCACGTCACATTTCAAAAGTGTAAATTTTTAGCAAAAGAACTCTCAGAGTTACCTCAATAGCATAACTGAAAATGGATAGTCCCCAATATTTATTTTGACCATGGAAAATTTGAGTTCAGACAAAATACCCAAATTCACATTCTTTCATTGAAAAACAGATTGAGTTATGATCTAGTGTATTCTGTACTGAAAGGAGCATTTCATATATGGAATATTCCTATTAAATAGCATTATATCTTAGGGAAATTGTGAGGTGGATGGGACTTGCTTATGAATCATGTGTCCTATTAATATCCACCTTTTTTGTGTTTATTTCCTGAACAACTTAAACTGACTTTTAAGATATACCATATACATTAGGCAGGCCTGTCCTGTTGCTTTTCTAATTTTATGTCTATATTATCTTTCATCTCTCTCTGAATATATACATATATCAAAAGAGATGTAGATTATAGATGGACGGATAGATAGACAGACACACACACACACACACACGCACACACACACATACACACCCTTTACACTAATATCCAAAAGGATACTGACCACTCTCTCATATCTTACACATTTCCACCATTTATTAGTTCTTCTATACGGCACTTTAGAAATACTGGAGTTGAATATTTCTTCTTCTCGGGGCTTTATAACAATCCAAAATGGTGGCACAGCCTTGGAAGCTCCCCAGGGAAAAATCAAGCGGCCCTGAATATAGCTGAGAACACATTGTTCAAGCTCTGGTGACTGTTGTACCAGGAAAGGCAACTGAAGCACCGGGTGATTCTGGCTGTGACAGATGATGGGCTGACCGTGCAGCAGCACCTCAAGAAACAGACGTCAGGGGCATGTGCCAACATGACTCTGGGAAGGACTGCCGAGAACTCTTTCCACAGATACAGCTTGCCCAGAAAGAGAAAACAGTCATCCAAATGGAAACACCTACAAAGCCATCCAGGACTAGTGAGCCACAGCCCAAAGGGCAAAAGAAGACAAATACACCCCAGGATATAGACATGGAAGACCCTGAAGATGAAAGCTAAATCTCTCACCCTTTCTACTAGAAGATTCTCAGTCGGAGCTAGGACTCTAGTTGCTTCAGAGGACTTTGGAAAAAGCATTGTACCTTTTCACTCTCCTCAAATCCATCTTCCTTAGTGGACTTTAGTGACCTACCCTGGAGCATTATGTTGAGAGGAAGAGGGTAGAGAAGAAAGGTTGGAGAAGGAACTCCTTAGCAGTCCGCGCCATTTGTAATCAAAGCCCTAGAGTTCTCAATGAAACAAACCAAAAAACCCCCAAACAATCCAAGATGGCAAAGAGCTGATTTAGTGAATTATTATGTACAAAGAAAGAATGCTAGAGGTATTTCCTAGAGAGAGGTAACAAAAAGCAAATCTTGAATGGGTGTTGGTATAACCAGATGGAACAACTAGCTTTTGAAAGTTTTTACCTTCCCTAAATTTGTCATCTGTAAAAATGAATCATAGAGTGGCCAGATTTATTTTAGATTCAAATGGGTAAATTGTATATGCTTTCATACACACCCAAGTGGGAACCAGTGCTTGAAACATAGCACACACACAATAAATATCTTTAATCAAATTTCAGTTGGAAAAGAAGGATGTAGAGGGTTAGTGACTTGTATTGGGTCTGGGCAATGAGAAGCAAAACAGTAGACAGGGAAGTGGAAGAACTGGATTTTTATGGGAAAGGTCCTGATATCTGAACATCAGTGGTTAGTTAATATGAGAAGGCAGAGGGCACAAGCAAATGCAAAATGTTATGAGATTTTGGTCAGAGCAGAACTGGAGCTTACAGAGAGCTCTGTATATTGAATTGTCAACTGTTTTATAGGAAAAAGATAAGAAAGGGATGAGAATCATAAGATTCTAGATTAATAGCTATTGGGAAATGAGATGAAGACAATGACTAGGAAATTGATGAGGTGATAGATATTAATAGTATAATAACTATAGATATAAAGAAGAGATACTTTTATAATTTGGGAAAGTGGATAAAAAGGGATAAGCTTTTGCCATAAGACTTAATATCAGTCAGTGTCCAAATGTGGCTTCCATACATTCTCTCTGATACTTTATGATATCCCTTTCAAGAAGCAGCTTGATTTTTTTCCATAGGGAAAAAAAAATAAGTTCCTTAAAGAGAAATTAATATCTTGGTACTTACAAAACTCCTGAGATTGATCCTGTGCTCAGTGCTTTGTCTACTTAAAACTCAAATAGGAGTCATTATGAGTGTTGTGGTAAAAATTGATTATTTTTATGGTGGAGGAAATTAATGTTACACTGAATATATGGGGGTCATATGCAAGCACAGAATATGCAATATAAATGCTAAGTAACAATTGCCTTTACATGAGGATTCATGTATATAATCATTTTAAGAATCTGTTATGGTAGTAACTACACTGAGATTTTTTTTTTGGACACAGACTATTTAATGATTTAAGAGATGCATATGTGCTAAACTTGAAGCTGAAACAAAATACTGTGTTTATCAGGTGTTGTTTAATAGCTGAAAACCTTCCACAATAGGCTTAGAGCAATCTGTGATATATAATCACTGACTTTTAAAAGTTCAGAAAAACTTGTTATGGTTTATTTGGAGATATCACAGAGTTTAGCAAAGTCTCCTGGGCTTGTTGATATCCCAGATACTTTGTGAATGAGACCTTTTTTATTCTCCCTTCATTTGTTTAGCTCTTTACCTAATTGATTTTCTGTGCTAATACACTATAGGTCTGAAGAAGGCAGTGCCTCAGGTGTGACAGATGAAATAAAGTGCTTTTAGTCATTGCTTTTATCCTCCGTGTCTAATGTGTTGGTTACAGCTGTGCAGTTTAACAGCAAAATCAATACATCATTTGCTGCAGGTACCTGAATGAATTTGGAAGTCTTTCAGTATTTTAGCTATTAGATTTTCTCTGGAATTTTTTTTAAGATTTTATTTATTTATTTGACAGAGACAGAGATCACAAGTAGGCAGAGAGGCAAGCAGAGAGAGAGGAGGAAGCAGGATCCCTGCTGAGCAGAGAGCCCAATGCAGACCTGAATCCGAAGACCCTGAGATCATGATCTGAGCTGAAGGCAGAGGCTTTAACCCACTGAACCACCCAGGCACCCTCTCTGGAATTTTTATGTATTCATTCGTTCATTCATTCACTCATTTATTCATTGATTCATATGTTTTCTGATACTGAATGTTATAAGTTAGCGATTTTTTTCCTCCCTCTTGCCTTCTCTGCAATCGCTGTCTTTCCCACTAGCTGGTTAAGTTACTTTTCTTTGGGTTTTGGAACATCTGCCAATCTAAATGAATCCTTTAAAGTGTAAAATAAATGTTTAAAAAATCTTTTCTATTTTGTCTAAATCATCTTTGAGCTTAAACATTTAGCATATGTTCTACTGAAAATGGAACCACTTTGTATTGTGCACGGAAGGCAGTATGTGTGGGGGCACTTGGGTAATTTCTCATGTAAATGGATGCTTATATTGCCAGTTTTCCATTTTACATTGGCAATGACATGGTTTCAGCCTGAAACAGAAAAAAAAAATTCTCCTGATTAGAATATTTTCCCTATTCAACGTTCTCTTGTATATATTTATATTCTCTTTTATTATTCCCCAAATGTTTAGTGCAAGTTAGTTTTACTTTCATACCTTGAATATAAACTTCCAAAGGGTGAAAAATGCGACCCACTTCTCTCTCACCCTATACAGTTAGCACAAGCTCTAGATACCGAATGAGGGCAGTTTGTGCAGCTTTGAAAAATCATGTTTAATTTATCAAGTTGATTAACTGTTAGTAGGTTCTTAGAAAAACCTGTTGAGTTTGTTTTTTAAATTTCATTTTAAGTGTTGAGTTTTCCTACATCTGTACAAGCCCATATATAATTTATGAGAGTAGGAATCATGCAAGAATTTTATCTCAAACTTAACTTATTATTTTTAAATGCATTTTAAAAATGACTAACATGCGTATTTCAAAGAAGGTACATCTTTAGATGAAGTAGATATAATACAGTGGTACTTAAGAAAGCACACAGTTCATCAACATTTATTCCATATTTTAGCATGTTATTTGCAATAAACCTAATATTAAATCTTATCATTTTAAATGTTAACATCTAGAAAGATTAAAGATTTAGAAGGCTCCTCACTTACATTTTTTAAGAAAGGATAAATTTTAGAATATGTCATAATATAGGATGTACGGTAGTCTCTTCCTTGGTCTACATCAGAATATATACAAAGGCCATGATTATTCATAATGATAACCCTGTAACAAAGTGAGACCTAGATTAAAACTAACCTGGTTTAGGCTAAGGCTAATACTAACTCATTTTATATTATTTTGTTGTAATTGCTTTTTAGTTTAATTCTAGCTATAATTTCAAAACTGTACTAATTCATAAACATGTAATTTCTTCAAGTTGACCAAAAAATGCAACTTTATAGCATATTCTAATTTTCAAGCTTCCTTTTTCTTTTTCTTTTTCTTTTTCTTTTTCTCTTTCTTCTTTCTTTCTTCTTTATTTCATTTCATTATTTATTTCTCTTTATTTATTTATTTATTTTACGGAAGAGAGAGAGAGAGAGCAGATTAGGGGCAGAGGCAAAGGGAGAAAGAGACTCTCAGGCAGACTCCATGCTTAGTGTAGAGCCTGATGTGGGGTTCAGTCTCATAACCCTGATATTATGCCCTGAGCCAAAATAAGAGTCAGGCACTTGGGGAGCCTGGGTGGCTCAGCTGTTGGGCATCTGCCTTTGGCTCCGGTCATGATCCTGGAGTCCCAGGATCGAGCCCCACATCGGGCTCCCTGCTCAGCAGGAAGCCTGCTTCTCCCTCTTTCACTCCCCCTGCTTGTGTTCCCTATCTAGCTGTGTTTTCCTCTGTCAAATAAATAAATAATTTTTTTAAAAAAGAGTCAGGTACTTAACTAACTGAGCCATTCAGGTACCCCACATTCTTTTTGTCTTAAAAAAATACCTTTTATAAGTTTTGGAAGTAGTACACAAAATTACTGAAATCATTAAATTATTGATTTATTCTTGGACAGGATTTATTGTTACTCTTCTTGGATCTCTATAGAATACTGTGATATTTGGATAAGTAGTATATGTTCATGAAGTTATACTTAAATATATTTGTGTCTCAACATGTTTACATCAACAATTACTTAATATTAATTTTCTTTTCTTCATTCAAGATGTCTGTATTCGTCATCTAATGATTTTTCTAAGGTGGGAAAAATTTCTTTTCCTGAACATTCTGAGCTAGTCATACAGGTAGGTTCAGTTTTATTTGTAATTATATAAAGTTCGGCTTAATTCCTCGACCTAAGCAAATTAATAGAGGCTGAATCGTGCAAAGGTTCATTATCTATAATAAAACAGACTCCTTACTAAAAAATAGAATTTTTTTCTAAATTTTATTATTGTTTACTTATCAGTAAATAGTCAATTTGATTCAGTTAATTAAGTGAGTAAAAGAAGTGACTCCTATGCCTACTATTTTCATGACTACTTGTGTTTGATTGTGTCATTTTGGGCCAGAGAATGAAACTAGATTCCACAGAAACCCAGTTGAAGCTAAATATAGGACTAAAAGAATAGTGAATCAAAATATGTGATATCATTCAATCTAAAAGTGGGGAAAAGACTCAAAGTCTTTCATATTTTAGCAAAATATACCCATTTAGAGGCAATACAGCGTTGTTACAGAGATGCCATATTAGCATGTTCTAGACTGGAGAACACAACTTATTTCTGGGCAGGAATAGATCTTCCCTTAAGGGGAAACATTTTTTTTTTATATTGCTTAAATATAATTATGTTGGTGGAAATCAAACAGCCTCAGGCTGTCTGCATTTGCATTCCAATGGCATAATATTTTCATTGCTGTTCTCAAGCTGCTTTAATCTGCTTCATTGTTTAAATTGGGGAGTAGACAATTTTATGGTATATTGATGCCCTGGCAATCTTGCCCAAGACTGAATCATCAATCTTTTGAAAAATATGGCCAGGAAAAGTATAGACTTGATGTGGTTGTTAGTCAAGAAAAGTAGGCAATAACCTCATGAAAATCAGAAGTAAAAATATATAAAACCCTAACTCTTTAGGGATATAAAGGGCCTAAAAGGACATCTATATTCTTCCTCCCTTTCTGGGAAAGACTTACGTGAATAAGATATATATATTATGTGTCATCTTTTAGAATTAAATGACTAGCATTTATACAGCTACTACCATGTAATTTCTTCAAGCACACTAGAAGATACAAAGATGAATAAGACTTTAGTCACTGTACACTAGGAATTTATAATCTATTGGTAGAGAGAGTGTTGAGCACAGATATTAAGAATTTAAGCAATGAAAGGAGCAGACAAGGGACTGAATGGAACCTTAGCCTGAAAAATGGGCAGCTCAGTATTAAGATTTCCTTACAGTTCCCAAGAGGCAGCTGCTCAACTTTTTTCAGCAACGCATTTCATCTAGTGCATTCTTCTACCCTGCTCCAAGATGGCACACAGCCATTTTTTCCCTCTGGATGTACCCATGTATATGACAATTCTTTATGTAATCTCCATCCTGGTCAAATTGTATTTACCACCTACTAATATTTTTGTAGCATTCCATGATGTATTTAAAACTGAAATAATAATTTAGAAATAAAGGCCTCCTGGTTTTTACGATTTTGAATAATCATTAGCAATAAAGAGTAAATATAGGAAGCATTCATTTCTACCCATGTTCTAATGTGGCATTTCTCTGTTTCTGGAATTTGTCTTTATTAACTTCTAACAAAGTGTAGTGTTAGATATTTTTGCTGTTTGCTCTGCTTAGCTCTATTATATTAGGTACAATGTCCGTTCTCAAAACCTTGATGGTTTGGGCTAAACATAAGACCTAGAATTTAGCTTCAAATCATATTATTTCCAAGTGTTTTTTTTTTAATGTAGGAGATGTAGCAGGAAAATTGGGTATTAATAGGATATTTGTATCTATTCTGAAGAATTCCTGATACCCTATACATCTTCCCAGGAAAGAAGAGCTCTGGCTTAAGGTATAACAGAAACATAGTTTTCTCCCCTCTATCTATAATTATTACATAAACAACAGAACCTACTGATTCCACAATGGCATAAGATCTACCAAAAACCTTGAAAGACAGGGCAGGTAATTGATTTTTCTTCATTAATTAAAGACATATATTGATTACCTACTAGGTGCCAGCTAGAAGATAAGGGAACTGGGGGAGAGGAGGGATAAAAATGGGTCTTGATCTCAATAAGTCTACCTTGAAAGGAGAAGGATAAAATCAGAGAGTCAATCAGACCAGTATATCTTTTAGGGGGTCTTTTGTAATCTCAATCTAAATATGACAGAATGGTATATGTGATAGGGCCTTAAGACTATCCTAGTCTGGTTTCACTCTCTGGGATATCTGTAGGGATCATATTTCTTTGAAACTGCTTTGGGTTAACTTCAGTAAATTTACTAATGGAGGGTAGAAAACTCAAGACAGGTATAGCAAAGCTTCTCCAATTGTATGACAATAAATTAGACTTAAATACACATACACAAATTTAGTGTAATGTCTATCCCTCACTCCCTATTTCTCAAAACCAAATACAAATATAAAAAACATATTTTAGCATATTTTAAGGATATCCCTTGAAGAAACGTGACTTAAAGATATATTGACCCAAGAGATGATACCTAAAAAGGCAGTTCATAAAATAGCTATGATCTTTAGGTACTAACTGAAAAAAGAAATGAATTCAATTCTTGAAAGTCTCTAGGCATTTTTAAATAGTCAGCAAATTACATAATTTTTGGACTGTCACACAGTTAACTTTTTCATTCAAACACAACTATACTATGCGAAGGTGCAGAAGGAAGACATGTCTGTTGTGATGTAATTTTTACCTGACTATAGCCAACCAAGTGGTCGATGTCTAGTCCCATAGTGCCTTATTGAGATAATGTATTATGTAGAATTATACATTCAGTAGAGAAAAAAATATGGTTTTCACTTTTAGTTTTCGGAGGCAAAAGGGTGAGGAGGCAAAAGTCCTATAGGAGCATAGGAAAGTAATAAATTTGATACAGAGAAATCCATTCTCTAATTTATTTTGTGCCATTTTCCATAATAATCTCAATTGCACCTTTCAGAAACTATTCAACATATGCCGTCTGAACAAGGGGAGTAGGGAAAAGGAGGAAAGTAAATGTGTGGCAGGGGCTAGAGAAAAGTAGGGCTTGTCTTTTGTTCACCATCCCTATCCTCTATGGCCATATTTAGTTTCTATGAGCACTGTGCTGTTTCAGGACTTTTGTTGTGCCATTATTTGTTAAGATGTCAATGAAATAAAAAAAAATCATAGGATGGTCACTTGCTTCAATAGATTGTTTTGCAGTAAATGGTTTTTTGGTGAGCTAAATTTACACCATTGCACACCAATCCATTTCTGGGTTTCAGCAATAGAACTGCAAATGAATACAGACATATGAATATTATCAAGGCACATAGTTACACTATAAATGGCTCCTTTGTCTAGTTTTTCTATATATTTATGCTTACATAGACTATAACTCTAAAATGTCTTTACCATAATGTTGAAATCAGTTGAACTATAAACCGCATGCACTATTTCAGCAAGATCAATTGTGG